>OZ010614.1:5073198-5280698 GCA_963932145.1 Acanthosepion lycidas | reverse complement strand
GCAACGATTACGAAAACAAAATATAAGCAGAAATGGATCAAATTTGGTCTGTAACCAAATCAAAGGAATAGAGTTTTTTTGTTTGACCTATCCCTTAAAATTTTTCCAAAATCATCATAATTCCGTGCAAATGTACATGCTGAACTCGAATTAAGAATTAAATTATGAAGAAACCATACCATTTTGGAGTTATCGACAAGAAAAGAATCGGACTACTTGTTGGCCATTCGTCCCCCATTATTGCCATCATGAATCACGATTCAATGCGGGATACATATGCCGGCGTAATAAGAAAATCTGGCCTATTTACTTCTTTTACAGACTTTTCTCGCAGAAAATTACTACGCGCGGGTAACAAAACCAATACCGAAATATGAGGTATAGAGAATAACAACAACTAACATTCCTAAGCAGATTGTTAGAAAACGGATCGAAGAGAAAGGGAGGGGAAGAGATAGTATGGTGTCAAACAATGCTTAGAGCCACAAAAAGACAGGAAACTATGGAGAACAATCCTCGCCCATGTTATGAAGGGACACAGCACATAAAAGAAATCATTTAAAAATTTCACACTTAAAGGGAAGTAATGAAAAATATTTTAGAGTTACCTCCCTTGCACTGTAAAAAAAATCAGCCAAGGTTCTTGGGTTTCAAACACATCACAATTATTTCTTTAAAGTGCGTTTATTTTATTTATACTTTTTAGAGATATGTTATCGAATAGTTTGTGCAGGAGGCGATTTATAAAAATGAACGATTTAGGTAAAATATTTAAATTCCTTCGGTCGAAATATGTCAGAGATGGTATGAGTAGAAAGCAATTTCTATTATAGTTTCAAACATTCAACAGTGAAAAAAAAACAACAATCATACAGGAATTATGATTTTCAGGACAAGATGATTGTTAACTATCACTCTGTTGTAGGCGCACGAACAGGTATTAATTGCCGTATGTTTTGGAATATAAGATGCATCGATGTATAGGACACTTCCTTGCGTTGAAGAAAACATTTCTCCAATGAAAAGATTAAAAAAAACAAAAATGATTGTATTTAAAATATTTTTATATTAAACGAACAAAAATGCAATGTGTTACTATACAAACCAGTCTATATTTTATTGGAAACGTAAAACTAAAAGAGTTGAAAATTTCAAAAGAAAATGCTGTAAAAAGCAAAATTTAAAAAAGATTTCCTGTTATTTAGATTGGTACAAAAAAATCCTCATTGCTTCCAGTCCACCATAATGATTTACTTAAACGTTGCACAAGACTGAAAGTATGGGGGCACCCTGTGAGAATCAAAGTCACTAATCATAATTGATCTCAAGCGAGACAAACTTGTCAACGATCTAACGACACCGAATTGCCCATAATTGCTTTTCTCTAAAAGCTTCGAAAGTAATCCATAAATATTATCCTTTATTAATTTTAATATTATCAAAAAAATATTAAAATATTATTTAAAATTTTTAAATAATATTTTAAAACATTGAAAATGATATTAAAATTATATGAAAAAAATCAAAATGTTGGAAGTGTATAAAAATTAATGTTGAAAATATTTTAATAAAAAAGACAATTTTAAATTTTATGAAAAATTAATTAAGAAATTAAGAATTATACTAACACGCGGTTTATTTGAAAAAGAAACTGTCCAAATGAAACAGGATGCTTTATATATATATATATATATATATATATATATATATATATATATATATATATATATATATACACACACACACACACAAATGAAAAGAAAGAACAGTGAGATTAAAAATCCACAATTATTTGGCATTTATTTTTTTTAAAGTGTTCAACACAAAGTAATATTATATATGGTCTTTTTATGATTTATTCATTTGCTATATATATATATTTACAAATAATTATAATTATATAATCATTTGCTATATTTACAATTAATTACAATGCTTTAAAATGTAATACTAATTATAATTTATGGTACATTAGACATTATATCCACTTTATCCACAGTGGATAAAAGCATTGGTTAGATCCAGTGACAGGACCCAAAGAGGCAGTGGAGAACTTTCAGAGGAGAATTAACAGGAGATAACTGACATCCATTAGATATGGCACGTGGAACTAGAACAGTCAACCCCAGTGAGCGAAATAAAGGGTTCAGTTCGCAACATACAACAGCCGAAACGTTGTGATAAACATGGCGACAAAGATGAGGACAATAGTCCGAATAATGAAATATATATATATATATATATATATATATATATATAAAATGATTATATCATATTAAAAAAGTCCCTTTAAGAAGACTATAAAGTATAGAAAAATAAAAAAATGCCCAAAATAACCCATGGCTCGATACAAACATTTCTCTGAATTTAAGTGTATCTTAAAAATGTTCTAAAAATAAGAAAGGGAAAATGGCGTCTTTATGACATGATAGACAAATGCGAGAAAGCCATGAATTACACCCCCACACATCCACCTCTTACCTACTTTTTCATTTTTCCAATTTTTAGCCCAGATTTATATTTAAATCCGTCAAAAATAGAAATACGCCCTAAAGAAAAAAAAAGTTTGTAATATTAACCCCCTCCCATTTAAACGTCTCAATTACTTTGCTTACAAAAGTAAATCATTGTTTTCTGAAGTTATTCAACATCGCTTGAAAATAGAACAAAAAAAATTTTAGTTCCAAAACTGGAATTTCCGTTTCGTGATGATAAAATATTTTAAATAATAATAATGTGTGTGTAAAATTAGAAGATTACACTATATATATATATATATATATATATATATATATATATATATATATATATATATATATATATATATAGGAGATTAGCTAATTCCGCTACCTTTGTTTCAAACTTTCTGTGTCTTCAAACGATTCCAGTCAATTGATTTCCTAGCACTTTATTTAAAAAATATTAATGTATGGTTTATTATTTAAAAATAAATAAATGCATGATCTGAAATGTGATAGAAGGGGAAGAGGAGGAGAAAAGCAAGAGTATTGGAAATTTATTAGTGGAAATGTTATTATAGCTAACTTTTCTTGTTGACAAAGCTTGCAGATATTATTATGATTGTTGTAAGGTTTGTTTTTTTTTTGTTTTTTTTTAATAACATTTCTAGACAAAAAACCCTTTTGAATGAGAGATCGAAAATTATGATTCGTTGCATACACACTGAAAATTTTATTTGAGTCCGTATGAACCAGGATGAAAAGAAAGTATGTAAATGCAAAATTGTCCATCACACAAATTATTATTCCGTTAGAAAAAGAACAGAGGTTAAAATCGTTTTGTGTCAGCCCCACTATGTCTTCTCAACACCATCAAGAGAACAGTGAATAATTTTAAAAACGAGGTAACAGTAGAGAGGAAAATTGGATCAGGAGGTCACAACAGGAAGAGGGGTCATCATTTCAACTTAGTGCTAAAGAGATCAATTAGAAAAGATCCAACTCAATCCATGGCACGTGAGAGAGGAGTTTCAGCTATGACAGTCCAAAGAGCAGTGGGAAAAGACTTGTAAATGAAATCGTACATGGAACCTGTGAGACATCTTGTTACTCCAGGACAGAAGGTTAAATAGTTAGACAGGGCGAAGATCATCTTGAATAACTTGGAAAATGATCCTGGAATAATAATATGACTAATTTCATCACGATTCTTCTGTTAAGCTTGGGGAGTAATTATATATTCTTATTTTTCAAGGTAGAGTCCAATAGTGTTATAAAAACCTCGGTGAGGTCCAGTAAGATATCTTTAATCATTTTTAAGATACAACGGTTCAAAGCTTAATCTAACAATTGGTTAATTTTGCTGTTACATCCGGTATATATATATATAAAATTAATGAAGAAAAATATACGGAAAAGACAAACAAAAATCCTAATATGCAATTATGCTGTTTTAATGTTAATATAATGTCAACGTTGGACGTTTCGGTCTAGTAGACCATCTTCAGGGCACATTTATAAAACATAATTTTTTGATTAGTCTTACGCTTATGTCCATCGTCTTTTCATGTTAAATTAAATATAGTCTAATGTTATGTTTTATGAATATGTCCTGAAGATGGTCTACTAGACCGAAACGTCCGACGTTGACATTATATTAACATTAAAACAGCATAATTGCATATTAGGATTTTTGTTTGTTTTTTCCGTATATTTTTCTTCATACTGTCGGATCTATATCCATATATAAAATTCATACAAGGAAAAGGCTTTTTACTTAGCTAATTAATGTTACCTTCAGTATTACGAGCCCAGAGTTTCGGAGATGGACGCATCTCTGTCCACTCGCCAGGGTTATCAGCAATATATATATATATATATATATATATATATATATAAGATTGAATAAAAATGAATATTTAATGATAAAATGAGGCTTCAAATTGTAGTTTTAAAGACTGCTAAAATAAAGATGGTCCAAACATTATGTGGCAATAATTTACAAAGGTTAGATACATCGAAATTTAAGTTGTGGATGAGGTTGGATTGGATAGTGTTTTTTTTATGTTTTTTGTTTTTTTTAAACCAATGGGGATAAAACGCATAGGCTCCCTAAGGAATATTTTTCTCTCATTAACAATTCTGAGTCATTATCCATTAAACCACCCGCGCATCCAAATTTACAGGCCTTGGTATTCTTAAAGAGTCACCATCTAGATACTGACCAGGCTCGACGTTGCTTAACTCCATTGATTATACAGAAACTGGTCTTTCAATGATAAATACATAAGTGCTCGATATCAAGGATACAGTATATATAAATATAAAAAGTGTTTTAACCTATGGAAGGTTACTGAATAGAATAATCACACAAAGGTTAGTAATGAATGATAATACTTAGGACAAGAACAACACATATGAGATTCGCCAATGACGCATAGATGTAGTAGTTAACTACTAGAAGTGACTTAAGTGAATTCCACAATGAATCTCCAACTGCAGGATATCTACCAACCGCACCACGCGATCAGATGTGGCACAAGGCCGAATTTAATATGAGGTATCTGAGCCAGTAGGCTCGGCCAAAATTCCCCATAGACCCCTTATAAAACGGGGTCGGATAGCTGTTTCCCGAGACGAGACTCTGCCCTTCGACATAGCCCCGTCTGGGGATCCTCTCTGCCCGGAGTCAGAGAGTTTAACCAGCACAGATGGCGACGAATCTCCAACTGCAGACCAACATACAGTATTTTCTACTGTATTTATGTGAATGGGGACATACCCATTACCGTCCGTAGGTATGCTACAACAAAGGGGAAACTGAGGTCAACACCTTGCTTACCTCTCTAATAAGAAATTGTATACCTGCTTTTATCAAACTCACAGCAGCATATGACCCCATCAATAGAGACTTCCTCTTTTCATCCATTAGAAATCGCCTTCAAAGTTCATATTGCCGATGCATTATGAGATTTGACAGCGAGGAAGTGTATCGATCTACAGAATCTTACATGTCTGGCGAGAACCACAATACGGCATCATTTCAAACCTCATCAGAAGAACGACAAGGAGGAAATAAGAGTTCCAGTCTATTCAACCTTTCCCTAGACTATACCCTGTGCATTTACAAACACAGATGTGATGAGATCAGCACTGGTCATTTAAAGGTTGGTTCTCTGTGTCGCTCCAGAAGAGTTTTCTCGCCTGAATCCATCCTTCAAATCTACCATTCGTCCTTGCATGGAATATTGCAGTCATATAGGGTCTGGTGCCCTCGCTGTCCATCTCGAGGTCCTCAACAAAATCCAGAGACGGATATGCAACGTGGTTGGTCCTGATCTGACATCCCATCTGCAGTCGCTATCTCACAGACGTGCTGTGGCTTCCCTCGGTCTTTTCTACAAGTATTTTCATAGAAAGTGCTCGAACGAGCTACTTTCACTGGCTCCCAAACTACATGAAGCGTGCTACTAGGTTGGCATCTCAGTCCCCACCCTTTCACTGTCGAAACGGTTAAATGTAGCCATCTCTTTTCAACAGCTTCTTATCTCACACCTCCCGTCAGTGGATATCCCCTTCCTATCACTTGCTTCCCTGATAGCTATAACCTTCAAATATTTAAATGTAATGTCAATCGACATTATCTGATGCCTTGACCTTTGATCCCTGTCCTTCTCTTTATCCTTTTCCCAAACACTACTCTTCACGTTTACTCTCACTCTCTGTAACCCCTTGCCTGCTAGTGACACTCCCACTTTGCTTGGGGTGACTTGCTGAACAAAAAATACACGCGTCTGTGTGTGTGTGTGTGTGTGTGTGTGTGTGTAAGAGCAACGCGGAAAGTCAATTGGTCATTTTCAGTGACTTAGTATGTTTGTTAATCATTAAGGAAATTGATTTTTGCAATACTTTCTAACACCTAATGTCAGATTTTTTTGTTTCTATGACAACCAAGCTGAGTAATTTGAGATCAGTTTCGCATAGGAATTAGATGTAACAGATCTTGTTGGCTTTTGTTTAAATTATAAACACACATACACACAAACATATTCACTTATTTACTTACGTAATCGTTATAAAATTATTATTTATCTCCTGACTTTGTCAAATAATATTAACGAGTGGGTGTGTGGCCTGGGGTTTTCCTCCGTACATTGATTCTTATTCGCAAGTGGGGGGGGGGGTCCCACGTAGGTCTGGCTTTCCCCCGGACTTTTCTGGAAGGATTGATAGAGGAGTAGAAGTGAGTTTCCTGTCGGGGTGGACGCTGCAGACTTAATATCTGTTCCGTGTCTGAAGCCTTTTCTCCTCCCTAGCGTTTCGCCCCACCGTTACGTAACAACTGTTATATAGCGGTCATATGACCGGCTATGACAAGCTAGGACCAGCGAAGACCGAATTTATACAAGCTAATACCAGCGGCCCGAGTGAAAACACTCGAATCCCCACGTTAAAAACCGACCTTGAGTCACAACCTCACTCACTGGGGGAGGGAGGGGGTTCAAGTAAATCTAGAGATTCTCTTTTTTTCCACTCTATTCTCTTCCTGTCATCGGTTAGCCCACGTGGGCCCATCATAAGAGCAACTCGTCCGAGGTAATGTATTTAGGAATACAGAGTAAATTCTCATGTAACTACGCCCTGGCAGATGGGGTTTCAGAAAACGCCGACTGTACTTCTTCATTTTAGTACCCCACTTCCAGTGAGGCTATCTGTTTGCCGTACGTGGAGACTAGTAATGTTTGAGGATGGGATCCTGGTGTTTGAGGGCTTTAAGGGTCAGGGTAACACAGCACTTTCGCCCCTTACTTGGACTAGATGGGCGGTCAGAGAACCTGATCCGATTAATTGCCTGGACTTGACAAGCCTTAACGCCTATAATTATATCAATTTATGGAGTACTTTATAAGCAAATACAATACCCCAGAATAAAATACCATCTCTATCCAATTTATAGGCAGAATATGATGGCTGAGGGTCAGTCGGTTCGAAGAGATCTAGACTTAGCCATGGTTGCAAACATACCAGTTTGTACACTGAAGATTTGGTAAGTTTAACAAACAGGTGTAATGAATGCTCAGAGTAACTATCGAATATGAATATACTGGTTATGTGTAGCCCTAACCCGTCAAAGTGGTTGGTTCCCCCCTTGACACGTTCCAATGACAGGCTACGAGGTGGGTGGGGAATACAGGAAAAATTAACAACCAAAAGTATTAACAACCAAAACAAAAAACCCAACCGATATCTTTCAGATTCATTCTGAAAAAGAAATTACTCTAGACTTTAAGATTTTTCGTGCTCGTGTCTGTAGAGTCAGTCTACCCGGATTAAAAGTAAAAAAATTAAAATCCGCGTGTTGTACCCACAAATAAAATATAACGCGAAGAAATTACTTTTTTACATAGGCAAAAAGGAAATCCAGATTGAAATAATAATATATTTATTTACACATGAACATCTTTTGTATAGTAAACTTTGTGTTTGTTCTTGTCGTAAAAACAAAAGTTCAAATGTTCAACAAGATTTTCCATTTGTTCCTTGGCCAAAATAAAGTGTGTGTATATATATGTTTGCGTGTGTTATAACCTGAAAATAAAAACATTCCCTCATGAAAGACCGAACAGTTCTAAGGGAGTCATTAGAAATAAAGAGTTTTCTCTGGACACACCTTAGGAAGCCAGGGGTTCAGTGATTAGTGTAGATTCACGATAAAAAGAAAAGGAGAAACCATCACAACAGATATATATATATACTTACTTTTGCCACACCTCAAATCCCTAGAAAAATAAAGGTTGGGTACAATATTGAGCCAGTGGAACAATATAATCCTGCTCCACTAAGGTGCTTCAAGTGCCGATAATGTTGGCATCATGGGGATAGCTACAGGAGCCGACCAACATGGGGAAAATATGGCCAAAGGGATTCAGACCACATGGTGTGCTAACTACCAGGAAAGCTATCCAGCATACTCATGAATATTTGACTCCTGGAAAAGGGAAAAGGAGATAGTCAAGGTGATATACAACGGAAATGTATCATTCATAGAAGCAAGGTAAATAGTAGAAACCTACATGAAAGGGCCTTACTATGCAAACTGTTGTAGCCTTGTTAGGGCCAAAAATAAAGACACAAAGAGAGGAACTGAGTTAAACAAATATATTAACAGAAACAGTAATACAAACATATATAAACGAGTGTTACAGTAAGAATGTTCGGTCTGACTGTCAGAGCTGACTGCTGGAAACTTCCCTCTCCAAAAGGCAGTACCTGCTCCTATTTATAGCTGGGAGAAGCCATGCGTGTGTGGGTAAATTACTATTACACAAACATAATTTTAAAAAAATCAAAACGGATTCCAGTCAGTCTGACAAATACAAAACTCTCATTGAAAAGCTCGTACACTTAGGTCCAAATCATTGGTCCAAATTCTATAACTGCTTAAAAAACATATCCTCCAAGGAAACAGTACAAACTAAACCACAAAAGAAATCCAATGAAACGATTCAAATAATAAATAAAGAAAAAACAAATACAACATTTTCCGCTCAAACAGAAACCATTTCTCAAAAAAATGCAAAATCTCCCTAAAACAAAAAGTCTTACAAAGCAAAGGTTACGGTGATCTCGAATCCGGTCATTAAAAAACTATTAAAGGGAACAGAACCAGCCAAACAAAAGCAGAAACTCACAGTAACCAAATACCCACAGAAAATCAATTTAACAAACTAGAAGAAAACCAGAACCTACAAATAACTAAAACTTAAAACCTCTTCAAATTAAATCACAACAACTGACACCACACACTAAGCTAAATCTTAAAAACATTTATTAATCATGAATATCAAATAATCGAATGGAATTGTTGCTGAATAAAGGCAAACATAAATGAAATGTTTCTGTTGATAACAAATCTTTTAGCAGCAGTTGTTTTCCTCCAGGAAATATTCTTTAAGCAAAAAGAAAAAAACTGAATATAAAAAGAATAACCATCAAGACAACTACATACATGACAGTTGGGCTTCGAACATCAGGCGATGCATCCATCTTAGTTAGGATTGATGTAAGTCAAAATAAAATAAATCTAACAGATTTACAGGCGACTGTTGTTAAAGTGACCTTACACAGGCCAATAAACATCTGCCCATTATATATCTCATCGAATGAAACAGCAAAGAAAGCTGAAATTCATAAATTATAATAATAGGGGAATTTAACTGTTACGGCACCATATTGGGTTATAAAGACACAAACCAAAAGAGAAGGACCTTAAAAACAATAACTAATAACGATTTATGCATTTATAATGATAAAACGCTGACTTACATAAATCCATTTATTGGCAGTTGCTTGGCAATAGATTTATCACTATGTGATTTATCAATTTACATGGATTTTCTCTTGGAAGGTACTGGCAGTCACATGCGGTAGTGATCATTTGCCAAACTTCCTACAAAATTCAGAACGTAATGACAAAAATCCTCACCGGTGGAAATTAGGCGGAGCGTATTTAAAATCCAATGTTCTGAAAAACTAGTTGAAGGAAAAAGCATGAAGGATTTAAAACATTTCATGGAAATTTTTTTTATCTCTATCGCAAAAAAAAAAAAAAAAAAAAAAAAAAAGACGCAATAGACCTTGGTTCAATGATGAATGTAAAATGCCATCGGGTTATGAAGAGCATCTCTGAGAAAATTCAACAAGCAACCTACAACCTCTAATTTGGTGTAATTTAAGCAACTCCGAGCACGGAACATAATTAAAGAAACTAAAAAGAATGTTGAAAAAACTACGACAACAAACTTAATTCTGCTACAAAAACAAAATATGTCTAGAATATGATAAAGAAAATAGCAGGCAAATAACAAACACTGTAAAACACCTCTCGATAAATAACTCTAAAGTAAACAGCACAAAGGATACCTCTGACCAATTAGCCAAAACAACCTCTAAAATTCTGCCTACCAAGAATGGTAGCCAACAATTTCTAAAGCTCAAAGAAAAAGCAGTAAAACAAAACAAACTTTAAATCAAATAATGCCGAGAGCTATAACCTACCATTCAATTTAAAGGAATTAAGTGAATCTTAAAAAAAAAGAAGCTCACAATAAAACTGTGGGCCCAGATGATATCCACTACGAATTCCTAAAATAGTTACCCAACAAATCATTACAACTGTTATTAAAAAATTATAACAACATATGGACAAATGACAACTTCCCAGAAATGTGGGGACAGTTATTCATCATCTCTATTCCAAATCCTGGAAAGGATGACACAGATCCTGAAAACTACAGACCGATAGGATTAACCAGTTGCCTATGTAAAACTATGGAGAGAACGGTCAACAACAGGTTGACTTGCTACCTGGAAATTAAAAGCTTGATCAGCAACTTCCAATATGCTTTTAGGGAAAAAAAAGAGAAACACTATAGACCACTTAATACGCCTAGAAAACTTTGTAAAGGAAACCTTCATTAAAAAAGCTCACCACAGTCTTTTTTTGACTTGCAAATGGCGTACAAAACTACATGGAAATTTGGTGTCTTCAAAGACCTACACGAATTGAGCCTAAAATGAAGGCTGACTCAATCCATTTCCTGGAAGACCGAAGACTTCAAATCCATATAAGAACTACGCTATCAGAACTGCAAAAATATGAAAGGGCTCCACAAGGAAGCATTCTTTCAGTGACCCTTTTCTGTGTCAAAATTAAATACATAGTTAAACCTCTAAGCCCATAACTGAAATGCTTCCTAGATGTTGACGACTTTCTAATAATATACAAATCTCCACATGGATACCATAGAAAGACAACTCCAACAATGCCTCAATAAAATACACAAATGGACCAAAGAAAATGATTTTACATTTTCCAAAACGAAAGCCAAATACTTACATTTCTGCAAACTAAGGAAATTCCACATCGACCCCTGTTTAAAATTAGACGGAGCAGAAATCCCAGTATTGGAACAACACAAGATCCTAGGTATTTATTCCACATCTAAAATATTTCTAAATAAAATGTAGTAAAAGGCCTACCACTTCTGCATATAGTGGTCCATACTGAATGGGGAGCAGATTGACAAACACTAATTAAATTATAAAGATCACTACTTCGCTCAAAATTGAATTACGTTAGTTTAGGGCGACCAGAAAATCATACCTACTTGACGCAACCTATCATCAAGGCTTCAGACTAGTACTTGGAGCTTTTAGAACATCCCGAGTGGAGAGCTTATACGCAGAGGCTAATGAAACACCTCCACATTTAAGGATTACAGTATTATGTCAAAATAAAATCATGACCAACTAACCCAACTTACAACAGTACCTTAAAATCTAATTATTGTAATCTACTCCAATAAAAAGACAATACAATACAACCCTATGGGATTCAGGATGAAATCCATCGCTGGAGAGTTAGGGACCACACTCTCAAACATAGAAGACATTACTGCAGCCAGTATTCCACCATAGACAATCAGGCAACCCAAAGTCTTTCTAGAATTAAATAAACTCACAAATAAATGAAATTATTTTAGAAACATTTCTTTTTTAGAATTCTAAATTTATGAATCTTTGAGAAATTAATTTTTATAGATCTTAATGCTTATATTAGTTATAAGGACAATTCCTTGGAGAATTTAAATCATTAGGACCCGCAGTTACAGAAAATCTGCTCTGAATCCTAAAATAAAAACTGCAATAAAACAAAAGCATTATTTAGTTAGAAAAAGCTTTTAATTGTTTTTATGCATAAAATATATTATGGTCAGTATTGTCGTAAGAAAAAAAATGATTTTTCCACAAACTCCAGTTGGCATCAGTAAGAATCAGTTAGATGAAGACTTCAGATGAAGATTAACCGTTCGACAATTGAAGCTGGAAAGGATTAAAAAGAAAAATTTACTAAAGACAAGCGTCCTGGGTATGACGATAAACTACATCCGCGTCCAGGGTAAGACGATAAACTACGTCCAACAGCAGGGCCTCTGGTCGGGAGGCTTTGAGGAGCGTGGAGCCTCCTTTTGATTGCTGGTGTTCCCGGGTCTACCATGCCCCGAGGTGGTGGAACCTGTTGGGGTCCGGGCTATGGGCAAATAGTTAACCCAGAAACTGAGGTAAAAGGCATTATAAAAGTGTAAAAATAGGTTTTTATGTCAGAAATACTTTGTAAAAATTATTACCAGAAATAAATTTTTGAAGAAAAAAAAAATATTACCAGCAATATGTATTTGAAAAAGCTATTACCAGCTTTACGTTTTTGGAAAAATAATATTATCAACTACACGTTTTTGGAAAAATAATATTACCAGCTATACATTTTTGAGAAAAAAAATATTAACAGAAATGGATTTTGACAAAACAAAAATATTACCAGAAAAAAAAAAGTTGTTGGCATTAAATGACCCATTGAGGTGTTGATATGCCGTAAAGCAAATCAAACCAAACTAAAGACAAAGTTGTACAAATTACTGAGAAAAAAAGGCAAATGCTTTTTGATCAGCTTTTGTAACAAAATGTTGGTTTAGTGTTAGTTGGGGTCGAATGGATGCTGCTTAGTCTACTTTGCATCGATGAATATATAATTGAATAACGTTGTTGCTAGGAGGGGGTTGGGTAAAATATTCACTGGTGAGATTGAGAAGCCAAGGGAAAGTGCACAGGACGAGGATGTTGAATGAGTCATTTAGAATCTATCCTTTTTGTTTGGTGTCTACAAGACCAGAAAGATGCGGGAGGGAGAAATAGAGAGAAACAAAGTGAGTGAATAGAGAAGGGCGAAAGAAAAAAAAAAAGGAAAGAAGAAAAAGAGAAAGGAAAGACGAAGCGAGAGAGAAAGGTGGAAGAGAAGAGGAAAAGAAATATAGAAGAGAAGAAAGAAAAAAGAAAAAGTAGGAAAAAATGAAAAGAAAGAAGGAAAAAAAACAGGAAGAAAAAAACATTTAGGGAAAAATAAAGAAGATATAAGGAAACAATATGAAGACAGAAAGAAAAAAAGAAAGAAGTGGAAAACAAAAAAAGAAAAATTAAATAAAGATAAAGAAAAGATCTTAAAATATAAAAAGAAAAAGAAAGAATGCAAGAGTTTGAATGAAAACGGAAAGCCTAGGACTGGATGCACCATGGAATTTCTTAGTGCTGTTGAAATATATATATATATATATATATATATATATATATATATATATATATAATTCAGTAACCGTCTACCTTAAGCGGCTTTTAAGCCCTGTATTGATGCACCGTGGACTTTCTATATGTCTTGTTGATATATATATCATTTGGTAATTCACTAACAGTAAATTGTAAACAAAGTTTACCTTTTACCTTACAATTTAGTTAAACTTTGGAATTTGATTTGCTTTTTCTTATATTTTAGTTGTACTGCGTTGCACCATATATGGTTTAACTTTCTATTTGTAAGATTAAGTTTGATTTAATATCATTTTGTATTAATCTCCTGGTAGTATTAGTAACATCTTATACAGATGTATCGGTATTTGGTTGGTATTTTAGACATTTTCCATTAATTGGTTAGCGTTATTAACATCTTATATAAAGAATCGTTATTCTACAGTTGCATATTAATTTACCAAATAATTTTATACGTTTAAATTATTTGCTAGTTTCTTAAAGAAGCTATTTATCAACAATAAAAAAATTATGTAGGAAAATCACAAAGCATATAATTTGTTTAGTATTTTGTTAAATAAACCTCCCAACCCCATTTTTATTTCTTATGAAACGGCATTGTTTCGTTTGTATACTTTATCTATCTATTTACATCCGTTTTATTTATTTAGTTACCTGCCAATCTGAGTCATGATCCATTTATAAAAAATAATTTTTTTAATTTTTGATTCTTCACTTAGTTTAAATTTAACGTAGGTCATATTTGATTTGATCAGAGTAAAGCCCACAAACCGCTTTTTTCTCTTTTTCTTTTCGTAAAAAGGTTATATTTTTCTTTTAAATCTAAATAAATGGTTCACCCGCCAATAATTTACAATTGCCTGATGAGATGCATTGATATGCATCGAAACACGGCTGCCAATATGTAACCATTTTGACACGTTTTTGATATAATATCCTAAAATAAATAATATTGCTCTACTTTGTATTCAGCCCTCTTTTAAATTAAATTTTATAAACACTAGAATTGTACTGTATTCGTTCTCATCTTACTTATATATATATATATATATATATATATATATATATATATATATATATATATATATATATAGGTAAGCTTCTAACTTAAGTGGCTTTTGAGTCTTGTATGAAATTTTTACTCGTCCTGTTGATATGTATAACATTTAGTATCTCTCTACCTTAATTGGCTTTTCAGGCTTCTATAACACCTGGCACTGTCTTCTCTTACACTCTAGGGTCGTGCAGGTCAGATGCAGGTTGCTTTGAATTGTTCGGTTCTTCATCGCACAAGTCTGCTCGGGTCCCAACAGAATCTCGCCAACTGACTGCAAACACTTCGACAGAATCTTGTGGGTTTAGCAGAGTTATCGGCATGTAATCGTCTAAATCCCGCCCAACACCCCTGTCCTTTTTCAACAGCATGATCACACCCTAGGAGATCCGGTCGGAGACTGAACCTTGCAGAATCATTTGTTGAACAAGGCAGTCAAAATTGGAACAATGATGTGCGACATCCTCAAGTATAATTCATAGGGCAGACCATCAACTCCCGCGGACTTCCCACTGCCGACCCACTTCAGTGTCGAGTAGAGTTTACACACCATGATCTCCCCGCCACATACACCGCCGGCGAGGAAAGTCAGCCAAATAGCTGCGAAACTCTTGGTCACAGGCTCCTTGGTAAACCGGCTCTCGAAATGACGTCGAAACGCTTCGCACATGCCATCGGCATCAGGGTACGCCTCCCGAATGTAACGATCGGAACTTCGACAGATTTCTTCCTTGCGCAATTCTGCGCCCATGTTATCGTCCTCTCCAGACATCTTGTTTAACTTATACCTATCTGCCTTACACTGGTAGCATTCGCTAACCGCAGAGCCTCCATAGCTAGGTCTATCTCTAGGGAATCCCCCCCAGGCATTACCCGGGAAAGACTATCCTTATGACCCTTCCCTTTTTTAGCCTTACCTAGTGCGAGCCGCTGGCTATATTCGGTGGTGAAGAACCTAATCGTGTCCTTAAGTCTCTCCGAATACCTATTCCAGATAACTGCCCCATTAGTTCCCGCTGCACTACACTAATCAGAAGTTGCCGGAAGTCCCACCTGTCCAGCAAATACAGATTGAACTTCCGGCATCCAGCCATTCTAGGCCTAGAGTCTAACTCTACCCGGGCGCAGGCAAATCTGTGGTCTGAATAGCGTAACCAGTGGAACGTAGGACAATCTAACATCTACATTGGTCTTTCTAACATTCTACCCAGGTAGCTAGATACCCGGATAGACGTTCAACTGTGCCCACGTTCACATCTCCCTTTCTGGGTGATCGACCTGGTATCTATCGCTCGACCTCCTGCTAGCTCCCGTCTATCATGGGACCCAGGGCGGCATTCCAGTCCCCCACTAAGCCTGAGTACTACGAATCCACCAGGAACGGTCCAAGCTGAAGAATGTCTCATTCCTTTCGATTGCTGGGCGTATAAACTGCAAACATCCGGAACGAACCACTTTTTACATCAATATCAGCCACGATCAACCGGCCTTCGGAGTTGACGTGGACAAGGGTACGCTTCACCAGCAAGGAGACCCGCCTCTGGCCAATCGGTCCCTGTATGCTGAATAAACGACAAAGTCGTTAGACAGCACACAGGCATCAACGTTGCAAACAAAATGCGTCTCATGGATCGCGGTGACATCCACATTCAAGCTGGATAGACATGATTTAAGTCTGAAAATAGAAAAAAAAGACAGAAAAAAACACAGAAAAAACTGTTCACATACTGGGCGGAAGTCTGCACGGATTGCCCTAAGCAGCCTGTACCGATATCGGACGTAATCCAAGTCAATCCCGCCGACGTCCTTGGAGTAGGAGTTCTATATAAGCAGGGGTGGAGAATAACCGGGACCCACCCCGCACACATTTGAGACATCTGTCTCAGTTTAGGCGACCCTAATTAGGTCATTTTTAAAGTGGGAAAGTGTCCCTGGCTTCGGCCAAATGGTCCCACATTTTTAAGTTTGCCCCCGTATTCCTCCTGATCACTGTGTGCACTGGGGGAAGTTTCTGGGATTCTCCGTCGACGTCCAAGGAAGTACATCTGAGTGGGGTGGGGTCTTCCTTTCGAGTGCGTTTCTGTCCACCTAACAGACAGCCCGACTCTGGGGGAAGGACTTCTTTTTCTTGGGAGTGGTTGGTTGTTTGGAGAGTGGTGAGGAGGCTGCTGCTATGTGTGTGTGGGGGGGGAGACGGCGAAGCTTTAGTGGAGGAAGTGGAGGAAGTGGAGTGGCTCTTGGCCTTATCTGCGTAAGAGTCTTCTTTCCTGCATAGGGAGACGAGGGCTGAATGGGACTTGGGACATGCTATTGCTCTCCCACTTTTCAAAGAAGATGATCTCGGTGAAGGCATAACCGCCACCTCCATTCCCATAGCCAGCAGCTGGTGTCACAGACCTTGTTCACATTCTACTTTGGTTGTTGCTGTTGTTATACCAGCTGCTACTGCTTCTGTTTTTTCCGGTTTTGCTGTTTTCTTTGCTTTATGTGTTGTTGTTGTTGTTGCTCTTGTTTTTGTTGTAGATGCTGACGTTTCTGTTGCTTCTTTTTGTTGTTGTTGATTTGGTTCTTGCTGCTGAAGCTGTTCTTTTGGTTGCTCTTCTGGTCGCTCCTGGAGTTGTTGTCCTTGTTTTGGTGGAACATCCTGCTAGGTGGGAAGGAGCCTGTTGTCGACTTTCCCAAAACTCTCCTATCTTCCAGTTGGCATGCCTCTTTATATAGAGAACTGGTGACATATCTGTTTTTCTAGTGCGAACGTACTGATATACTTTCAAAGTACGATTTCACTCCTCCTTTTCATCAACTGATTTCCAAGGTCCACAACAAAACTATTGTTTATCACCTCCCTATCAACCACTCTGCTGCTTTTTGTAAACTACAGAGAGTCTTATTTCAAAAATAAATTCTAAATCAAAACCTTCCTTTATTTTAATTTTGATTCTTATAGTGTCAAAATCCATTTCTTTTTCTAAAAGTTCCAAATTATCGTTGTGCCAGTAATATACTATTAGTAATCTGATATCCTTTGTACATTTGCAAAAAGATTGTATTTTGTATCTGTCTATATTTCTGAGATGAGGTATTATGTACATTATTTATATTATTTGGACTATTGTCCGCATCTTTGTTGCCATATTTATGACAACATTTCAGCTGTTGTACACTCCGGCCTTCTTAAGATAGTTGGAATGTCAAACACAAGGACACATGGCACAGTGGATAAAAGCATTAGTTAGATCCAGTGACGGGACCCAATGAGGGTGAGTTCAATACCTGGTTAAGGCGGTGGAGAACTTGAAGAGGGGAATTAACAGATAACTGATAACTGACGTCCATTAGACATGGCACATGGAACTAGAACAGTCTACCCCAGTGAGCGAGATAAAGGGTTCAGTTCGACATTCCAACTACCTGAAGAAGATCGGAGCATACAACGACCGAAACGTTGTAATAAATATCGCGACAAATATGAGGACAATAGTCTAAATAATGTAAATAATTGTATTTTGTGTTCTAAATTAACTTTCTTCAAAGTCTTTACAGTATTTTAGCATCTTGGTTATTTGAAAACGCCTCTCTTCACTTGGTGTTTTCTGTTTTAAAGCATATTCTCTTTTATTATTATTATTATTATTTCAGGGGTGATATTGTCCCCACCAAAAAAGTTACTTTCAGTAGTAACTGCTCTGATTCAATATTTTTCTCCTTTTTACGAAAATTGTGAAAATAAAAGACAATAAATGGTTAAAAAATCAGACCCCAGCCTGAATAATAAAGAGATTGACAACAAAACCTTCTTGAAGTATTGATCGATCATCCAGTATCGTCTGAACTTGAACTGGAAATAATTTGGCAACTCTCCTCGCTTGCCTCTTGGTGAAAATTCAGGAAACTCAATTGGCTTATAAATTTGATCTGAGGCCAAAGTCATGTTTGAAATTAACTTATCTGCTGGAACTGAATGCCATCCCTGTTGGTTTCCAGTGTTACTGATTATTATGGTTGTTTCCTCGGTGGGTGGGGACAGTGGGAGGGCAGATAAGAATCAAAATTCCTTTCTGTGGGTCTGGCACATTTCATCTTTCATACATCTTTTAATGCTTTTCAAAAGAGATTGATTAAAAATTCTTTAAAACATTGAGTAAAATGTTTCACAACATCCAAATTGTCTCACCATCCATCTTTGAGAGGATAGGAATAAAATCCTTGGTGTTGCCTATTTTTATAAGCTGATTGGGAAATATCCCCAAAGTTAATGGACACTGGCTGCTTGAGAAGGAACAGGCTTTGCAGATGGGTAGGGGAATGCTCTAATGATAAAAATTGGTGGATGAGAGTTTGTTATGAAATTCTGAGAAAAGATGTGAGACATGACTAAATTCACCTCCATTTTGGCCCTAAAATATTTCAGCCAGTTCACTCTCCTGTCATCACCAAGCCTATATGTACTTTAATTTTAAATGGAACATTTTATTTTGACAGGGGAGAATATTGTTCTTAGTAGTTGCTTTTTCTCACAACATCCGTTCAAGGGAAATTTTAAGTTCAAAATGGAGGCGGATGCTATTGTAATAAATTTAGTTACGTCTCACATCTTTTCTTGGAATTTCATAAAGAACTTCCATCGACTAATTTTTATCATCAGAGCATTCCCCCACCCATCTACAAAGCTTGTTCCTTCTTATGCTGCCAGTGTCCATTAAATTTCCAATATGGTTTTTGTTTCATTAAAACCATTTTAAAGTAGTTAATTAATTCAAAGATTAAAATGAAAATAACTTTTTACACACCCTTGCTAATCAGGCAGCCATTGATGGATCTGAAGCTCCACCAAATTATAAATTAATTACAGTGAAAAAAATATCTGAAAATGGAGAGGATTAAGTCTTCATGCTTAATTAATTCTGCTCTTAATCTCAATTTTTTCTTTAAATTTCTTGAGTTGATTACAGCAAACAGCAAACTACCACAAGCCCAAGCCAAATCTTAATTCTCAGCAGAACAATGAGATTTAGGATAGGACTCCTAATCTGGGAAAATGGATTGATATAACTGTAAGTTCTATGATAACAGTTTCTTCTCTCACATTTCTTGCTTGTGGAACTTTTTCTGGCTTCTTGCTTCCTTATGAACTTTGATATTCAAAAATTTGAATGCAATGTCAATAGTTATCAATTGTTTTCTTAATTCTTGTTATTTTAATGTTTATGACTTAACGAAGACTTATAAAACTTATAAACTGGTTTACCAACATCGAAAATAAGCCCGAATGCACCCTAATCCAGTTCGATATTGTCGATTACTACCAGTCAATATCAAAAGACCTCTTCACGACTGCCCTGGAGTTTGCTACAGTATATACAGACTTAACTGAAGAAGAAACAAACATTATTCTCAGTGCAAAGAAATCTGTCCTCATCCATAATGGGGACCAGTGGATAAAAAATACCAATGACAACTTTGACATTACCATGGGATCTCTAGACTCTGCAGAATCTTCGGACCTTGTCGGTCTATTTATACTGTACAATCTAACCGCCCACCGTGAACTGGACGTTGGGGACATCGGGCTGTACAGAGATGACGGGCTCATGGTAGTGAGGAGCTCCACAAGCTTTAAAACAGAGAAAATTAGAAAGGCAATTTACAATGAATTCGGGAAACTAAATTTAAAAACAATAGTCAACACTAAATTAAAAAAAGTAAACTTCCTAGACGTAACCCTAGACTTAACTAACAACGTTCACCTACCTTACAGAAAACCTAACACTAATCCCTTGTATGTACATCCTAAGTCAAACCACCCTCCATCTATAATTAAGCATATACCCACATCAATAGAGAAAAGAATAAGTATGAACTCAGCAAATAAAGAAATATTCCAACAGCACAGTAGTTTTTACAACACAGCCCTGAAAAACAGCGGATACAAAAACTTTGACATAACCTATAGAAACGTTAGTACCAATAATAAGAGAAACAGGAAAAGAAAAATCATCTGGTATACCCCACCGTACAACCAAATGGTCAGCACCAAACTAGGCCATAATTTCCTAGCTTTAATTGAAAAGCACTTTCCCACTAATAGCAAACTTAGCAACATCTTTAACAAAAACACATTGAAACTGAGTTACAGCTGCACTGAAAATATAGAAAGAATCATAAAAAGACACAATAAGAAAATCCTAGAAAAACACGCATACCAAAACAGTAATAAAACACATAAACTAAAACTAAATAAAAATAACGAAAAATTATGCGATTGTAGAAACCCTAAAAACTGCCCGTTGGAAAATAAATGCCTCACAAAATCCGTGGTATACCAATGCACTATCTCATCCATTGAGAGCCCTAACACTGATAGGATATACATAGGATCAACAAAGAATAATTTTAAAATTAGATGGAGACAACACAAGAGCTCCTTCAACAATATTCAAAATAGACATCAGACATCTCTATCCCAATATTTCTGGCATCTAAAGGAAACGAATAAAACACCAAAAGTAAAATGGAAAATAGTAAATAGAACAAGAACCTGTAGAACCTGGGATGACCCATGCCTCTTATGCTTACAGGAAAAACTACACATCATTAAATTCCTAAATAATGAAAAATTATTAAACCATAGGCAGGAATTAACGGTTTTTTGCCGACATCAACAGACTTTCGCATTAGATAATTAGCATAAAAAAAACAAAAAAAAAAAACATAGCTAAGTAAAATTCTAAAAAGCTCAGCCAAACCTTTAAATAGGAAAAACCCTTTTTGTCGTCGTCAAAAAAACTAAAAAAACAAACTGAAATTCAATGCAAAGCGATCTGTATATTAAACACCCACTTAAATAAACAAATAAATAAATAGATAATCAGATAGACAATAATAAAAGACAATTCTCCAGACACATAACGACTGTAGGCGCGCCATAAAAATATCCTTCACTGGGAACCAACTAAAGGATGACCGTAAACATTAGCCTTGAAATAGATACCCTACCCAACCTTAGCAAAACCTCTCAGAGGATGATGAATCTACTGATAAGAATTAACTCCCTGACCACTTAAAGAAGGAAAATAGTCTAGCCACTCCCACAATAACAAATTCTGTAAAAATACACGTAAACCGAGAGATAGCTTATTCCTAAAATTTCGCTTGAAGATGAAACGGGACTAAACACCACAATCCAACTTAATTTTATTAATTATTTGGATGATTTCGGCTCTCGTTTTTGAAACATGAGAACTCTTATGTAGCGAAGGAATCATATTTTTAAACAAAACATATTATTATATTATATATATATATATATATATATATATATATATATATATATATATATACTGAACTCTCCCATCATTTTCAGCATATCAGGGTCAAGCAGCTCAGTTTTTAGTACCAACATCTAGACTACCCATGCAAATCATTTGATTATGGTGGTGTAGGTGTGAACCACCCACCCTTTTGGAAAGGGGCCTAATACAAAGAGATCTGGTGCACAGTATGCCACAAGATCCCCAAACAAGCGTCCGTAGGTTCTAAATTCAGAATTGTTCTTCTCCTAGACCATTTGCCAACAAAGCTTATAGGACCCAGTCTGTTCTGCTATTTAACCCATAGTTAGAGGAGAAGAGATGGAGTCATAACTTTCCCAAGGTTATTGGTACATTAGTGAATATAATGAGCTGGTATATGAACTTTTGTTTTTGTTCTGTTTTTGTTTTAATCGGTATCACCCCATGCAAGGGATTACAGAGTGTGAAGGAATTAGGAACAGAAACATTAATAATGAACAGGAAGAGAGAAAAGTAATCAGGAGGACAGAAGACAGCGAGTAACATCGCATTTAAATTTTTCTAGATTAAAGTTGGCTGGAAAGCATGGAGTCAGAAGGGAGTTCCACAGTTAAGAAGTGTGAGAAAAGAAACTGTTTGCATAGAAGTTATGGCTATATCTAGCCAGCCAAACTGTTAATTGGTGACATGTCACTGCCAGTCTAGTACTATGTTTAAATTCACGCAGTCTAGATACCATAGCAAATAGATCATCTGAACAATTACCATGAATGTATTTATAAAAAAGGTACAAAAAGGCAACCTTACGGCATTGGGAAAGTGACTGAAGCTGAGATGCCAGATCAGGACCAATAATATTGCAGATTCTTCTTTGGATCTTAATAAGGAGCTTCAGGTAGACGGCAGTGGCACTGTACTATATATGGTAGCAATATTCTATGCATGGATGAATGGTAGACATATAGATATGCAAGATAGATTCACAGTGAACCAACTTTCTTGGTAGCTGATCTAGCAATGAATTCAATGTAGTCTTTCCATTTCATGTCAGCTGAGAATGTTAGCCTGAGAAGTTGCAATGAGTCTCTTTCTTGGAGGTTAGCATCAGCCATGCTAATGAAAGGTAGAGAGAGGTCTCTCAGATGATTAATAGAGAGAAGTTTAGTTTTGGAGGTGTTAAAACTGACAAGCCATCTTTTGCCCCAGTTAACAATGGTCTTGAAGATGTTTAATATATCAGCTGCCATTTTGACCTTGTCGAATTGATCAGTCTTACTATCAAGATTTTATATTATATTATATATTATTATTGTTATATTATATATTTATATTATTATTATTATTATTATTATTATTATTATTATTATTATTATTATTATTTATATTATATATTAGGGAGGTAATGTGGGAGGTAATTCTGTAATGTGTATTATCTGCTAAAATTAATTTTGGTTTTTGTGATGTGATGGTCACAGTTTAAATCAATCTTCAATAAGTATGCTATATATATATATATATATATATATATATATATATATATATATATATATATATTTAAACAGAAACTTTTTTATTCCCTCCTAATTTTTGTATTACCTTCTAATCTTACTTCATCTTGAAATAATTTCTAAATTTCTAATTGGACTTGAAAAATTAGAAATTTTACTCATGTGGAGATAATTGCAATTTAAATTGATCACTTAAATTTAAATTAAAAAATATTACTCCTTAACCATTATTCACGATATTAAAAATATTAAAATTAAAAATATTATTTTTTTGGAAATTTAAACAATTAATTCACTATCTAATGTTAACTGTAAAATTTAAGAAAAAATTTAAATATATATAAAGATGGATGCATGTGGAAATATGTATAAGTAAATATTTGTGTATGTATACTGATGTGTATCGATACATGGGTATGTGGTTATATATGTAATTGTACATGTATATGAATATATGTGTATGTGTATTTACATAAATATGTATGTGGTGTGTGTATGTAAAAAACAGTAAATTCATTTATTTTTACCTTCAAATCTATTAGTAAATTTTTATTTTTATATTTGTTTATTAATATAATATTCTGTTTATATTAAATCCCTAATTTATTTGTGGAGAAGTTAAATATTTAAATTGCTATCAAGCATTAAATCTAATTTATTTGTGGAATATTTAAACATTTAAATTACTATCAAACATTAAAATCTGTGTTTTTCTAAATTACCCAAACATCAAGCTATACGACCCTTCTGCTTTCTTCAAAACCCTACGTCCATCTTTTATTTCTTATCTTTTTACTTCCTCCCTTTTTCCTTTCTTTTCTTTTTCTCCTTTTTTCCCATATAATTTCTGGTGAGTTATCTGATTAAATAGGTCAATGTCTGATCCTTACCCCACCTCCTCCTCAATATTAAGTATTGTAATAAAAAGTAAAAAATACATTTTAAAACTCTCCCTTACCTCTCTAATTCAACCATGTCTCTCACACCTTCCCTCACCACCCACTATGTCACCTTATATAAACTTAATACTGCTCTTCAAAAGTGTAAATTTTAAATTCATTTTTTTACCCTTGAAAGTGAAGTCTAAAGATCCAGAGATAAAATAAAGACTCTGGTGAAATAAATTATAACAATGGAACCTTAAAGTGGTCTGTTTTTTCTTTAAAATATATAAAGAGAAAGACAGATAGACAGTGATAGAGAGAGAGAGAGAGAGAGAGAGAGAGAGAGAATTAAAATAAGTAAGAGTTTTGATACTTTGCTGATTGATGTTACCTTCAGCATCCCGACTCCAGAGTTTTGTAGACAGAACTGCCCATCCACTCTTATATCTCTATCTCTGCTTATACTTCTTGATATATATATATATATATATATATATATATATATATATATATATATATATATATATATATATATATAGGACAGCTTGAGTCATTACTTGAGTTTCACATTCTCATGATCTTCAAGAAACTAGAACATATTTAGTCTGTCTAGGTAATCTGGGTGTTGAGCACTTTACTCAGTAGGCCAATTCCTTTGTTTTTGTGCTTCATTGAAGACATTTGGGTTTAAGATCAAAAGATTATTACGAGGCAAGAGTTCAGAATATCAGATTTTATTTCCTGATATTTATATTCAGATTTTGTCAAAGAGCTTAGGAAATACCAACTTTTGTATCAGATTTCACTATTTTTAGGTGAGCAAAAGCAAAAGATAAACAGATAGTCTTAAAGTAAATAACATTTAATATTTCATTGCATAACTGTTATGGGAACTTACCTATAACGATAATGGACTCTTCCTGACACTATAAATACTGCGCCTCTCAAGAGGTATAATGAATGAACGGTGTAACCAGCACCAGTTCATGTCTGTTGAACTCTCTGCTTTGGCAGAGAGGAACCCGGACGAAGCTTTGCCAAAGGGCAGGGTTTCGTCCGGGGAGGTAGACAGGCCCTGAACCCGTCTAGGCAGGTTCAAAGGGTATATTTTTGGCCGAGCCTACGGGCTCGGGAAACCCACATTAAACTTGGCCTCGTGCCACATGCAACCCTCGTGGGGGGTGGGGCTAAATACCGAATGAATGGTGTAACGAGTCGAGACAATATTAGTTCATTCTAAACCAGACGGACAGTCATTACTAACACCTTCAACTTCTTGTACTATATTTCTGTTGTAATATATCTTTGTTATTCTACTCTTGTGTTCGTGTTGTTCTTACTTGGTTCTAGACTTTGACCCTAACTGGGGTGCGAGGATATTAGACCATAACAGTAACCATTGCTTGCAATAACTTCATGAAGCCTCTAACCTATTAACAGAGCATCAAACTGTTGCATTTTTCATTTATGATGCTTTTCTAGATTTTTAATACAGACTATTTTAGTTCATGCTAGTTTTGAGCGGGTTCAAATTCCATTTCAGGAGATGAAAAACATTCTTTATTAGCTTAAGGTCGGTGATTGACTGCGCCAGTCTAAAACTATTCACATGTTTTTCCCTGATGAATTTCTTTGTCGTGTTGACAGAATATTTTGGGGGTCATTGTGCTGTTGCATGATAAACTTACACTTGATTAGTTTGAATACATTTCTCTGGAAATTGACAGACAATTTGTTTCTGTACACTTCTGAATTAATTCTGCTGCTAGCATCGTCAATAAATATAAATGAACATGTTTCAGAAGCAGCTATGCAAACCCAAGTCAAGAGACTGCATCCACCATGCTTCCCAGATGAGCTTTTATGCTTTGGATCATAAGCAGATCCTTTCTTTCGTCACACTTTGGACTTTCCATCACTTTGGTAGAGATTAATCTTGAACTCATCAATCCATAAAACATTCTTCCAGAACTTTTGTTGCTCATCTCTGTACTTCCTTACAAATTCCAATCTGGCTTTCCCATTCTTATTGCTGACGAATAGTTCATCATATGGCGCTTATATTCCAGCTCTCAAAGTCTTTCTATGAACAATGGATTGTAAAACCTTCACCTTTGCACTATAGAGGTTGTTGGTGATGTCACTGACTGTTGTTTTCAGGTTTTTCTTCACAGCTCTCACAATGTTTCTGTCATCAACTGGTGTTGCTTTCCTTGGCCCGCCTGTTCTATGTTTACTCACTACACGAGCAGTTTCTTTCTTTTTCAGGACATTCTAAGTTTCATGGGAATGATGATAAACTACGTCCACCAGCAAAAAGGCCTCTGATCAGGAGGTTTCGAGGAGTGTAGAACCACCTCTTAATTGCTGATGTTCCAAGCTCCACCCTGGCCCAGGGTGGTAGCACCTGTTACGGTCCCATCTATGGGCAGATAGTTAACCCCAAAACTGGGGTAAAAACACCATGAAAGTGTAAAAAGAGGTTTTAATACCAGAAATACTTTAAAAAGTTATTACTAGTAATACATTTTTGAAGAAAAAAAAACTTACCAGCAATACATTTTTGAAAAAAATATTACCAACAATGTTTTTAAAAAATAAATATTACTAGCAATACATTTTTGAAGAAAAAATATTACCAGAAATAGATTTTTGACAAAACAATTTATTACCAGCAATAAAAATTTTGTCGGCATGAAATAACTCATTGAGGTTGATATGCCATGAAACAAACCAAACCAAACCAAACCAAACCAAACCAAACTAGGACATTCTAAATTGTTGTGTTGGCTTTGCCTAATGTTTGTCTAATGACTCTGATTGATTTTTCTTCTTTTTTCAACTTCAAAATGGCTTGCTTTTCTCCCATTGGTAGTTCTCTTGTCTTCATATTTGTTTATCATTTTTAACAAGAAATACAAACTTTACAGGTGAACACACAAGACTAAAACTAAGAGTAGCCATTCATTTCTGTCATCATCTGCTGTTGTTTTCCTTGGCTGACCTATGTCTGTTGTTCTAGTTCTTTCTTCCTCTTTTCAGGACATTCTAAATTGTTGTGTTGTCTTTGCCTAATGTTTGTCTAATGACTCTGATTGATTTTTCTTCTTTTCTCAGCTTCAAAATGGCAGGCAAACACAAGTAATAAAAATTAAACTTCAGACATCTTTTTGTCTATCATTTTGCATCACATAAGGCAATAAAGCCACTAAGATGCAAAGGGGTTACTGAGTGTTAGAGAATATGAGAAAAATATACTATTAAAGAGAGGCAACAATAAAAAAAATAAGAACTGAGAAGACAGAAGATAACAACTGATATTGAATTTTAATTTTTTAAGATCAAAGTTGACAGGGGAGCAAGAAGCCAGAAGAGGATTCCACAAGCGAGAAGTGTGATAGAAGAAACTGTTATCATAGAACTTATGGTTGCATATAACCATTTCAGCTGTAAAATGATGACACCTTACCACAAGCTACATTACAGTGGTGGGGAAGGGGCTAAAGACGAGATGCTAGGTCAGGACCAATAACATTTCAGATTTTACTTTGGATTTTATCAAGTGTATAGAAGGAGCAACAGACATTATGTGGCAGCAATATTCATGAATGAATGGGGGACTTATAAATGTGTAAGATAGATTTAGGAGAGAAAGATTGTCTAGCACAAAATAGTGAACCAACTTTGCTAGCAGCATAATTAGCACTTGATTCAATATAATTGGTCCACTTCATGTCAGTGGAAAATATTAGCCAGAGATGTTTCAACAGGTCACTCTCCTGGAGGTTAGCATCAGGCATACTGCTTGGAGGCAGGAAGAAGTCTTTTAGGTGATTCATAGGGAGAAGTTTTTGTTTTAGAAGCGTTAAAATTATCAAGCCATTTTATGCCCCAGTTAACAACTAACTGATAGGTCATTTTTAGACCAAATATCAATTTGATGTTATCAAATTGATCAGATTTACCATTAAGACATAAGTAAGTAGTTCTTTCATCAGCATAGATACCAAGTTGAGAAATGATGCCATCAGGAAGGTCATTGATAAAAAAAAAGGTTCAAGGAGAGATCCCTGGAGGACACCTGCATTAATGCAAAAAGATCTAGAAGAGTGGCCATTCAAGATAATTTCCATTTCATAATTTGATAAGAAAAACTAGTAATTTTTGAAATTCATCCAGAAATACTGTAACTTTTCAACTTCTGAAGAACACCAGTGTGCTAAATCCTGTCAAATGCCTTTGAGATGTCCAAAGCAACAACTTGAGTTTCACCATTTTTATCTAAAACTTGATAAACTCTTTCAGCAATAATTATTAAAACATCAGCAGTTGACCTAGAGAAGCGAAAGCCATATTGCTTATCTAAAAGAAGACTGCGATATGAGATGCATGACCAATTCTGCTGTTTGTTTGTTTATTGCATTTTTATTTGATATAGGGGGCCCAATCTATCAAAGGTCCATTTTCCACCAGGCAAGATGACTCCCGAGCCAGTCTACTAATCTTAGCAAAGCAGAAAGCAAAGTCTCTTCCAAATGATTTTTGTTTTTATCTTTATAATGATCCATTGGAGATTTGTAACAACTGTGATTTTTTTATGCGATGACTCTGCCAACCTAATACAAATGATTTAAAGATACAGCAATCTTTCTGTTTAAATTCAATAACTGATTGTAAATTTATTACAATATTTTCTTACAATGTCAAAGTTGTTAGTCTGACAACAGCTTTACATTAATTTTTTCTTTCACTAATATCAAATCTCTATCTATAAAAGGCAGGATGTATGTGTGTGTGTATATATGTATATCTCTATCTATAAAAGGTAGGATGTGTGTGTGTGTGTGTGTAACGAATGCACGGCCGCAATTTTCGACGGATTTGCACCAAAATTTACATGCACATTCTCCAAGTTAGCGGGAAGGCCAAGACTGCCTTTGCATTTCCCAACTCCCATCGATAGTGGAAATAATTGATTTTTCCTGCTTCTACGGCAGTTTTTATGTAGTTTGCGGCCATTTTCTACTGGCCAGAGTGAGAGCCTATAGCTGGTTGCTACGAATAGGCAGGAAGATTCTATTGGCCAGCGTGAGATCCAACAGCTGACTGACACGAATGTTAACTAGCATGCTAGCATGCAAAAAAAAAACGATAGCTGCATTCGTCACAAGTGGGAAAGATTTAAATCTGCATGGTACTTTACTCCAATTGGCTCATTCGCTTGCTTAAACTCAATGTTGATTCTGATTCCGCAGAACTGGGTTGGGTGTGAAAAAGTATTTGTTTTTAACATTCTTTTTTCATTCGGTTTTTCCAGTTATGAGTCCTTTTTTAAAGCTGTTCGTTTTGTGTTCATTTTGTTTAGTTCTTTTTTTGTAACAAATTTAATGTTTCGTATAGAGCTTAGAAAAAATTCGCAGTGTGAGATAGGCAAGAAGTAAGGCATGTAGCAACATCAGCACGGCAAAGGGCACTCCTTTAAAGGCAAGGAAGGGCAAAAATATTTTAAGTCAAGTGATAGCAATTGCTGTATGAGTCGTATGATTTTTGAATCAAGCACGGGCAACGCCAGGCCATTCTGCTAGTGCTTTTAAAATGTTTTGCCTTTTAAAGTTTTTCTATTGGACCACATTATAGGGAGTGGAATTATTTCAAAATTTGTCTGGTACAGTTTATTTTGTGCTTATATGCTTTTAAAAGATGTGAACCAAGATTTCTCCCCTGCTCGACACTTAGAACGTTATAGTTGTAAACATTTACAAGAATTACAAGTCTCTGGTAAAAAAAAAAAATCATTTTTTTCATTAGCCATATTAGCTTCAATCAATTTTGTTATCAAATTAATTTTTCACTGCAGCATTGGGATGAGCATCTCCATTTTGGTGATTTAATCTGCCTCAGTTACCTCCCTTTATGTAAAAAGGAAAATGTGTATGGCATCATATAAAATGTAAGAACTTCAAAAAATAAAGAAAAAGTAGGTAAGATTTGATGTTTTCTGTTTTCATCATCTGGCTTTAGGAGCATTTTTGTCTACAGGAGTACTTTTTATCAACTGGCATTAAGAATATATCATCACTTGTCATTAGGAGTATTTTTGTTATGAGCTGGCATTAGGAGTATTTTTGTCGTCACCTGGCATTAGAGGTATTTCTGCCTATAGGAGTATTTTTCATCAGCTGACATTAAGAATATGTCATCATTTGTCATTAGGAGTATTTTTGTCATTATCTGGTATTAGGAGTATTTTTGTTATTAGCTGCCATTAGGAATATTTTTGTCATCAGCTGGCATTATGAGTATTTTTGTAAGCAGCTGACATCAGGAGTATTTCTTTCATCATGTGGCATTGGAAGTATTTTCGTGTATAGAAGTATTTTCCACCAGCTGCCACTTGGAATATGTCATTAGCTGGAATTAGGAGTATTTTTACGATTAGGTTGCATTTGATGTATTTTTATCAATATGAGTATTTTTTCACCATGTATCATTAGGAGTATTTCTGTCATTATCTGACATTAGGGATATGTCATTAACTTACATTAAGAGTATTTTTCATTAGCTGACATTAGGAATATGTCATTAGCAGTCATTAAGATTATTCTTGTCATTAGCAAGCATTAGGAGTATTTTTGTCTATAGGGGTATTTGACGTCAGCTGGCATTAAGAATATGTCATTACTTGGCATTAGGAGTATTTATGTCATTAGGAGTACTTTTTGTCATAACCTGGTATTGGGGTATTTTTGTCTATAGGAATATTTTCCATCAGCTGGCATTAGGACTATTTTTGTTATTAGCTGGCATTTGGAGTATTTTTTATCAATAGGAGTATTTTTGTTATTAGCTGGCATTTGGAGTATTTTTTATCAATAGGAGTATTTTTGTTATTAGTTGTCATAAAATATTTTTGTCATCAGCTGGCATTATTTGTCATTATTTACGAAATATTTTATATTATTATTTCATATGCATATTAAATATTTTATACACATTTGAATATACTTTCTCCTGTGGTCAAATTTATTTTATTTAATGCGTATTAATTCTTTTTTTATATGAATAACTTTGAAAATTTTGAATGTTTGGATTATAGTATTTTTGTATTATCTACTAATGTTTGTCTTCAGTATCTGTCTATATTTCTGAGATGACATATTATGTATACTATTTACATTATTTGGACTATTGTCCTCATCTTTGTCACCATATTTATTACAACGTTTCGGCCATTGTACGCTCCAGTCTTCTTCAGGTGGTTGGAATGTCAAACTGAACCCTTTATTTCGCTCACTGGGGTAGACTGTTCTAGTTCCACGTGCCATCTTTAAAGGATGTGTTAAAATTTTGGAATAATGCAATAACAAAAATTTAAATTTCATCTCTCTGATAGATGTTGTGATCTGTAAACTAAAAGTTTTTAAAGCCAATTTTATTTGCTTGTCAATAACATGGTTGGAGAGATTATTATTATTATTAAGAAGAAGTTTATAAAAAAATGTCTGCAAAGAACACATTTGGTTTGGTTAATCACTTTTTTTATGGCAGCTATAAAGGATGAGGCCAAAATTGGGACTGAGAATTCAAAATGAAATAAGTACAAAAATTTAAATATTTGGCAGGTGATTTAACAGAGGACGTAAAGTGCAACACTAAAATTTGAAGGTGCATTATTGGGATAAGCAAAGATGTATTCCAAAAGCTAAGCAGAATCCTAAGAAGAACATGGCATCCATATGAAAATCTCTGTCTAACAAGGCTACTTAAGAACATGACACCATGACTCTTAAAATAAGAACAGCTATTGCTTTTTGACTAATCAAAATATGTATAATTAAGTTATATTCTAGATTAAGTCCTTAAACTAATTTTTGTCAATATATTTTTTACTAAAAACCAAAAGTCTTGGAATTTGACTTATTTATCGAAGGTACATTTGGATAGCCAAAGGTGCCTTTCTAAAACTAAGCAGAGTATTAAGAAATAGAAAATTTTGTTAGAAACAAAGACAAGAGTACTGAACTGTTATGTGATATGTCCTCCTATATTGGCAGTGAATGCTGGACAGTCTTCTCAAAAATGAAGAAACTTGAAGCAACAGAAATGTAATTCTACAGAAGGATGCTGAGAATACAACAAAGTTTTAGAGAAAATGGAAACAAAAAGGAAACTTATATTTAACATCAGGAGAAGACATTTGAAATTTTTAGGGCACGTAATGAGGAAGGAGGGCTTGGAAAATCTGATACTCACAGGAGAGATTAAAGGCAAAAAGGAGAGTGGAAAACAACTTAATGAGCTTGAGGAAGAGAGTGGTGGAACAGAGTTTAGGAGAAATAACAAAAAGACAAAATTTATTAAGGGCTACAAAGGAGAGGAAATTGTGGAGTGCCATGATCGCCTACATCATGAAGGGACATGGCACATAAAGAGGTTTTTAGGGACATTCATTTTGTAATGAAGAAGACATGAATGTTTGCTTTTGCTTCTTTTTATGTCGCGAAACAGTAAAAGAAATTATGTCTTGTCACTACTACATTAGTGAAGAACACTGAACAGACAGCCTCACAGGCCAGATTTTAAATGACAAGTTCATAAGTGTTTTATCTTAAATTAATTCATGGGAGTATATTTATTTTCTTTGAAAGAGAGAAAAAAGACAAACAAAATAAAAAAATAATTTAACTTTCGTCGTAAACAATCAAGAATTTCAACTTTTACCATTTTGGACCAACAAAAAACCCAAGGCATCCCGTTTTCCGTGGTGATACCTAAAAATTTGTATAAAATTTATAGAATTTGATTCGATAATCATTTTGTTATTTTCAGCCTCAATCATAATTTCTTTTTTTTTTTTGGAATCAATTCGACGAAGAATTGACTTAAAGTTTTATTTCTCGAAATTTGCTATTATTATTGTTGTTGTTGTTGTTGTTGTTGTTGTTGTTGTTTTTTTTTGTTTTTTTTTGCTGTTGTTGTTGTTGTTTATTTCTTTTGATTCGTCTTTCGCTAAAAATATTTACAAAGATATTGTGAACAGTGAAAGAAGTTGTTTTTCTTGATTTAGCCGCGGAACAACTGACCAAAATTTTTTATTTCTCGGAATTTGACCGACAAAATTGAATTTGATGAATTAAAATATTGCCCATAGGTTTTTAGAAATATTTTTCAGGATGATTTTAGACAAGTTCATTTTTAAACAAATAATTTCATATTCAATATGTACAAGTAAATGAAAACTGAAAAAGAAGAGAATTGTTGGTATTTTAGTAAACACGTACCTAAATACTTTGATTATTGTATATAGTAAATTTCATAATGTCTTTCATTTTGCTTCCTGCAAGGCCACATTTATTCTAATCTTACCTTTAAGATGGCTTTTATATATTTTTTTTTTCTGTGAATTTCTTTTGAATATTTTTTCTTTTGCTAATTCGTTCTTTCCTTACATTTGCATTGTGTAGTTTTACTCATCTTTTTATCGCTAATTTTTGATCATAAAAAAGAAATACCCATAATTCTCTTCGTGGCTTTATTGGTTGAAGAGAGTTCCAAAAACGGTTTGGCGCCCTTGAAGGCATTTACAGAGAAATATGTTTTTGATGGTTCTCAGACAACAGGACACAGAACTTCAGAAATAATATTTTGAATAATGAAACTGTGAATTTATATGAACAAGAGATTTTGTATCATTCTCATCTGATGGAAGACTGCCAATTCATTCCAAAGTACTGGATAAGCTACAGTGAGCAATTGGCTTGTTTGAATGACAATTCTTTAATCGATCTTCAAGCTTTCTTCTAAAATCCCAAAGAAGAAATGAAATAATGAATTGTTTGAATCTCTCTTTCTTCAATAGGTTCTATGGCTGTACCTAAAGCAACACCGTAAAACCGATTTGGAATTTCCGTCTGGAATCATCAGCACAAAAGTACCAATTCTTTCTCCTATTTTAACCATTCTTCTTCCCACCTTTTTTCTCCTTCTCTCCCTGTCTCTCCCTGTCTCTCTTCCCTCTCTCTCTCTCTTCTCCCTCTTCCCTCCCTCTCTCCCTCTCTTCCCTCCCTCCCTCTCTTCCCTCTCTCCCTCCCTCTCTCTCCCTTTCTCCCTCCCTCTTTCTATCCCTCCCTCTCTCTCCATCCCTCTCTTTCTCTCTCCCTCCCTCCCTCACTCAGTTTTTTCATTCATTGTCTCTAGTTACTTTGCAAATTCAGTCTTAAAATGATTTGAAATAAATAAAAAGTAAAATTCATTTGGCCAACGAATAATGAATGACAATTTCAGAAAATTAACGAATCTCCACGAAAAAATAAAATAAGAAGAATGGCGGGGGACAAGAAAGAAAATCCTAAACTAAAAAGAAATTGGCTTTGATTAGACACAACAGACGGCCTCATGGCCGGTGCAATAGTCTTGCTTGCGACAGACTTTAGAAAAACCCTTCCCTTGATCCTTTTGACACATCGTTTTATTGCTTTTGTTTTTGACGGGTAGTAATGTTAAATATTGCCATGATTATGTTTAAAGACAGAAACACCAATTTCTTGATCATGGCTCTGCTGGTGTTCCGTATTTCCGAAGATGAACGATTTTACTTTTCATATAATTAATAAGAATTTATGTACTTTGATTAATAATCAGAAAAATCCTTCTCAAATGATTCAACTTGTCACTGTTGACATTAATTCGAAGGTCTTTCTACTTTGTCTATCGTTTCATGTTATGTATGTAAAATGATATATACAGATTGAAATTAGTGTCCTGCCGTAGAGCAACGGTCAGTAAGTCCTTGTTAATCATCATAATCATGTTATCTTACTGATAATATTAGTCTGAGTATGTTTCCAAATATCAAGCATTATTTTATTTCCGCAGTTTTTATTCGTTTCATCAACGCACACATGCCTGGTGTTCATCGGGTTGCAACGACCCTTTTGCATATCATTTCAAGTTTCCAGCCCATCCCATGATATTTCGTCCTTAGAAACATTTACATGATTCAATATAAAACAGAAAAGAAGCAAATTTCAATCTACCATGAAAAGATTTTCTTTCTATTGATATGTACACCATTTTCTGAGACATTTTCAATTTGAAGTATTTTCAAGTTTTTCCTCGAACTTTTAACCAGTCTCTTCACGAAATATTTTCGAATGTTTTCATAAAATTCTTGCTTTTGTCTGTTTTGTTTGTTTTAAACAAGAAAAAATAAATTTTGTTTACCATCTATCTATCTATCTATCTGTTTCCATCTTCACATTATCTATCTATCTTGTACGCAAAATCATTAGCATTTACATTTTTTCTACCCACATTCGATTGTCAATGCTCAACTATAAAAATAGTCATTGTCTGTTTTAAATTGATATTTTGTGTATAACTTCCATTTCATGAATTTAAAAAAAACACATGGAAATGATTTCTTAACAAATAACGACAACTTTTCTTTTCCATTCGAATTTAAAATTCACAAAAATTGTCTAATTATCAGATTTTAATAAATTGTTTCCGTAATTATATCATTAAAGATGACGATTCTTTTCAGATAAATTTCCACTGACAATTATCAAGGTAACATCTTTAGACTACACCCCTAAAGATCTTTTTTAAGTTATAATAGGTAACAACATTTTTTAAATATTTTTCCAAATGTATATATAAAAACATTCTTTATTTGCTTATAAAATTTAAAAAAAAATATCTGTATTTTAAAAGGTGATGAAAAATTCTATATAATTTCTATTTATTAAAATCTCACTGTAAAAGATGCCATAAAATAAAATAAACAATTTACGACATCATAATTTAATTTCAAAAAATAATCACGAACACACACACATATATAAAATATGAAAAGATGCTGCCTAAATACATACAATATATATACATGCATACATATATAGATACATTATATATATATATATATATATATATATATATATATATATATATATATATATATATATATATATATATATATATATATCATGTAAAAGGCTCAAACTCTAATATTCCATGATTATAAATTATTCCATTGGAATCGTAATCAGGATCCAATTCATCAGACCTACAAATTCCATAATTTTCCTGGAGTTAAATTTTCTATTTCATATTTACTGTTTTCTTTTTGAATTTGTAGGTCTGAAGAATTGGATCCTGATTACGATTCCAATGGAATAATTTATAATCATGGAATATTAGAGTTTGATACTTTTATATTATATTCTTACTCCGTCTTGTACATAGAGCTCTAAATAGTTTTAATCCTCTTGGAAATGTATATATATATATATATATATATATATATTGATAACTAATTTTATCAATATATATATATATAGATAGATAGATGTGCGTCTGTGTGTGCATGAGTGTAGTTATGCTTTTGTATTACATATTAATCGAGTACAAGTCGTAATTTTATTTTGTAAATTTTATTAAAGTTCATGGATTGTAAGTTTCAAGAGCCTCTCAAGGTAGAGTTTTACTGAATGTGGTGCATGATATGAATGTCAGAGGAATAAGTAGGAAAATGAGTCACAAAATTAAATTTCTTTCAATATTAAGAGAAATCATTCTTGCTTGACAGAAAAGATTTTATAATTGTTTTAATAGAAACAGAATAATAATAATAATAATAATAATAATAATAATAATAATAATAATCTTGTATCAGGTTGCACGGTATTGACACCCACTGAATATAAAACCCGGCATGACAGAGTGGGCCAATATGTGCACTGGAAAATATGTAACTTCTACGGGAACTGAAAGAAATTGGTATGAACACCACGAAGAACCAGTGACGGAGATAAGACCTTTAACAATTTTATGGGACTACACAATACACTCAGACAGAAAAATCAAAGCTAATTGGCCAGACATTGTTATTAAAGAGATCAAAAAAAAAGCCTCCTTATTGATATGGCAGTCAATGCAGACTGCAATCCATCTTTGAAGATCTTCAAAAAACTATCAAAATACAAGGATTCGTGACAGCCAATGCCTTAAAGAAATACAAAAATAAATGTACTCACAAGTACAGCCCTCACCTTTAGTCATATGCCACACGCGACATACGCTTAGGCGATCATGTATCTTTCGATACATGACTGACGAGGCAGATTTTTTTCTCCCACAGTAGGTTCCCATTTCTTTCTGTTTTAGACCAATTGTCATTTGTCCTGCTATTTATTGGTTGGGGGTGGGGAGAAGAGGATTCATAATTGATATTGAACACTTTATTGCATAAATACAGTACACCTTAAAACTATATTTATTCATATATATATATATATATATATATAATGATAATATTTGCTAATCAGTTGTATAATTTCAAAAAGGATATAGATCCAGAGAGAGCTGAATGTCAATAACAGAGCAAATAATAGAAACGGGGATTTTAAAAGATCATGGTGATATTTTAATGAAATATTACCAATGATCTTTTAAAATCTTCGTTTTCATAATTATAAAGAACCAAATTTGTAGTTCTACTATTAAAAGAGAACCTCTATTAATCCCAAAAAATAGATGTTTATTTCTGTGAATCAGGTTTGCTAGGTATCGGATAGATAAGGATGACCATACTCAGTCCCACTCTCCACTGAATCATAATTTGTTTATTTCACATTGCTCGGAATCAACAAGTCTAGTTTCAGTTTGTCTTTGTTTCAAAATAATCAAATTCAAAATACGTTTTGGATTTTTTACAAGATATAAAAGAAATATGAATTTGATTTCAAAAATAAAGAATCTAATTTTATTCGACATTTTGGTTTTATTTACATAAAATCATAATTCATGGAATTAAATACAATATTATTCGGATTTATTTATTATAAATTTTTTTCTGTCTTTTTCCCTTTCATATTAAGTCGTTTTGTTATTTCATGTCCAGTGGTGTGTTTATTCTCATCCAATGAAATGCCTTGACGTCATCCTACATCCTGATTGGCTATTACTATTTAAACCCTTTTGGGCGATGGTAATTGTCAGTTTGTTTCAGACAATTCATCAAAGAAGACAACGTTTGCAGTTTGTTTTGGTCAAACGCCTTTTGACAAAAAAAAACAGTTCCACTCAAGTGAAATTGAAATCAACTGTAAGTATGAATTTTATTGATTTTCAAATCATTTAAATTTCTTAAATGTTTCCATAAACAGAAAGAAACATTTTCTTCCTTTTTAATTTTGAATCTATTTCACCCAAAGCAAGGCAAGAAAGCCACTCCGACGCAAGTGCTTGCTGAGTATGAAAAAAAATAATGATTTTTTTGTCTAGAGATCCATATCTCAGTCCTTTTCATATCTATCTATCTCATCTCTCTCTCTCTCTCTATCTCTATATATATATATATATATATATATATATATATATATATATATATATATATATATATATATATATATCTTCTCTGTTCATCGTCTGTATATATATATATATATATATATATATATATATATATATATATATATATATATAAATATGTAATGAAAAACAAACCACTTTAAGGTACCATTACGATAATTTATTTCACCTAAATCCTTTTTTAAGGATTCAGGATCATCAGGTAAAACGTCCAACAACGAATTGAGAGGAAAAATGGGATTAGAAATTGGTGGGTAGTGTAATTTTTGTAATTTAATAGAGGGGGTTGAGAGTGGTAGTTAAACAGACAATATAAAGTATAGGGAGGGGTTAATTTTATATCTCTCTTAAGTATGTTTTATATTGGAGTAGGAGGAGTGACAGAAAACTTGGCCTCTTTAGATGGTTAATAAAACGGAAATGAATTGTCGAAAATGTATACAAGTGAGCCTTACGGTAAAGAGAGGGATAGGGGGGAGGGGGAAAGAGAGATGGAGTTGTTATAATTTTGTTTTAACAAAATTATGTAAAAGATAGTTTACAATGTTTGATAGAAAATTCGATGTCTGAAAAAAATTTTGTTATTAACTTAAATTTTTAATTTTTTAAGTAAATAGTTTCAGGACTAAATATAACTATTATTGTAATAAACATATTTATCTAGGACATAAAGAAATATTTAAAATTTTAATAGTTTATTCACCCGACTAATTGTATTTCCACAATATAAAAAAAAAAAAAATAACAATAACATCTATTTTAATATTTAAAATTAATTTATGAATGTAATTTATTTATTATATTGTTAAACTAAATTAAAGATTAGGTTTCATTATTTAATAGTATTTGAGGGTAATATTAATTTTAATTTATTCATATATGTCTCACAAATGTATTCATGTGAATCCCTACATACATACGATCATTAACAAGTCCACAGAAAAAAAAAAAAAAAAAACCATAGAAACACTTGAGATAATTTACACAAAAATTCATTTATCCTCGTACATAAACTATATATACATTTTACAATCTTTATCTATATTTTAATATTTGAAATATATATAGATTTTGGTTAAATTCCACAGTTAAAATTTAATTTTATGTGATTTCGGACGTGTTTCATTTTAAAGGAATTTAGCTAATATTATTACTATTATTAATAGTCAAAGAATGGTATATTTAAATTTAAATTATCAATTTAGAAATGAAACTCCCTTCAGAAGAAAACAAAATTTAAACTGTAGAATATTACAAAAGGACATTACAAATTAAGAAAATAAATTTAAAATGTCATTAGAAAGACCCAATATTTCATTTAAAATCAATTCATGCACGTACGCACATATATACATACACACACACACACATATATATATATACATATATACATACACACGCACACATATATACATCCATATATATATATATATACACATATACATACACATATACATACATATACAATTCATATATCCATATACAAATCTATATATCAAAAAATTAATCTAACCATTTAATCATCCATATATATATACATATATAGAGAGACATACTCATATACACATACACACCCATAAATACATATACATTCATATATAAGCACAAAACCCTACATACAAAAAAGATATAAAAAGAATACATATATATATATATATATATATATATACATACATATACATATGTACATTTTCCAAATATTAATTCTAAGGTAATTACGTCTATACATATATAGATTACAAGTAGTTAAATCCATAAAAAACACACATATTTAAGTACATGTACACACACATATACTCGTACATACACATATAATATACATATACATACAAAACAAACATAAAAACATTTATACATATACATCCACACCCATGCAGCATACACGTTAAAAAAAAAAAAAATCTTTCAGTATTCAAACATGCCTCATATTAGTATATTTATACTCACACATGTGTATATCTATTTATACATATATATCCATACTACCATACATATGTGTCCACAATATAAATACATAGTTACCCTTATCTATAATGTTCATATATATATATCTAAATAAGTTCACATATAAAAAAAAAAAAGTTTAAGTTCCACAACACATTTATCAAAGAGCACAGTGTCAGTATTTTCATATATTCATTTAAAACAATTTATATTTTCTATTTATATATCTACACATACTTTTTTAAACTGAGGTGATTTTTATGCCTACATTTACAAATCAACTCATTATGTCTGTTCAATAGTATGTCCGGATCCTTATGTTTTATAATTAGTATTTTTTCCATAATGCACAAATTGCATCTGTCTCTGAAATTAAACGGAGTTTTGGCTCTTGAGACGATTTTCCATTTTATTTGTGGGGTTAATTTGTTTTCCAATAACTCCCAATAGTGCTTTGAAAGTGCAGTTTGGTGTTTTTTTGATTCATTATAAAAGGATTGGTGATGGTTGTAAAATCGTTGTTTCCAACTTCCCGCCGAAATTCCTATGTAGATCTTCTTATGTTCAATATTTTCTTTGGGGAAAATCGTAGCTTCGTATACTATGTTTTTGGACAAACATACTCCTTCTACTGGACAGACAGATCCTTCCCTGCAGTTACAGGTAGATTTGGTCTTTGGGCTTGTATTAGGATCTTTTTGAAGTTGATTATAAAATTCATTTAAAATTTTACTATTATGGGAGCTAATAATTTTTTCCATGTTGTTCATGCAGGAATAACTAATTTTTAAATTCATTCTATTGAACAACTTTCTTAATAGCTTATCTTTTTTAAAATGTTTATCTATTAATTTAAGAAAATATTTTCCTATATTAATGTTCGACAGCTTACAGAAGGGTGGGTTGAACCATATAATTTTCCTATTTCTAGATTTAGAAGACGTGTCGCTAGTAGATTTATCTATATAAGTGAGTGTTTGTTTGAATTTGCTTTTTAATAGGGCTTGATTGTATGTTGATTTATTTTGATCAAAGATGCTTTTACTAGAGGATAGTTTATTTATTCTAGTATTTACAGTGTTAGGGATCTGTTTCATAATTGCTATAGGGTGGTTTGAGTCGATATTTATGTATATGGGTGATTGGTTCTCCTTTTGGAAAGGTTTATAAGTGTTATTTTCAAGATCAAATGTTACGTCTAGAAAATTTACTATTTTCAGGTTAGATGATATTTCTATTTTAAAACCTATATATTTGAAAGCCTTAATTATTTTCTTCTGGAGTTGGGATGTAAGAGGTCCATTAGAGTTAGGTATAATAATGAGACCATCATCCCTGTAAAGCCCTACATTTTGGGGGTTAAGAAATCTGCTCAGAATATCTAAAATATACATCCCTATTAAGTCCGCTATTTGAGCAGAATCAAACGCTCCCATTGGGACATCGAAATTGTCACTGTTATTTTTAAACGAAGTAGTGTCGTTAAGTTTAAGTACAGATTTTCTGGAATCCATTATGATTTTAATTTCCTCGTCAGTGATTTCAGTATAGTTTCTAGCAAAATTTAGGCTATTTTCTAATAAATCTTTAGAAATGGAGGGGTAAAAATCGATAATGTCTAATTGGATAAAGGTGGCTTTATTTTTAGATTTTAGATTTTTGAACCACTTAATGGTGTCAGATGAATCTTTCCAAAGGTTTAAGGGATAATTTTCTAATATAGATACGTTTATTCTTTTAAGAATGTTTCTAGAAATTAGTCCTAACTCTGATTTGGAGGGATTTATTAATCTGGACTGTATATTATTTTGAAAGTTAGGTTTATGGTCTTTAAAAAGTAGGTAGACATCTTTTAAGTGAGTAGTGCCCATTCTATCAGCAATATTGTGTTTAAATATATATATATATATATATATATATATATATCCTCTCTGTTCATCGTCTATCTATTTATGTATCTATCTAGGCAAGTTCATTATCTATGTATCTATCATTAAAAATATTTTAATGAGTGGATCAGTTTATTTAAGAAGATTTGTTCAATTTTGTTGTTAAATAAAAAAATGAAAAAAAATAGAATCGTTTCGTAAACAGACGATAAAAGGCCGCCATCTTCAAATTTCTTAAAGTGTTGCCCGGTGAAATGGGCATTGAACCAATTAACATCTGAATGTTAAAAAAAAGTGATTGTGAAGAGAGCGAATTGGAACCTCCCTCTTTTTTCAGTCTCTCTGTTTCTTTTACCCTTTTTTCTTTCCCTCCCCTGCCTCTCACTTCTGCATCGATAACCACTCTCTCCTTTGTTTCTTTCGATTTCTCTCACTTCTCTCTTCTTGACCATTCCTCCACTTCCAGACTTTTCCCTCCCTTGTTATCTCAAGTAACGCCCTCCAGTCTAGTGGTGGGATTATTATCGTCCAATGAAATGCCTTAAATTCACATGACGTCACATCGCTTATTCCTCCCTCCCTCCTCTTCACTTACTCTCTCTATGTTCATGGCTTTACATATTAGTGAACAACCAATCCAGTGACAAACAACAGCAACAATAATAATCGTAGAAGCCTTGTTATTATTATTATTATTATTATTATTATTATTATTATTATTATTATTCATTTGAGTGAAAGAAGCTGGATTAGATTGATAAACAGACTGATATACAAAATTTATTTGAGTTTGTACATGCCTTTGTGTGTGTGTATGTGTGTGTGACGTCAGTGATTATTGTTATAATTATTATTATTATTATTATTATTATTATCATTATTATTATTGTTGTTGTTGTTGTTATTGTTCATTTCTTTCGATTTGTTATTCCATAAAATTATTTATCAATATTTTGCCCACATATCATGAGTGAACAAGCTGGATTAGATTAGATAGATAGACAGACTGATATATAAAATTTATTTATTTGTTAGTGTTTGCCTATTTGTACATGTCTTTGTGTATGTATGTGTGTGTGTGTGTGACGCCAGTGATTTTAGTATTCGATCGATAAAAGTCTTTTATATTTAAATTGTATATAAAAGAGAAATAGTTTTTATTTGTAATATTGTTTAAGCAATTAATGAAAAAGAGGTAAATAAATTTGACCAAACTACCAATAATGAATTAGAAAAGAACCAAAATAAAGAAGTAAAAAAAGTAAAAACCATAGCAACGAAACTAAAATTAAATAATAGAATGAAACAATGAAAGTAAAAACATTCATTAAATTAAAAGATCAGAAGGACATTTTTTTTAAATATACCAACATGAAGACAATGAAATTCTACAAAAACTAATATGGCAAAAAGAAGCCAAAAACTAGTAGAAAACTTGTGTAGGAAACTAAGAAAAATACACAATATAGAGTAGACGAACCCACCAAAAAGTCCGCATCGTCTCCAGATTTTGGTGTCTCACTCAGACCAGAATCTATGACACGGGGTCACCCCCCACTACTACACCTCGACAATATAAAGTGAGTAGAAATTTAAATGTAAATGTTGTTGTTTTTACATACAAGACAGACAGACAGACAGACAGACAGATAGATAGATAGATAGATAGATAGATAGATAGATATGAATAAACTAATATATATATGTATATTTATATATATAAATATATGTATATAGTGAGAGATAGATTGATATGAACAGATTAAAAATATAGATAGATAGATAGATAGATAGATAGATATGAATAAACTAATATGAATATTTTATATATATATATATATATATATATATATATATATATATATATATAGTGAGAGATAGACACATAGATCGATATCTGTATATAGATAGACAGATAGATGAATATAAATAGTGTATTATTTATATTCATAATCTGAATTTACATAAAAATACCACAAGTGAAATGAGAGGAAAAATGACGAAAAACTAATTTTGCAACGAAAATTGAGTTATTGTCAAAATCAGATAATAATTATTTTATTCAAGTTTACGGATCAGATAATTTCTTAAATAAAAAACAGAACCTTTCTTTATTTTTGATTTACGATGAATGATATTTTTTCATTATATATATATATGTGGAACGCCTAACATTTTCCACAGCAATATTTAGACGTGCGCATACGCGGATTGCATCCCTTCCCTTCTCGTGTAGCTAGATATAGTAGTAACCGTCGGTGAGCCAGCTGCTGCTGATAGTGTTGCCGACTCCCTCGGGATTGGCTGCTACTGATGTTTGAAATTTGTTTTTTTTTTCCCGCGCGATGAGTTCTACGTCACGAGAGACCGGCGTTTTGATTTCAAATCAGTTGCTGTTTTGATTCGAAGCTGAAACAACACAATTACCCCACGCTCCTAACCATAAACGAGCTGGGATATTTAACGCCTTCCCAAGACTAACTTTCGTCTTGATGCGCAGAACTTACGAACTATTTCTACTCACTACTATATTCTGCAATACGGTCGTCACTTACATTTCCAAGACTATTTTCTCGTCTTGACACGAACAACCAACTCAAAATTCTTTTCGACCAAAATTGCTAAACTGATAACGAACTCAGTATTTCTTTCTTGCGAACCAGTTACCTTAAAAAGATTCACATACACTCACATTAATACAAAATTACGCAGTGAGTATTTTTATTCCTTGCAATATTATTCATGTTTCTAATTACTCGGCAGACATCCTCCCAGAACTTTCTTACAGAGAAACTGTTCCCGCCAAAGCCATCTTGTTTCCTCTTTTTTGGCGCAAAAATCGGATGAACTATTTCTGACTGCCTCATAGTCTTTTTGCGAGTTACAACCGTTTAATCTCTGTCTCCACGTACGAGACAATCTACTTGTTGATTATTAAATAAAATTGTAATTGTGTTTATTTGCAAGTCTTGCTTCAGTCATTCTTGGTGCCTACCAATTTTTCTTCCTTCTTATGCACGTGTAATATGATCCTTTTTCCTTTTTAACATCCAGGAGATTGTGAAATTTAGTATGAGAAAGAACACGCGCTGAATATTTATATAATATTCCTCTTTCTCTCCTCTCCTTATTACTTTGTTTGTGGATCCGGTAGTCGTGTGTAGTGTCTGGCACAAGGCCCCCTTTTTCGTACGCCAGCACTGCATTAGCCACATTCACACACCGGGTCCGCAACATATATATATATATATATATATATATATATATATATATATATATATATATATGTGTGTGTGTGTGTGTGTGTGTGTGTGTGTGTGTATGAATATCTGTGTCTGTGTGTATGGATGTTTTCGTGACTTTTTTTCATATTGTGAAATTGTTTATTTTATGTCATCTTTTTACAGGGAGAGTTTAAAAACAGAAATTTTACAGAATTCTTGATCGCCTTTTAAAATAAAGATATTTTTAATTTTATTAGCAAATAAAATTATGATTTTAATGGATTTTGTTGGGTTGTTTGAATGAAAAGAACGGGAAAATTTCAAACTAATATTATTCAGGCTCCAAGGCGGGGGGAGTCTGGCACCCCCAGGTCGTACCTCTCCTTCCAAAAGAGGAAGTGCTGAGGGGATGAATTGCGCAATTATTCCACGGTATTGCAGGTAAGCCCACTTTAATCGATGACCTTGTGTCAGCTTCGGTTACGACGTAGGCTCGATGAAAAACCTGCTCTAGATTTTGATATTAGTCATGGAAATTTGGGTGAGGTCGTAGGTTTTTGAAAATAAATTCTACTTTCATTTCTTTTTTTGTCCTTGGCGAACGGAACAAAAACATGACCTAAATTTTCATTTCTCAGAATTTGATGGAAAAAATCTTTCATTTTATTTTCTCTGCATTCATAAAATTACATTTAAAATTCATTTCAGTTTTTATATTTGAAATAAAAGTTAATATTAACTTGGATTTTTATTCCTATTATATAAATAGTAGATTTCAGCTTAATTAAATATTAAATTATCGTTAATAATTAATATTTAATTATTATGTCTATGATATCTGAATATACATTTGAAATTCGGCTGGAAAAGAAAAGTTGTTATTTGTTAAAAAATTATTTCCATGAATTTTGAATGTTAATGAAATTCAGGTTAAACAAAAAATTAATTTATATAAAAAAAAATAGACAATATATATTTGTATAGTTGAGGATTGACAATGAAAGTGATTAGAAAGAGATGTAAATATTTGATGTTTTTATGTACAAGATAGACAGATATGAGACGAGATATAGACAGATAGATAGTTATGAGCAAAGAGATAGATAGATATGAGACGTGATATAGACATATAGATAGATATGAGCAGAGGCTGGAATAGATAGATAGATAGATAGATAGATAGATAATGAGAAGCAATAGAGACAGATCGATAGATAGATGGATAGACAGATATTAATAGAGATATAGATAGATTATATTTATTATTGCAAAATACAATAATTGTGGCACATGGCCATAAAATGGCGGTTGGGGTTAAAGGTTGGTCATCCTTAGCTCTCCTATACATAGCTAACCCGATTCACGACCCATTCGTTCAATACAAATAACCCATTCACCAAAAGAATTCACCCTTCACCTTTTACTCCTACATATACCACATTCACAAAGGGACCCTAAAAATAAACCCCATGGTTTAAAATCTCTTATGTACATGTACATTTTATGCTCATAAAATATAATTATATATATATATATATATATATATATATATATAAATCTGACGATGCTGTGAAATGATGGGGAGGGTTCTGAATCCCGATACAAAAATTATATATAAAACAGAAACTAACAGAAAATAATTGATGTTAGTAGGGCCCGTCCACCCCCCCCCCACAAAAAAAAATCATAGTTGCCGCTGTATTCTGTCATCAGACAGAATCAAGAGGCTAACTCTCTAACGGAATGGATGAGGTGAAAAATAAATGTAGGGCGTGGGAAAGTCAAAGACTGAACCAGTGGGGATAAAAAGGCGGCCGAAAACAAACTGGGGAAGTTGATAATCTCCACTTGGCTCATAACCAAAGTAAAGCGCCGGGAACAGGCCAGGAACGACACTCACTCACGTTAACTAGGTACACAAAAGGGGGATCTACCTTAACGAGGCGGGGGTCGCAGGAAACCGCCCCGTTGTGACGAGAGGGGACTTAAAAAAGGAACTCAAGGATAGCCCCTTTCACACGAACCAAACTCGCTACTTTTACCCACCTTTCGTTGAAATCTGTCGACACCAAACGCTTTCTATCAGCTCTGATCTTCACTTTCAGCTGATGCTGAAAGTATCTGATCAGAACCTGATGAGAATAGCGTTCCCGTCGCAAGATCCCCTCCTTTCGCGTCATCCAGATCACCATTCTTGCCACGGCTAGCAACGTTAGAAACCCCATTCGTTTCACCCCAGAATACGGGGCCGAGACATTGTCGCACGGGTATGCGAGATTGATGAGCACAAGCTGATCGGGAGCGATACGAACCGTCAGCTCGCCGACATAGTCCCAGATAGGGCGTACCTGAGGACAATGGTAGAAGGCGTGCAAAGCCGTTTCCTCTAAACCAAGGTCACACCGGTAACAGTCAGGCAAATCCGCCCAGCCCCATCTGAAGGTCATGTCGTTGAGAGATAGCACGTTACGGATCAATTGCCAGGTAAGCGAAAACTCAGTGTTACTGAGGTAACCCAAGACCAGAAAGAGCGCAAATCGTCCACCGACAAGCCGAGCCGCTCACAGAGACGGTCCTTCACGACCCCCTCCACTAATTCACGATACAAGACTTTTCGAGGCCGTGAAAGGTCAATGGACTGAGGAAAAGCCCTCAAGGCCGCTCGACACTCGTTGAGAAAAGTCGACAATTACCCGGATCTACGGCGGCGCTTAGCCCAGGAAATGGGAGGAGTGATAGTAAGGCCCTAACACTCCCCACCAAAATCGAATCCTCTGTCAAAACGCGGCGTAGGAAAGCCAACCTCGAGGCGCGTCGATGACTCACCACGTGCGGCAATCCCAGCGCCCCCATTGGACACAAGATTCTTTACGGTCCTTCTGCTTGCACCCAACCCACAAGACGGTGGACAACAAGCACTCGATCGCCTCCCTATGACCCTTGCAAAGAGGAAGTACAGCCAAGCGGTAAAGGACGAGAGGAAAGACGTAAGTGGCACACGCCTCAACTCTACCCTTCAAGGACAACCTCCTTCGGAGCCAAGTTCCGACCGACCTTTGCTTGTACTTCTGACCAATTTTTCTCCACCTGGAGGTCGGGTCCAAACCACACTCCGAGAATGGGGAAAGGACCATCCGTCCAACTGAAGGGCCCCGGAAGAGAGACCCCCTTCCAGACACCTAACCGCAAGCCGGAAGACTTGTTACGGTTAATCTTGGCCCTTGTGAACTTTTCGTACCGTTCAAGAGTCTTCTGTACCACCTCAATGTCGCTGCGGCACGACACGAAAATGGATACGTCATCGGCGTACGCGGAAACCCTGGCTCGAGCCCCACCAGGGACAGCGATTCCACGTAGGGCCGGACTGCACGCCTCGTCCCTCAGCCGGTGGAGGAGAGGCTACAACGCTAAAGCGTAAAGTAGGGGCGACAGTGGGCAACCCTGACGAACCGACCGAGACAGCGCAAAAGCGCGCGACCGCTTTCCGTTCACCTGTACTACAGCAATGTGGGAGCGATACAGGAGGCTAATCCATTTGCAGAAGTCGGGCTGAAATCCGGCGGCCTGCAGGACAGCAGCCAGATACCGATGGTCGACCCTATCAAATGCCTTGGACTGATCCAAATTGATCAGCGCGGCTTGCTCGTCGTCTTTTACACCCTCTAGGATCGTGCGGATCAGATGCAGGTTGCTCTGAATTGTTCGGTCCTTCACAGCACAAGTCTGATCGGGTTCCAACAGACTCTCGGCAACTGACTGCAAACGCTCCGTCGGGATCTTGGCCAAAATCTATACCTCAGTGTTCAACAGAGTTTTGGGCCTGTAATCGTCTAAATCCCCCCCACCATTCTTGCCATTTTTCAACAGCGTGATCACACCTCTGATGATCCGGCTGGGGATGGACCCCTGCCGGAACCAGTTGTTGAACACGACAGTCAAAATCGGCACAAAGATGTGCGACAGCCTCAAGTACCATTCATAGAGTAAACCATCAAGTCCCAAAGACTTGCCCCTGCCGACCCTCTTCAATGCCGAATAGTCTTCGCCCTCCGTAATCTCACCCTCGCAGCTAGCCGCGAAAACCAAGCAAAGTCAGCCAAATAGCTGCGAAACTCATCGCCACTGAGACCAGGTTCCTTGGTAAATCGGCTCTCGAAATGCCGCCGAAACGCCTCGCACGTATCATCAGTTGACCTCAGAGTACGCCGCTCCGGAGTTTTCACTAATGTAACGATCGGAACCTCGACGGATCTCTTCCTTGCGCAATTGTGTGCCCATGTTCACGGCTACGTTAGACACCCTCTTTAACCTATGTCTAACTACCTGACCCTGGTAGCACTAGCTAGCCGCGCGCTCAACGGCCTGCTTAGCTAAACTTATCTCTAGGGAATCCCTCCCAGCGTCCGCCCGGGACAGACTATCTTTAAGTGTCATCACCTTTTTAGCCTTATCTAGGGCGAGCCGCTGGCTATATTCGGTGGTGAAGGACCTAATCCTATCCTTAAGCTTCTCCCACCACCTATTCTCAATAACCGCCCCCACTAGTACCCGCTGCACTAGTCTAATTAGCTGCTGCTCGAAGTCCCGCCTGTCCAGTAAGGACAGATTGAACTTCCAGTGTCCAGCCATTCTAGGCCTAGAATCTAACGCTATCCGGGCACAGACGAGTCTATGGTCCGTATAGCCTAACCAGTGGAAGGATGGACAATCTAGCAGGTCTGCATCGGCTTTTCTCACTATCATTCTATCCAGGTAGCTGGTCACCTGGGTAGACGGCCACTTACGAGTCCACGTCAACATCTTCCGCCCGGGGTGATCGACTCGTTATCTATCGACGAGACCGAACTCGTCGATCAGATCAACCAGGCCACGATCACCCAATGACCTCCCGCTAGCTCACTGCACCCTGTCTATCTTGGAGTCCAGGATGGCATTCCAGTCCCCCACTAAGACTAAGCACGAAGAATCGACCAGGAAAGGCCCAACTGCCGAAAAAACGAGAACGCTCCCTCTGATCGTTGGGCGCATAAACCGCAACGATCCGAAACGAACCACTGTTCACGGCAATATCAGCCACGATCAAACGCCTAACCAACATTGACATGGACACGGTCCACCCTCGCATCCAGGGTACGCTTAACCAACAAGGAAACACCTCTGGTCGGCTGGTTCACGTATGCTGAATAGACAACATAGCCACTATACAGCAAACGCGCATCAACCTCGCAAGCATTTTGCGTCACCTGGATCGCAGCTACATCTACGCCGAACGACAAGAGATCACGAAGCAGGCGGGCGGCCTTACTCCGATCCCTCAAGCCCCTCGCATTCAAACTAGCTGTCTTGAGAGATTTTTCAAGTTGATTCCCCTACACACAGACTGGACGGAAATCTGCGGATGAAAGGACCCCGGCGGATTGTCCAAGGCTCCCTGTCCCCATCTCTGTCGTCATACGACCATCTGGGACAATACCGCCAACGTTCGACGGGTACGTTAGTTTTAATGTCCTGTATAATGAGGGATGGAGGATTACTGGGACCCTCCCTGCACAAAATGTATGTAGTTTTATCAGTTCCGGAGTTCCTATTTCCGCCATACGGATCTCCGGAAAGGCATCCTTCGCCTCGTGAAGATGATCCCACGCCATTAGATTTCGCCCTGTGCTCTTTATCCATGTTATTACGCCGGCGGCTTTTTGGGAAATTTCGGGGATCATCTGTAGCAAGTCCGTCTACTGACGCCATCTTTAACAAGGGCTTCAACAAAGCTCTTTTTTGCTTCGATATGCCCGCTTCTATTGACTGCTTGTCCACACAGCAAGACATTACCCCACTCGGGAATTTCTTCTTACGAGAAGAAGAACTCTGCTGGGAGGTGCTGGGGTTTGGGGATTTGGAAAGTCGGGTGTTGGGAGGAGTAGAAATATCATCGGCTGCAGTGATATTGGGAGGGGGTGTTTGATGAGGAGGTGTATTGCGAATGAGGGACAGTGGTGCTTTCAGAGGGGAAGAAGGAAGACTTCTTGTGGTACTTTCTTCAGGCTTCGTCACTGGCGAAGCCGGGACTGATTGAGTCTTGGTTTTGGTAGAGCCTTTGTTGACTTAAGCTCGCTTGTCTTTTTTCTTTATTTTTCCACCTTCTTCTTCTTCTTCTTCTTCTTCTTCTTCTTCTTCTTCTTCTTCTTCTTCTCTGCCTCTTTTCAGTGAAGACGACCGGGGTGGGGGCATCTCCTGCATTTCTACTTCCCTTTCTTGCTGGTCCACTGGCTCTGGTTGGGGACCCTCATTCCGCTGCTGAAGGGAAGTGGTTGTACTTTTGGGTCCCTTCTTGACGACTTCCGTCCACTCTCCAGTTTTTTGGATTGTCTGTGCTGTTGCCTGTGAAGTTGCCTGTGATGTTGCTGCTTCGTTTTTCTTTTGGGGTTGTGGGGTAGGATTTTGTCCTGTGCAAGCCTTTGACAAATACCCTGCAGTTCCACATGCCCAACAAAGTGGCCGACGACCCTCCAAAACGATATAGATAAGTCTACCCTCACACATTAATGTGTTGGGTATTTGCTTAAATTGCTTTCGATTTAATGTAATTGCGATTGCAATATCGCCTGTGGCAATTCCGGTTTTACTTTTAATAGGGCAGACGTCGGAGACGTCCCCATATTTAGAAAAGAAAAAACCAATATGGTCTTCAGATATGTAGAGTAGTCCCCTATGTAGAGTCTCTTTTGCCTTTCTTGTCCCCATATATTCAGTCTGAAGCCTGACTGTCGAAGTAGTTAGAATACAGCCTGCTAGTGATTTGGCTTTCTGTTCTGTCGGCAATAGGATGTCCCACATTGACTTACTTATTCTGGCTAGAATTAGGGCTGCAATTTGAAAACTTTTCAGAGCCTCCTCTAGTCACGATATTTAGTTTCCGGGTCTTGGGATCCGTTGTTAATAACGAAATTGTCCTTGGATTCACCGTGTCCAATACAGACGGCACCGGTAATAATTCATTTCCATTAACATATCGATCAAATGTCCCTTTTAAATTTTTGAAATATTCTGACCCTTTTTGTGGGGGCCTATCCCTTGCCCATGCCGAAGGAGTTACTTCTGTAGTGGAAGCAGCAGAAAGAGATTCGGGCTCCGACATGATGTCGGCGTACCCTTGTTACCCCAACACAATTCGAAACAATGTACGCAATTCAGACGAATAAGACGACAAAGAAAGACAACAATGGATACACAAGATGATGATGGGAGGCAAACAAAAATTGACACTTACTCCGACGAATATCCAAAGAAAATGTCTTGTACAACTCGCGGTAAACTCGGTAAGACAAAAAGTCTCGAGATAGATAGACGGAGAGACAGACAGACAGATAATGTGTAGACTGAAATAGATAGATAGATTCATACATAATATAAAATGTAAATATTATGAAGTAATTTTTTATAAAACGTTTTGCAATGTCACATACACATATATAGAAGACTACATACACACTAAAGACACACGTGTGTTCGTATTTGTTTGTTTGTCTGTTTGTGTCTGCCTGTACATGTTCTTGTGTGTCCGACGTCAGTGATTTTCTCACCCTTTCTTCTCTCTCTAATTCCTCCTTCCTCCCCTTCACATTCTTTCCCTCCCTTGCTATCTAAGGAAACGTCCTTTAGTCCGGTGGTGTGATTATTCTCGTCCAATGAAATGCCATTAAACACCCATGACGTCACAGCGCTTTCCCCGCTCAATTTACCTTGCGAGAAACAAAACGAAGAAGACATTTTTTTTGGTCTCCCAAATTTCACCCTTTTTGGTCAACATTTTTTGACCTTTTCTGACTGCTGTTTGCCGCCCGTTTTTTGTTGAACTTCATTTTTGGTTAACTTTGATTTTATGTCTTTTGTGTTTTTTACGACTGTTTTGCAAAAAGATTTTGATTTTCTTTTTCTTTCCTCTTTTTCCCTCCCCATTTTTTTTTTTTTTTCATTTTGACACTTTTTATTTTTCTCTTTTCCTTTTATTTATTTTTCTTTTTTCATTTTCATTTTCTTTAATTTCTCTTTTTAATATATTCTCGTTTATTTTTTTTATTTTGTAACCATTGCCAGTGAGTCGCTTTATATTTTTTCGACTTTAATTTCTTCTTTATGTGTTATTTCTTTGTTTCTTTCCTTTTAGTATCCTTTAAGTTTTCCCTGTATTGTTTTTGTGATGGCGACCTACCTTCATGGACAAAATAGACTCGTCTTATGACTATATTATGCCTCGCGAGAGGACTTAGCCGTCAGACGAACACTTCTGTATTCGTTTTTTTTTTTTTTTTTGTTTTTGTTAATAATACGTTTTCACTGAATTGCTGAGTTCGAGTTTTCTTTCGGACATTTTCCGGGTCCACAACACTGGCGACAAAAATTCAAAGAACGCCACGAGAGAACTATAAAACTAAACAAAATTTGCTTACCAGTGTCTACAACACTGACGACTAGAATTTAACGAACTTCACGTGAAATCATAAAAAAAGAAAAATTGGTAAGTTGATTTATTCTTCTTACTAACCAAATGTGATTTCTGTTTTCTCGCAGAGAAAAACTTAATGTTCCTTGTTCTGGCATTGTCTTAATAAGAAAGGAAAATATTTTGTTTCCAACGTTGAAGTATAAACTTTACGTTTCGCATTTGTCCAAAAATCTACTGTGTACGTGACTAACAAATTTTACGTGAGAAAAAAGTGATTTGTTTCTTTTTTCTTCTTTTTCTCTCCTCCGAGCAATACAAAGGCTTGGTACAAGTTAAAACTTATGTAGAAGCATAATATTGAAAAGTAAAACATGGAAGAGTTTAAAGCTACTATGTTAGAACTGGTTAGACTCCAGTTTGAACAACAGCGAAGAAATGAAGAAAAACAATTCGAATTATAAGAACAACAGCGAATACATGAAAAAGAGCAATTAAAATTACAGCGACAAATGATAGAACAACAGAAAAAGTTTGACGAATTGCTTCTACAAACAAGGTCAAATAAAGGTCAAAATACCGAGGGCGAAACTACTTTTACACAAAACGCGATTTGGAGTGCAATTGACAATTTCACTTATTCGCCAGGCGAAGATAAAACTTTCGTTTCATATTTCAGAATGTATTGAGGATCTATTCGAAATAGATTGTGGAAAATGGACAGAAGCTAAAAAGCTACGCCTACTGCTCCCGAAATTAGGGACTACTGAAGTAGTTAACAAACATAGTGACGATTTTAAATTAGCCGAAATTACCGCAGACAATTTAAAATGTCTAGAATTTCTATAAGGACTTGCATCGTCGAAAGATGCAGAAATTAGTAGGAGAGTCCAAACGAGGTTAGAGGGAGAACCAAATTTAACCTTACAAAATATAGCCGAAGACTGCCAAAAATTTATAAGTGTAAAAAATGATTCTAGAGACGTTGAAGAGTCAGGCGTTGCACACATCAGAAAAATACATCGAAACCACATTTTTGCTCCCCTTCAAAAACAAGTCAAACCAAAAAAGATTATTTTCACTCTTCTAAGAAAAAAAGTCAACTCAATCAAAAACCGAAAAATGTACCGCTTAGTCCATGTTACCGTTGTGGGGCACTTCATTGGTTTAAAGATTGCCAGTATCTGTTTAAAACCTGTCTAACTTGTAATAAAGTTGGGCACAAGGAGTTCACATTGCAGATCAAATAAAAGAGGAAAAGAGACGGATTAAAACCACAAAAACAGACGAACTGGACGTCAAAAATATAAGAAATTATGTGCAGGTAAAAATACTGAATAAAAAAGTCAGATTACAGTTAGACTTCGGGTCTGATTTATCAATAATCAACCTACATACTTGGAAAAGATTAAATAAACAAACTATGCTAAAAACCGACAAAATAGCTAGGTCGGTGACCGGTAAAAAAAATTAAGTTTAAAGGTGAAATTATCACGAACGTTTCTTTGAACGGAACAACCAAAAAATTAAAAATGTTCGTGTTAAAAAACACAGACAATCTATTTGGCACAGATTGGATGCAGCAGTTCAATCTGTGGGATTTGCCAATTAATACTTTTTGTCAGAAAATAGAAAATCTGACGACCGAGTCAGATAAACTAAGAAATGAATTAAAAGAAACCTTCCCCGAGGTCTTTTCAGCTGGCCTTGGTAGATGCAAAAAGATGTCAGCAAAATTTGAGTTAAAAAAGAACACTCAACCAATATTTAAGAAAAAAAAGAATGTGCATTTTGCTTCGTTAGAGGAAACAGACAAGGAATTAGACAGATTTGAAGAGACTGGCATTTTATCTAAAGTGAAATATAGCCAATGGGCAGCACCAGTAGTGGATGTGAAGAAAAGTCTAAGAAAATCCGGGTGTGCGCAGATTTTTCTACTGGACTAAACGCAGCACTAGAAGATTATCACTACCCACTTCCAAGCCCGGAAGAAGTTTTTACGAAACTTAATGGAGGCAAGTTCTTTTCAAAAATCGATCTCAGCGAAGCTTATCTCCAGATACCCGTTGAGGAAGAAAGCTCAAAATTCCTATCTATAAATACATATAGAGGATTATACAAATTTGAAAGGCTTGCATTTGGAGTAAAAGTTGCACCAGCCATTTTTCAGCAGGTTATGGACACCATGCTGGGTGGACTTGACTTTTCAATGGCTTACCTAGACTACATACTAATAAACAGTAAAAGCTTGGAACAACACCGGGAACACATCCACAAAGTATTTTCAAGAATACAAGACTATGGCTTCAAAATAAAGAAAAGCAAATGTGACTTCTTCATGAAAGAAATTAAATATTTGGGTCACATCATAGACAAAGACGGTAGGAGACCGGACCCAGAAAGGGCTATTGCAATTAAGGACATGTCGGCTCCTGAGTTTTTAGGGTTAGCGAACTACTACCAAGCGTTTATCCCAAACATGCATAACTTCCGTGCCCCGCTGAACGAGCTTTTAAGGAAAGATAAGGTTTGGGAATGGACACCCGAATGCCAAGAGGCATTCGAGAAAACTATCAAGATCTTAACATCGGATTTATTCCTAACGCGCTACGACCCGAACCTCGATATCGTAGTTGCTAGCGACGCAAGCTCGCATGGAATAGGAGTGTGTATCCTTCATAAAATGCTAGATGGAACGCAAAAGCCTATCGCTCACTCATCAAGGACCCTGCTCCCAGCGAAAAAAAACTATTCCCAAATAGAGAAAGAGCCAATAGCGATCATTTACGCGAAATTTCACCATTACATTTACGGAAGATTTTTCACACTACAAACGGACCATAAGCCGCTAATTAGTATTTTCGGATCAAAAAAAGGATTATCCGCTTATACGGCAAATAGACTGCTGAGGTGGGGGACAATTCACCTAAATTACAACCAAGTTGGAATACCTCTCCTCGAAAAAAATCTGTCACGCTGACGAACTTTCCAGACTGGTTCCAAGACATAGGGAACCCCTAGAAGATTCTGTGATAGCTTCACTATGAATGGAGAGGGAAATAAAGACTCTATTGTGTAGCACTATAAGAGAACTTCCTGTGATGCTACAAGAAATAAAGAATGAAGCCCACAATGATGAATTCATTAGCACAACAAAGAAAAAAATTTCAGAAAAGGACCAACAGATTTCAGACAGTTTTTCCCTATGTGACGAGGTACTCCTATACAGCGAGAGAGTCGTCATTCCAAAAAATCTACAGAAAAGAATCCTGAAGGATTTTCATATTGGACATCCGGGGAAAAATAGGATGAAAAGTCTAATGTGCAGCTACGTATATTGGCCTAAAATGCACCAGGATATCGAAAATATGGTCAACACATGCAAGGGCGCTGCATTGGCAGCAAAAGCACCACCTATCACACATAAACCGTGGCCAAAGACGGACCAACCTTGGTCAAGGATCCACGTGGACTTTACGGAACCGCTAGAGGGATTCTATTATCTAATTGTAGTAGATAGTTATTCAAAATGGCCGGAAGTGTTCCGATGCAAAAATCCCACTGCGGAAGCAACAATAAGCTACCTTTACGAACTATTCGCTCGTTTTGGGGTAGTAGATTGCTTGGTCAGTGACAACAGAACTCAATTTACTTCGACCGACTTTAAAGAGTTCTGCGAGATTTTTCAGATAAGACACATTACGCCCCACCCCCAATATCACCCGCAGAACGTTTTGTTGACACACTAAAAAGAGCCCTGAAAAAAGCTTGCGGAACCCCAAAGGAAAAGGCCCTGTCGCAGTTTTTACAAGTGTACATGATCACGCTATATGTTAACGCACCAGCTTCACTATCTCCGGCAGAAATAATGTTTGCGCGTAAAGTAAGATCCGTTTTCGATAAATTGCTGTCCAAACAAACAAAACAAGGTCCGACCTCTATTGTACCAAGGAAAAAATACAGCCTAGGAGAAAAAGGTTTCTTTAAGATGTTTAAAAATAATACATCTTTCTGGGAACTTGGTACGATAGAAAAGAGGATTGGAAATATGGTCTGCATAATCCAAGGCCCTCGTTTCTCTCATAAGAGACACCTGAATCAAATCAGCAAGCGACTGTTGAATGATTGCAGCAGTACTCCGCAGAAAGAAGAGGTTATGGATACCATCTACGGCACTTTCGACATTCAAATATCCCAAGCAGCCCAGGAACGGCTAAGATCTAAAAGAAAGCGGAAGTTCACGGACCCTCTCGTCATCAATCCAAGAAGGAGACGATATTGAGATTCCTTCGGATATAAAGTCTTGGGAAGGGGGGTGTTATGGGGACCTACCTTCATGGACAAAATAGACTCGTCTTATGACTATATTATGCCTAGCAAGAGGACTGTAGGCAGAAGACTGGCTGACTACTGTACTTAGCCGTCAGACGGACATGCAACACTTCTGTATTCTTTCTTTTTGTTAATAAAACGTTTTCACTGAATTGCTGAGTTCGAGTTTTCTTTTTGACCTTTTCCGGGTCCACAACAGTTTTTAAATTTTTCTGTGCCATATTTGTTCTAATCCTTGTATTGTCTAATTGTCTATTTATTTTTTGTCCAATTTGTCTATTTTTTTTTATTTTTCGTTTTGACTCACTTTCATAGGGGCAGCCATTTTGGTTTTGGGACTAGCTCAGTCTATTGTTGTAAGTTTGTTTTTTGTTTTTTTTGTGTTTGTAAATTTATTGTTTCGGCTCTGGGCGAACTTTGTTCTTTTATTTTTCGTCAATCTTGTTTTATTTATTCGTCATTTGATTCTGTAAAACGTTTGTGTATATTTTTTTTAATCTTTTGCTGTCTCCTTTCGGGCGAGCTTTGTGTTTTTATAACCCCCCTTTTTTTCTGTCAACTGCTGCTTCGCCTATAAAGCGGAATTTATTAACTATTCTTCCCTTTTTTCTCCCCATCCCCTCCCTTTAAAAATGAAAAAGAAGGGAAAAAGCACCCTCTTTATTACTTGTAAAAAAAGCCTAAAATGGCTTCGTTCAGGAGATCAGTGAAGAAACATATTTTTAATCCGAAAGAAGATCCGCCTGACAAGGATAACACTGAGGAATATCTAGCCTTAGCCAGTATCCCTACAATTGAGGAAATCATAGACGTTCTAAAAATATAGCCTCTAAATCTACGGAGGCTGAAAAAAGCAATAACGTAGATGCCAGTAATAACCAAGTAAAAAAACAACTCAAGTGATAATGCAGAGGCCGGGGAATCGCCCTCTTGTTGGAAGTCCCCTCCTAAATGCATTATCGATATTGCGGAGTTCATGGAGCGTGCCAAGAGTTACGCAAACCTTGTGGTAGAAGGTGGGCTCTTGGAGGATCCAATTGAACTTAAGAAAATCGACAAAAGAATAGTGTCCGTCTTCGACAAGCGTTCGCGCAAAATTTGTCGTTCGACGAAAGACACAGTGGTGAAAACATTGGAGTCCCTAGGGTTTAAGCCACTTCGAATAGTTAAGGGCATGGCCTTTTTCATGAGGGCCGTGCTGTTACCCACTACCGAAGACTTCATACAAGCTACAAGTAGAGAATTGAACACGAAGGATTTAATGCTCCATATAGAGTACAAGGGACGGTGAAGGACCATAGTAGCAGTATATAATGTCCCTCGTCAAGTTATCGGGGAGCACCTGGCGGCTTTCTTGTCTGAGTACAGCGAGATTCTGGGTGCTTCCTGTGATAGCCTGACTGGGGGATGGAGTTTCGACATCATGCTAGATCATAAGGCCTTCGTCTCCATTCCCAACTGTCTTGACGTTGGTGGCCTGAAGCTGCCTGTCATCGTGACCGGCCGTAAACCAGTCTGTTGGAAGTCCGGAGAGACTGGTCACCTCTCCTCTTCCTGTCCAGAGAAGGCCTCTGGAAGTCAGGCCCCAGTCAACCAATTTCCACCCCTCCTGACCGAGTCTTTAAAAATCGCCTCGGCTGTAATGGGCATGCCGGCTACCGGGACCGAAGTGGTCTTACCTCCGTTTGGGCCATCGCCAAAGCCCCCATTCCCCGAAGAGCTTTCTTCCACTGCAAGTGCACTTGAGGAGAAGGGTGAGGGGGAATGGCAGGTTGCTGAAGCCCCTATGACTAAAAGCACTGACAGTCCCACTCCCTCTGTCAACAGTAAGGGTGAAGCCCCAGTCTCGTTACCGACCCTAAAAGAAATCTGAAGGAACTATGATCCTAGCTTTGAAAAAACGGAGAAAATCAAATCTCTTAAACAATAATTTGACAACTAACTCATATCAAAATCCTCTCCCAGTAAAAAAGTTCTTCCCCCCCCATTTCTACTGCCCCACATTCTGCACAGTCTTCCCAGTCCTCTACATCCAGTCAACCAAAGTTCATCTCTACAATGAAGACCACTCCCTCCACAATCCCTGACCTATCACCTTCTTCCCAGCCCTCAACCGCTCTTTGTAGAGTGAAATCCGTATCTGCCTCTCCATCGACATCCCTCAATCCCTCTCAGTAGAGATCCCAGCCCTTTTAGGCAAACTTATAAACCCTGCAGTACACCCAGTCCAGCTCCAATTAAAATCCAAGAAATGCTCCCTCCCCAAAACAAGAGGCTAAGAAGCCTCGCACATGACCTAAATATAAAAAAAAAAACCACATATTTAACCCCGGGTAAGATGTCTGTAAGATATCCCCATTACAAGCAGAAAAAGCCCGTGATTGCGGCAACAGAATTAAGGACCTCAAATACCTATTATCAATAAAACAATTTGCTACCAAGAACATTGAGGAACAAAACAACTTCCGTAGAGCGGAAAGGGTCCTCACTGTCATAAGGACTGGGACGGGGGAGAAGCAGGCGTGGGCCATGCTAGACGAAGCAAGTGCCTCTTGCAGTATCCACCCCGCCCTATTGCGATTGTCCAAAACGATAAACTAAAAAGACGGAAGCAATTTTGTGCTGGGAGGATCCCGGTTTTTGTTCAGCCCTCCCTCTATAGAGCACTAAAGCTGACTTTCCCGTGGGATATAGGTGTCATCTCCCAAGATTGCTCCATCTAGACTGAGAGGGGCCAAGGGTCAATGGGAGAGGCTGTTGGTATGCTGATCCCGTCCATGTTTGATTAAGGTAAGCAACCCTAATCGGTTTGATAATGTCTCTCTGGTTAGCTAGTTCGAATGTCTGGGGCCTGAGGTCCGAGTCTCGCAAGGCGAGGCTCTCTCGCGACCTTCAGCGCCTCGGGGTGAATGTTTGTTGTGCAAGAGACCCAGTTTTCTTCTCATGACCGTGAGGACATACTGTCTAAGGGGTTCTCCCTTTATTCAGCATGTTTTGGTCGTTCGAGGGGTGTCTCTCGGCTAGTGAGCAAGTCTTTGAAGGCTGCATGTACTCTTGTCTTGTATTGGAATGCCGTCCTTGACCCCGATATAGATCGTATAGGTCAAAATCCGGGTACTAACAACCGGGACGTGAAACCATTTCGCAACTTTATCGATGAGTTTGGTCTTGTCGATAAATACCGGAATGAGCACCCTCGGGAGGTAGCATGAACTTGGACAAATAGTGGCAACTCGGCTCCTAAGACGCTTGCTAGCTACCTCGACCGAGTCTTAGGAGAGTCGACGTAGGGCTCTTAGGGTGTCCAAGTTTCCATTACATAGTTTATTCGGATCATAGGCTTGTCCGGGTCTGTGTACACTTAAATAAGCCTAAGGTTAGGTTGGCTGGTTACGGAAAATTAAACTGTTCATTATTTGATGAGCAGGATTTCCAGGACCAGCTGCTATTAATGATACGGAGGGAGGGAGTTGTAGGGAACGCCTGGTGCGATAAATTGAAATCCAAAATTAGAATGTTTGCTGCCGATTTTAGTCGTCGACTCAATCTAGATAGATTAGCGGTGCAAACAGTTTTAGAACAAAAAGTTGATCGGGCAGTGAAATCCCGTGATAGTGGAGAAATAGCCTTAGCTAAGGCAGAGTTGTCCTCTTTGCTTATCAAGAAGGATCAAGCTCTGGTAGTTAGGGCTAGGTTAAAAAGAATGTCCTCTGAGGCGACGAATATGGCTGCTGAATTGCGTGCAGAGGAAAATCGGTGCGCGTCTCGGCGACATATCGCGTCCGTCACATTGCCGGATAAGCGGACCGTGACTACAAACGCGGGCATATGCGAGGCCTTTCTGGATTACTTTTAGGAACTTTTCACCAGGGAGCCCGGTCTGAGCCCTGCTCAGTTCGATGCCTATTTAGCTGACTTTCCTTGCCTCGAGGGAGCAGCTGGGTTCGAGGGTCCCATTACAGAGTCGGAAATCTGGGAAGCGCTGAAGCAGGTTGGCCTGGATAAATCTCCGGAACTAGATGGTCTTCCCTACGAAGTTTACTGGAGGCAGTCGTCCGTTTTTGTTCCTTTCCTGGAACTTATTTTCAACAACTGGATGAAGCAGGGGTTTATATCCCAACGTTTGACCAGGGGTGTGATCAAGTTGCTGCGTAAGGACAAGAACGGTGGGGATGGGTGAAATAACTTTCGCCCTTTGACTATGTTAAACACAGAGTTAAAGATTTTGGCGAAGATCTTAGCCAACAGTTTGCAGCTTGTCCTGTCTAGTCGGATTGGCTCCAAACGGACTTGTGCTGTGAAGGGCAGGACTATTCAGGACAACCTGCATATGGTACGCTTGATCTTAGAACAAGTTGACAATGAAGCCGCGCTGATCAATTTAGATCAGTCCAAGGCCTTCGATAGGGTTGACCATCGTTTTCTGAAGGCTGTCCTTTCGGCGGCCAGTTTCGGGCCGGACTTTCGCTCCTGGATCCGACTTTTGTATGCGACTCCCGGTGCGCTGGTGGAAGTGAATAGGGTAAGATCGGAGCCTTTCGTATTGTCTCGCTCCATTCGTCAAGGTTGTCCGCTTTCACCTCTGCTTTACGTTCTTGCATTGGAACCTTTCCTTCACAAGTTTAAGGCTAATCCGGTCCTGCACGAATTTCCCTGCCTGGGGTTACCACCTCAGCCAGGTATTCTGCCTATGCTGACGACGTTTCGGTTCTTGTGTCGAGCAAAGCCGAGATTAACGAAGTCAGCAAAGAAATCAGTAGTTATGAGATGGTGACAGGGGCCAAGATCAACTGTGATAAGTCTGTTGGCTTGTGGTTAGGTGCGTAGAAGAGAATTTCTCTTCCCGGACTTTTCCTGTGGACAGATGGGCCGATCAAGATACTCGGCGTCTTGTCCGATCCTGATCTCCAGTTGGAAATGAATTGGTCGGAGGCACAAGGGAAGGCCGAGATCGCGGCTAATCTGTCATCTTGAAGGGGAGGGCGAAAGTACGTGTTTCACACATCTACCCGAATCTCCTTTACCGACTTTCTGTAATTCCACTTCCGTATACCACACTAATGTCCTTAGTAAGGCTCTTGTTCTCTTTCTTGTGGAGAGAGAAGGCCGCTATGGTATCTCTGGAGATATGTTGCCTTCATCCTTCTGAAGGCGGTCTGGGTATGCCTAGCATTGAGATTCGTTAATATATGCTTCGCACCGCCTTCCTAGACCAAATGTGTCGCGAATCGGATGAGGTGGGCGCCTTCTGGAAGGAAGACGTCCGTAGAAATTTCCCAAACATGAGAAGTGTGCACTCGAGCGAGGAGGAGGCCGAATGCTCCTTCTATCGTGAATGTTGTGTTGCATCTTATGGATTGGGGAAGTCGAGACCATTGGTCACGCCTTCTTTCATTGCAGGGTGGTAGCGCCGTTGTGCAGGTTTGTTGAAGATCTCATGGTCCACATGCTGCAGGGTAAGTTCTTTGTCCTTGAGGACAGTTCTGTTTGTAGCAATGTGGTGCCGCAGATGACGAAGGCCGAACACTATGTGTTCTGTTACTTATTCTGTTGCTGTTGGTCATGGGAGTCGTGATTTGGTCGACGCGTCAGAAGGAATTCTATGATGGCGAGTATCCACTTCTTCCCAACTGATCTTGTTCTTTAAGCACCAAGGTGCTGACCTGGAGTGGCATTTTGATGCCGGTTAGGCATCAGGATATTGTTTTCCTGGGTTGAACTTGGGCAACCCATCACTGGATTTAAGCTAGAAGTTAGGTTTTTGATGTTTTAGTTTTTCTTTTCTTTTCCAGTTATCTTAGCTAGGGTGTGTTTGCTCATTGGCCCCTTTTATTTCTGTCCCTTTTTTCCTTTAGTTTAACTCCCCATCCCCTCCCTCGTTAGGTGGTCAGGGATGTCAGTTCTCTGGTGGATGCGGGGCGCCTTTCGTTTTCGCGTGTGTGTCTTTCGTATTTGTTGTGTCAGAATGACTGCGTGTCTGTGTGAGTGCTTGGGATGGAGGAATATTTTCATAGTCCCGCATCGATTTCGTCCAGTTAACTGATTTTTCTGCCACATTTAAGGTTTGTGGTGGGTTTTATTACTAACTTGATTTTGTTTAGTTTCATGTAAATAATTTAAAGTCATATTGTACATAACCATTGGGGATCTTTTAACTTGTTGTTTTTATTCCCCTCCCCCCACAGACAATATTTGTACATATGGGGACTATTTAGGATTTTCATTGAGAAAATGATGTATTTTTGGTGGATGTCGTAAGAAAGGTTTGTATAAATGTGTTGTTTTGGTGCTAGGAATATTTTTTTGTATGATTCGGTCAGTGGTTGTGGCTAGCTAAGTTTTAAAATTAAGACAAATGATGACCGTCCTTTTTCCAATCCACTTTTTCGGCCTTGTGCCACATTTGCTGTAGTTTTATAGAAATAAATATTAGAAGACGTTTTTTTATCTCCGAAATTTAAAGAAAAACTGATTTCACTCAAGTAAAATCGAAACGAAATCAAATGTAAGTCAGAATTTTTATATCGTTTTCCAAATAATCGAAATTTCCCAAATGTTTTCATCAAAACAACGAGAATTTCGGCTTTTATTTTTTTATTATTTTTTTAACCGCATTCATATTTAGAGATAAACTTTTTCTTATTACCTTTTATTTTTTTCTATTCATATAATTTTACAAAGTATGTCTGATCCGGATTCTGTGGTAAAATAAATTCGTTTTTATTAGGTTGGTGCAAAAATAATTTCGTTTTCTAACATATGTTACTATGTGAGAAAACGAAATTATTTTTGCACCAACCTAATAGTTAATATTTCGGATAAATTCTTTCCAATGATATCAGAAAGATTAAAGATGACGTTTATTTCTATTTATTTATGTCGTCTGCTTATTTCTTTTCTTTTAATCATCGAATTTGTTTTCTTTTCCTTTCTTCATCCTTCTTTATTTCGATTGTAGACATTTTGTAATATTTCTTAAAACTTAATTCACTTCTTGGCACTACTTAAATATATTGGTCCATTTTTATTAAAATGGTGAACATTTTTGGCGGGAGGGAATTAATTTTTGTCGATTAAAATTCATTGGATTTTCTTCAAACGACGGACATTTTTCGAAAAATGATTCATTTTTTTCTGATTTATAAAGTGAGGGTCTTGTTCATAATAACAATATCGTGTAAAAACGATCCCTGACTTTGGAAGTATTAGTGAACTTAATTGTTATTTACAAATGTTATGTTTGAAAATCGGCCTTCATCAAAGATATCTGCATATTTTTCGCTTCTTTTTTTTGGGGTGGGGAGCAATTCACAGACAGAGAAATATTTTTTTTTATCTTAAATGAAGAATAAACGAATGCAGACTTTGATTAATTTATGTGACTTTTTTTTCATACAAAACTTGTATATATTTTTTTTCTTCTTTAAACGAAGTTTTTTTTTATAAGAAAATAAACTTTTTTAGAAAAATCAGGGATCGATTTTACATTTTAATGATATTATAAACAGGACCCCCTTTATGTAAAAAAAAACACCAAATTTTCGTTTCTGTCAATCGTCATGGCTTGAAAGTCTAATAAATGCTAATCTACAAAAATATTTCACAGGCCACCAAAAAATGACCTCATTTAAATATATATATATATTAATGAGTGGATCAGTTTATTTAAGATGGATTCAATTTTGTCATTATATAAAAAAAATGAATCGTTTCGTATGCAGACGATAAAAATCCGCCATTTTGAAATTTCTTAAATCGTGTCCGGTGAAAGGAACACAAGCAATTTAATTAACATCTGAATGTTAAAAGTGATTGTGAAGACAGAAAATGGAAGCTTTTCTCTCTCTGTTACTTTTACCCTTTCTTTCTTTCCCTTTCTCGATTTGCTTTTCTCTCTCTCCTCTCACTGCTGCAACGATAGCCACTCTCTCCTTTGTTTCTTTCGATTTCTCTCCTTTTCACTCACTCTGACACACACTATATTTCTTTCTCTTACTCTCTCTATATATTTTATTTTTTCTCTATCACTTTGACTATTCGGTGTTCCCCACTCTCTCATATTTCATTATCTTTTCTCTTAACCCTCTCCCGCCTTTATTTATTTGTGATTTTAGAAGAAAACTAAAATTGTTCAGGAAATCGATTTGTTTTTCTTGTAAAATCTAAAAAATTTCGGGTTATTTTATTTTCGGTTTTAGAAATCGACTTTTTATGGTTTTGAACTTTCACCTTTTTTTATTTTATAAAAAAAAGACTTTTTTTTCTTTCGTATTTTCAGATTTCATTTCAAAAAATGGCTTCGTCTTTGAGGAAAGAAATAAAAGAATCGAAAAAGCGCCTCGTCGATTTGCAGGAAGATGTCGAAGATTTCGAAAAGCGGCTCCGTCGAGGGATTGAACGGACGAAGAAATCGATTGAACAATTATCAATTGATTGCGAATTGAATTGCTGCAAAGTCTGGCAGGAATTCGATGAATTTCTGGAAAAGACGAGACTGAAGGCCGCAGAGTTGTGCAACCAAATGAAAGAAAAGACGAGCGAAGAAGAAAGGAAATGGCGTCAAATCCTCGAAGAGAAAGAAAATCTCTTGGAGGAGGCGGGAAAATGGCTCCTGGATTTGCGCCATTTCTTAGTCGCAATCAACGACGACAAGGTTGTTGTTTCTGGTATACGGTCGTTGGGTGCGGAGTTTTCAGGGTGGCTCCACGAATCGTTCTTTCCTGTGGAGGAAGGTCATTTTGTGGTGACCTTTCCAGAATGGTGCCAACGATCATTGAACCAACTTCAAGTAGAAATCGTCGACTTCACGATAGAGACATGGCACCCAAGGGAATTGGAACTTCAAAGCGAATTCTGCCTGCAGGATTTGAACATGCGCTCGATTCGGTCGATTCGGTCGATTCGGTCGATTGCCGTCAGCGACGAAGACGGTCACGTGTTTGTTGTTGATTGGGGCGACGATTCGATCAAGGAATTCGGCGAGACTGGGGAATTCGTCGTCCGATGTCCCTTGAGGGACGAAAGATTCTTACCCGTGGACATTTGTTGTCTTTCTCAAGACAATTTCGTTGTTTGTGGGTGGGGGACGGGGGGAGAACTTTTGTTTTTGGCGCGAAAAAAATGTCCGCCATTTTTAGAAAAAGAAAAAATAATCAAAACAAAAGAAAATCGATTTTTTTCTTTGTGTCAAACGAACGAAAAAATTTTCGTTTGTGATTTGGATTTTAAAGAAATTTTTTGTTATTCTAAAGAAGGAAATGAAATCAAAAGAATCCAACTTGAGAAATCTCTGGGGTCGGGTTCTCTCCCAATCCTCCGTGCCGATCCCATGACCGGGAATTTGTGGGGAGCAAGATTTGGAGAGTCGGAATTCTTCGTCTGGAATGAAAATGGCCAAATTCTTCAAATCGTCAAAACTGAGAAAGAAATTTTTGATTTTTATGCAGACAAATTTGGTCATTTTTATTTTTGCAACAGGCAAGGAATTTTTTCTGTTTTACCAGAAAAAGTTCTGTATAAATTTCCGAAAGAATCTGAAAATTGGCCGAGGATTTTCGTTTCTGGAAAAAAATTGTTTGTTTGTTTTAAAAACGACGGAGAAAAATTAATGAAAATTTTCAAAATTTGAATTTTTTCGTGAATTTTACAAATAAAATTTATTTGAATTAAAATTCTTTTTTTAATTTATTTAATAAAAGTTTTGAAAATTAATTTAAAAAAATAAAATTTATTTTAATTAAAATTGTTTTTTTGTTTTTAGTCATTTTGATATGAATAAATTTTCGTCTTTAAATTTTTGCAAATGTTTTTAATGATTTTTCAATATGAGTTTAGGTAAATAAAACAGAAAAAATGTTCATTTTTCGTAATATGAGTCGAGACAAATAAATATTTTAAAAAATGTTTAATAATTCTATGAAAAGAAACAATGGTATTTTCGTTTCTTGTAATTTTTTTTTGTTTCTCCGACTATCAAAAGTTGACATAAAATGTGGAATTGAATTTGATTGAATTTTCAAATGGAATTAAAGATTAAAAAAAATCGATTAAAATTGATCGATTTTTTTTTTTTTTTTTTTTCATCGAGGAAATTCTGAAATTTTTACATTTTTTTCTCCTGATAACAATATGAGGTGAGTCAAATAGTTAAAAATATTTTCTTTCTTTCTTCTTCATATTGATGCCCCAGAGTAAGGAAAGATTCTTTTTAAAAAGGACATTTCTTGGGTCTCAATTGGAAGAGTAGATCCATAGGAAAGGGTGTGGCCCGTCTTTACCGGACGGAAAATGACGTCCGGGAGGGGGGGTGGTGAAAGACAACAACAATCATCATCATCATCATTAATAAGAACTAAGAAAAAACTCAGAGGAAATAATATCACTGATAAAATCCTTTCCTTTTCACAGACTCTCTCCTCCTCCCGCTTCTAAATTTCATTCCTCCCTCTCCCTTAAACTGTTTTTCTCTCTTTATTTATCTACCTTCCCCTCCACGCACGACTTTTTCACTCTCTCTATATTTGCTTATGTTTTTCAATGCGATCCAATTCTGCCATTTTTCGATCACCGCAAACGAAAGAAAAAGAAAATTGAAAGCCAAGAGAAAACTTTAAAAAAACTCAATTAAATTTCTAATTAAGTCAATCAAATGAGAGGAGGCTGTGGAGAGCCATAAACCCATTATATCTTGAAGAGAGATGAAATTGAATAAGGAAATATATAAAAATAGATCCGAGTTGTAGCCATATTTATTGTTTTATTAATACATTTTCTTTCTAATAAACAAAATATAAAACTGAATCCAATTGGCTGGTATTATAGCGAGGTGGTTGAACACGAACGATCGAAGATTTCCATTTTTGCCAGTTTTGATCAGTTGCAGTAAACAATTTATATATATATATATATATATATATATATATATGTGTGTGTGTGTGTGTGTGTGTGTGTGTGTGTGTGTGTGTGTGTGTGTGTGTGTAAGCAAATATATGGATATAGATCCGACAGTATGAAGAAAAATATACGGAAAAAACAAACAAAAATTCTTATATGCAATTATGCTGTTTTAATGTTAATATAATTTCAACGTCGGACGTTTCGGTCTAATAAACCATCTTCAGGACATATTCATAAAATATAATTAACATTATCAATTCAACATGACAAAGACGATGGAAATAAGAACAAGACTTATCCAAACAGATAACTGAAAGTTTTATAAATTTTAGGAATACGTTTTCACAGCGTCGCCGACGTGACGACAACGTGACCATGTTTAAAAAACGGAACGCTGATCATATAAAACTTTCAGTTATCTGTTTAGATAAGTCTTGTTCTTATTTCCATCGTCTTTGTCATGTTGAATTGATAATGTTAATTATATTTTATGAATATGTCCTGAAGATGGTTTATTAGACCGAAACGTCCGACGTTGACATTATATTAACATTAAAACAGCATAATTGCATATAAGGATTTTTGTTTGTTTTTTCCGTATATTTTTCTTCATATATATATATATATATATCTTTAGCAAATAATCCTTGAAAGACAAGTTCAGATTGGAAGAAAAATAAGAGAAATATGGTTGAAGTGTTTCAACTTTCATAAGTCATCATCAGGGAAGGTAGAAAGAAATACATAGTAGGGTAGACTGACCTCTCTAGCCTTGAATGGCAACAAGTCAAGTGAAAAGGCTTTGGGAATCAACTCCATACTCTAAAGAATAAATGACATTTCATAGATATTGCAACAAAGAAAAAGGAGTCTGTGGAGATCCACAACCGCTTACTCTTAGGTTCGGAATAAAAGTGTAGGATGGAATTAAAGGGACCAGCCATTCTATTTCGAACGGGAGATTAAGGCCTGAGGGGGAGAAAAGCAACAGAGAAAAAAAAGATGTACTCATAACATTGTCGTCGTCGTCGTCATCAACATCATCATCATTATCATCACTATTATAATTATTATTATTGTTGTAGTAGTAGTAGTAGTAGTAGTAGTAGTAGTAGTAGTAGTAGTAGAAGAAGAAGAAGAAGAAGAAGAAGAAATGAAGAGAAAAAATATCGTCTTGGTAGCATCATCATCATCATCATCATCTTTAACAATTAGGAAGAAATTTCCATGAAATAAATTTAATGATGCAATACTTTCTTTTTCACAGGCTCCTCCCCCTCCCATAATGTCAGCTTCTCTTTTCTCCCCACCCCCACTTCATTGTTTTTATCTTTTCTTGATTTTCTCTCTCCGCCTACTCTCTCTGTGTTCTCTTCTCCACACTCTCTCTCTTTTTCGATATCAGAAAGAAAGCAGCAAATTGAAAACTGAATTCTAAGCAATCCAAGGGAAATAACTCTGATTAATATTTTTCTTATTCCCCTTGAATTGATTCTTAATTCCGGGGTTTATCGCCTTTTGTTTTTCTCATTATTCAAATCTATCAATAAAATTATCGGAAATTCGTTAATAAATCGATTATCAATCGAACACTTGAATATTTATTAATATTTTGTTTTCCTTCCGATAAATGTGGCCGAAAAATTTGCCCGAAATTATTTGCTTTTTCTTGTTATTTTTTGATACAAAACAGAATCAATTTCTTTTGGTATTTGGAGAGAAAAGTCGAAAGAAGGAATTGAAACCGGGAAAATTCCTTTGTAAATAGCCCCAGAAAGGGGAATTTTTAAAAAAATTATAATATTAGAATTTCTAAATAATTATAAAAAAAAGTAAAACGCATTTTAAATACTTCAAATGTCTTTGAACTTAAATTTTTCTTCCATTTCAAAGATAATTGCCTAAAAAGTTAATCCGAATAAAAGGAAAAATTAATTTCCGTATATAAATAAACTTTTTAGCCATTTTTACAAGTTTGGATGTTTTTCGAAGACTATTTGTAAATTTGAGGATTAATTAATTGGATTTTCTTAATCTGATGTTTACTTTTACTTAAAATAGAATGAATTTTTTTGTCAAAGTTCCTAATCCTTTTGCAAAAATTCAATACAAGTTCTTTAACAGGAATTTCATTTGACAAAACCTTCAATTTTGATAAATTTATTACAACCACATTTTCCAATGCGTTCGAATTTTTTGTGTAGATTTATCATTGGAATTGTACATTTTCTTTTAAAGATATTATAGTCTGTTGAGTTTCGATACTTTTTTGGTATTCTTCACTGAGAACATGGAACTTGTTTCATATCGCAATTTGTCATGGCAGTTTCTGATATAAGTTTTGAGAATATTTAGCAGGTGATTTTTAGACCGACCCATTTTCGTGTCAGTGGTAAGGATTTAGTTGTGTCTATTGTACATATTGTTATTTGATGAATTTTAATTTTCAGGAAGGGAACAGATCTATTATTTTCAAGACAAAATTGAAAATGAGACCTCATTTTGGATTGGTCAAAGGAAAACTTCCTTTGACTAATTCTAAAGCATATGCTAGGGCAAAAAAGTGCCCAAATCAAATGGGTCGCCTTCAGGATTGGATACGGGAAATTTATGCTGGCGGCTTTTCAGTTATTTTAACGGCGTTGATTACCAACCATCACGGACACAACGTTTGCATAAGGCTTTATAATTTTTTGTTATTTTTTATATTTTTATATTTGAAACTCTTTTTTAATATAACTTGAGAAAGACAGACATACTACCGAAATATTATTGAACATTGTTTTTTCTTTTATTAAATCGCGCTATTTTCTAAGTGTACATTGTGACACCCACCGGTGGTCGCGGTCGCAGCCCAGCGTCAATATGTCACGTCCACTGGTCACGACGTCAATATATGACACTACGCCGTCGGCCCTTGGTCAACTCCCAGTTGTGGCACGAAGCCGTAAGGTTCCTTCCACCAGCGTTTTGGGGTTGACCCTTTGTCGCTGCCACCAGCCTGTGTCCCAGTCGATCTGGTCGTTTCCGGTTCGATACCAGCTTTGTCGTTCCCAGCTCGCCTCCAACGCTCGGTCACCGATGTAACTGCTTTGATTTCAAGTCTAACCTACCCACGTTGTGACTTTGATCTCAGGTAGACGAAATCAATCAGGCGTCGGGCTGTAGTGAAAGCTGAATCCGGGGTAAAGGTGATACCGCACAAGCGTAAGTAAAAGAAAATAATAAAACGAACTCACGAGGTTCAAATATGTTGAGAAATAACAATTAATTTTATCCATCTGTTGAATACAGGAGTGTGTTTCTCTCCCGGTCCGTTTCTATGAATTCGTGACACTTTTTGCGTTTCTTAAACGAGTTATGGTATAGTTGTTCGTCAATAAAAACTTGCTTTTGGTAGGAAGACTGTCGAAAAGGACGTGGAAATCTTTCGGTCAGCTTCTGCGAGGCGCTATTCTCCGAACCCAGCAGCTCTCTGTCGATCTGTGTCTGCATCTCCGATCTCCAACTCAACTCTCTGAACGCCCGCGGACGTTCGTTTATATGGACACCGACCAAAACCGGGGTAGGGGCCTGTCGTGGTTTGGGGTTCTTTGACAACTCTTAATTCCCAACAAAAATTCTCTTTGTCCTCAGGACAGGAAAATTTATTACTTCCCACTTTTGGAAGCGAATCACTTTCCTTTTTGGGGGTTTTCTCGCTCGTCCAAGAGAAGAGGTCGGAGGAGAATTATCCTCCTAGAGTCTTCCTTTCTCACATTGGTATCTCATACCAATCCTCTTAGTGAGTGCCAACAACTTCCCTGCCTTTCTCATACATTCACCTTCGCCTATCACTCATGCCACCACCCAGCCAATGATCGCTCGGCAGCATGGGTGTGGCTAGACCTGGCCTAATTTAAATTATCGCCTAGAAAAAAATTCTCCTTTCTTTTCTTTCCTTTTCTATTGGTCAGAATTCTTATGAATTCCACGTGGCCATAATTAAAACTTTATCTTATCCTGAGCCACCCAAAATCCACTTAGCAGAATCTCCACCGATTCATTAATCACTGCTAGTCAACTCTTAAATTGGGTAGTCGTTTTTATTTGATAATCAAATTCTTTATTTTTCTTGTGTCTTCGTATCACCAGATGCTTATTTTCGAGTCACCATGTCTGACAATAATTATGATCCCCTTCTCGACTCTCTTTTCTCATGTCAAGATCCGGGCATACAAAAGATGGGTCTCCTCGCTGGACACAAGAACCAAAATTAAATGATATCTCTGAAAGATAATTAATGGCTATTCTTTAGGGTGGTCTCAAGCTGAAATTCCTCCATGGTCGCATGCGTGGCCCGGCTTTGTTTATTCCTCCTCGAATTCTGTTTTCCTTGCCGCGTCACTATCTGATCATGACATTAATTCTGACAGAATCTGAAATCTGGTTTTCTCTTACGGATTTTCTGTCTTCTGCGAAAAATTATCTTTCCTTGTAAATAAAATAAAATTTTTTCCATTCATTTTTTTTTTAAATGTCGCTTAGTCTGTCTTTCGATATAGCTCTTTCTCACCTTAAGTATTTCTAATTTTAATTTCTATGCTTAATTAGTCAGCCAGTTACGATACCTAAATAGTGTCACAACATTATTATTAGTAGTAGTATTGTTGTTGTTGTTGTTATTTGTGTGTTATGTTTATTGCTTTGTATCCTGTAGAGCCGGGTCCATAGTATGTTCCTCAGGCGTTATAGGAGAATTGTCAATTAACTAATAGCACTTTTCTTAGTATATGGGATGTTCCTAGTACGGAGATTTTCTAGGCACTTTGTATGTTGATGTTACTTAGGACAACCAAATCGACTATAAATAAAAGATTCAGGAATGCAGTTTTACACTGCAAATCATACGCAAGTGCTAAGTGCGGGAGCGACCACCTTCCAGTGATATGTAAACTTAAAGTAAACTACGGAAATTGAAGATATATATATATATCTGTGATTTCGCATATTTAAGCGCCATCATAACTAAGCATTGTTACGTCAAATTTCTCAATTTTTTTGTTACTATTGTGTTTTTTATCCGTATTTTATTATCGTAGTATCGTAGTGATGTTCTGCAATGATTAGATATGTTTCATTTCTCGTCTTGAATATTAAGTATTGTTTTGCTAAATTTAATGATATATCTAATATATGTTTAGTATTGGATGGATAAAAGTCTTTTATATCTGTGTAAAAGAGAAATTGTTTCTATTTGTAATAATGTTAAAGCAATTATTGAAAAAGAGGTAAATAAATTTTACCAAAGTACCAATAATGAATTAGAAAAGAACCAAAATAAAGAAGTAAACTAAAAACCATAGCAACGAAACTAAAATTAAATAATAGAATGAAACAATGAAAGTAAAAACATTCATTAAATTAAAAGATCAGAAAGACATTTTTTTTTAAATATACCAACATGAAGACAATGAAATCCTACAAAAACTAATATGGCAAAAAGAAGCCAAAAACTAGTAGAAAACTTGTGTAGGAAACTAAGAAAAATACACAATATAGACGAATAGAAAAATACTAAAGAAGCCAAAAAGACCAAAAAAAAGTCCTCATTGTCTGAAGATCTTGGTGTCTCACTCAGACCAGAATCTATGATACGGGGGCACCCACTCTAATATATATATATATATATATATATATATATATATATATATACACACACACAGTTAGATATATATTAATAGACTAAAAATATATGTCTGTATATAGATAGACATATACAGGGTGTCCATAAAGCTCGTGTGCACATCAAAAAATTTATAACTTTATTTGTATTTGCGATAGAAATAATTTGTAAAAAGGATTAGAAAGAAGTAAATCTATATTTTTAAGGTTTTATTGAAATTTTATTTAAGTTTCAACATTTCCTCCATCATTCGCAATGCAAAGGGCAATACGATTTTGCAGTTCACGGAAAACATTTGCCAACTGATTTGCAATAATGCATGAAATCACATTAGTTACTTTAGCTTTCAAATCGTCTAATGAACTAGGTTTGGTTGCATTCACAATTGTTTTCACATGTCCCCATAAAAAAATCTAACGGATTCAAATCTGGCGAACGTGAAGGCTAATAAGATGGTCCACTCCTTCCAATCCATCTGTTAGGAAATTCCTGATTTAGAAACTCTCTAACACGTAGGGCAAAATGACAAGGTGCTCCATCTTGTTGAAACACTGTATTATCTTTCAAGTTTAATTTTTTAAGATGCGGAATAAAGTAATTCTGCAACATATCTAAATAGCTGTCACTGTTAATAACACAATCTTGGAAAAAATATGGCCCTATGATCTGATTTTTTCCCAAAGCACACCACACATTAACTTTAAGAGAGTCCCTTTCATGTTCAACAGTTTCATTTGGGTTTTCAATTCCCCAAATTCGGCAATTATGCCTGTTGACCTTGCCACTAATGTGAAATGTTGCTTCATCAGAGAACAGTAAACTACTCACAAATGCATCATCCTTGCCAAATTTTTCATTGAACTGATGATAGAAAGTTAACCGTGCATAATAATCCTCTTTTAACAACTGTTGATGTAATTGAATTTTGTAAGCTTTTATATGAAGTTTTCCCCGCAGAATCTTGTGCACATTAGACTTTGGCAGCCTGAGTTCAAATGATGCACGTCTTATAGACTTTCTTGGACTTGCTGTAAAGGATTTTTTTATGGATGCAACACTTTCGTCGCTGATACATGTCCTTCCAGACCGCGGCTTATCATGGATGTAGCCCATTTCTTTAAATTTTTTCATTCATTTAGCAATAGTGTTCCTATGAGGTGGTTCTTTATTGTATTCAATTCTAAACTTTCTTTGTACAGCAATAGTAGATTTCAGTTCAGTCAACCAAAGGACACAGTTTACTTTTTCCTCAGTTGAAGCCACGGGTCAAATTGATCCTGGAAAAAAGAAAATATTTTTTACTTATCTAAAAATTGTTGCAAATTTTGTGCTAAAGAATTATTCAATAACTATACTTGAAACTAGGTATATTGAACTTTATGATATTTTTTACAGATTATTTCTATCGTAAATACAAATAAAGTTATAATTTTTTTAAAGTGAAGACGAACTTTATGGACACTCTATAGATAAATATAAATAGAATATATATATATATATATATATATATATATATATATATATATATATATATATATATATATATCTGTACGTAGATAGATAGATAGATAGATAGATAAAGAATCGTATATTGAGAGGAAAAATGACGCAACTAATTTTACAATGAAAATTGAGTTATTGTTTAATCCGTCAAAAATCAGATAATTATTGGATTTTATTAAAGTTTACGGAAGTTATAATAAATAAAATTCTTTTTAAACATTTTAAAACTCTTGTAGAAATCCTTTTTAGTCCTGTCAGCACATCCTCATTTAAATTTATGAAAATAGCAACTAAAAATGTTGACCCTCACTTTGGGGTAACAATGGCTGGTTTCCCGATCAGATAATTTCTTAAATAAAAAAAAGAGAATCTTTATTTTTGATTTACGATGAATGATGATATTTTTTCATTATATATATATATATATATATATATATATATATATATATATATATATATATATATGTGTGTGTGTGTGTGTGTGTGTGTGTATATAGTAGATAGTACACACACACATAATATAAAATATTAAAACTGATCCATAAAAAATGTATTCAACGTTAGTTGATATAATCTATGCTCATGAAGTAATTTTATATAGAGAAATGGTAGTTGGTATAGAGAAATCCGAAATTACTTCATGGGCATAGACTTTATCAACTAACCCCTCCTCCTCCTCGTCCTCCTCCTCAGCGGAATGACCGGCCAAAGAAGAGCGTCTAACCTAAGAAGCAGGTGCCAAAAGAATAAAAAGTGCCACAAGGAGAGCAGCTAAAGAAATAACAAAGGCAGCAGCGGCGGACGGCGTCGCAGGTGGACCAGCGGGAAGAGCAGCTGCAAAAGCAGCAAAAACACCACAGCAGCGGAATCAGTCACAGCAAAAGCAGTCTGAACAGAAGCAGCAGCAGGAATCAACTACAGTAGAGCAGGAGCAGGTTGCAGGGCAGCATCAGGTGGAGGAACAAGCTCTGTTACTTCCAGTGCTGGATTTATGCATGGAGATGGAGGAAATGCCTCCACCTCAGTCTTCCTTATTGAAAAGAAGGAGGGACGAGGAAGACGAAGAAGACTCAACGGCATAAAGAAAGAAAAGCCGGACGAAGTAGAGCGGAGAAGGTCTTTATTATAATTAAGACACAATCCGCCCCCATTTCGCCATCCAGAGATGATGCAGGACTTTTGCCAGGCAAGGCAAGGAGACTTCCTCCCCACCTTGTTTAGTTCCGTCTCCTTCTACCTCTCCTTCGCTAGCCCTAGTCAAGAAAAAGAGGAGAGGAAATAAAGAAGGAAAAAGACTGTCCCCAAATGAGAAAAACTGTGTGTTGTCGACAAGCAGACCCTTGAGAGGGACATTTCTTATCAGCAGAAATCTATCTTAAGGCCATTGTTTAAATGGACTTCCGTGGATGGAAGGTCCACGGAAGACTCCCGAAACTTTCCCAAGACCCCAAAAGTGATCTCACTCATAAGGAATACTGGGGGTAAAGTCGGGGGTTACTTGGCCGAAGACTGCTTTCCCGGGCATCAGGATGCTGCAAATGGAGTCACCCGAACTCAAAAAGATGTCAAATTTTTGTGCTGGGAGTGTCCCGGTTATACTCCATCCTTCCTTATATAGGGCAATAAAACTAACTTTCCCGATGGACGTTGGTCGTATTTTCTTTGACGAATTACGACCGATATTGGAACTGGTCCCGATTCACATAGGTTTCCGTCCAATCTGCATTTAAGGGTTTTCCTAAAAACAACTTAAAAGATGTCTATTAAGCTAGCTAGCTTGAATACCAGGGGGCCAGAGGGACTGGGGCAAGGCTGTCCGCCTGTTTCGTGATCTCGGGTATTTTGGTGTGGATATGGACAGGCCAGAGCAGTTTCCTTGTTAGTCATACATTCCCTGGATGTGAGGGTAGACAAAGTCTATGTGGGTTCCGGGGGGGGGGGGGTCGTGGCCGATATTGCCGTGAGCAGTGGTGCGTTTCAGGTCGTTGTTTATACGCCCAACGATCAGACTTTTTCTGTCGGTTGGGGCCGTTCCTGCTGGATTCGTCGCACTTAGCCTTAATGGGGGACTAGAAAGGGGGCGAGTAGCTAGCGGGAAGGCATCTAGCGATCGTAGCTTGGTTGATCTGATCAGCGAGTTTTGGGCTCACCGATAGATACCGAGTTGATCATCCGAAGGGGGAGATATGGACGTGGGCTCTTGGCTGTTTCTTCGGGTAGCCAACTACCTGTACAGAATGTTAGTGAGAAGAGTCGACCAAGATTTACTAGATTGTCCCACGTTCCACTGGTTAGATTATTCGGATCATAGACGCGTCTGTGCCTGGATGATGTTAGGACCTAGACCTAAAATGGCTGGACACTGGAAGTTCAATCAGTCCTTACTAGACATGTAAGACTTTCAGCAACAGCTGACTAGATTAGCGCAGCGGGAATAAGTGGGGGCGGTTATTGGGAGTAGGTGGTGGGAGTGACTTAAGGATAGGATTAGGTCCTTCACCACTGAATATAGCCAACGACTCGCTCTAGATAAGGCTAAAAAGTTGAAGACTCTAGGGGATAGTCTGTACCGGGCAGTGGTTGGGGTGGGGATTCCCTAGAGATAGCCGTAGCTAGTTTGGCTATGAAGCGTGAGGCTACCAAGCGCTACCAGGGTCGAGTAGTTAAAAGTAGGTTAAACAAGATGTCTAACGAAGCTGTGAACATGGGTGAATAGTTGCGCAAAGAATTGACCGTCTAGGTTTCGATCGATATATGTTTGAGGTCGTTACCCCGGAGGGGCGTACTCTGAGGGTGACCAGACATCTACAAGGCATTTCGGCAGCATTTCGAGAGCCGTTTTACCTAGGTGTCTGGTCTCAATGGTCACAAGTTTAGCAGCTATTTGGCTGACATCCCTCGGCTTTCATCGACTGAAGCGGCTAGCTGCAACGGTGAGATCACAGAAGGCGAAGTTTACATGGCATTGAAGAAGGTTGACAGAAGCAAGTCCCCAGCACTTGATGGTCTGCCCTACAAAATGTACTTGAGGCTGTCGCACATATTTATTCCGATTTGACAGTATTTCGAACAGCCCAAAGCATTTGACAGGGTAGACCATCAGTACCTGGCTGATATCCTGCAGGCCGCTGGATTCGAACCAGACTTCTGCAAGTGAATCGGCATCTGTATCGCACCTCAAGAGCTGTGGTATAGGTGAACGGGAAGCAGTCCAGCGCTTTTGTACTGTCTCGGTCCGTCCGACTGTGTAGTCCGCTGTCGCCCTTACTTTACGCTTTGGCGTTGGAGCCTCTCCTTCGCCGTCTGAGGTACATGGCGTACAGTCTGACCCTACGCGGAATCGCTGTTTTCTCTGGTAGAGTTCGAGCTAGGGTTTCTGCATACGCCGATGACGTATCTATTTTTGTATCGTGCCGTTGCGATATTAAGGTGGGGTACAGAAGATGGTACGAGAAGGTGACGGGGACCAAGGTTAACCGTAACAAGTCTTCCGGCTTGCGGTTAGGTTTATGGAAGGGGTCGCGCTGCCGGAACCCTTTGGTTGGACTGATAGACCCGTCTGAATTCTTGGAGGGTAGTTAGGGTCCGAACCCCAGCTGGAGAAGAATTCGTCAGAAGTACAGGCAAAGGCCGGAGCGTCGGTCCAGACTTGCCTCCGAAGGAGCTTGTCCTTAAAAGGTAGGTCTGGGGCGTGTGCCACTTACGTCTTGCCCCTCATCCTTTACCGCTTGGCTGTATTTTCTCTTTGCGGGACCCGTTTTGAGGCAATCAAGCGTTTGTTGATTACACTCTTGTAGGGTGGTCGCAAACACTGGGTCCGAAAAGAAGTCTGTTACCAGCATCTGTGTCGTGGTGAGGGGTTATTATTGTCACACCTGTCGAGTCATCGCAATGCTTTAAGGTTGGCTTCCTACGCCGCCTTTTGACGGAGGGCTCGATTTTGGCGCCGAGTGTTAGGGACGCCTTCCCTAGTCTTACCATCACTCCTCCCATTTCTTGGGTTAAGCGCCATCGCGGTTGTGGAAGCTTGTCGAGTATTTTCAACGAATGTCCGTCGGCCTTGAAGGTAATTTCTCGGCCCAGTGACCTTTTTCGGCTTCGGAGACTATTGTATCATGAATTAGTGGAGGGGGTCGCGAAGCATCTTCTGTGTAACTGGCTCGGCTTGTCGACATCAAAGTTGCGCTCTTTTTGGTCTTGGGCACCAGCGGCGGATTATCTCAGCAACCCAGAGTTTTCATTTAGCTGGCAATTAATTCGGAACGTACTACCTCTCAATGATTTACTCTTCAGACGAGGTAAGGTAGATTTGCTAGACTGTCACCAGTGTGACCTTCGCTTAGAGAAAACGGCTTCGCACGCCTTCTACCATTGTCCTCGGGTGCGCCTTTTCTTGGATTATGCAGGGAGTTGACGGCTCGTATCCCTCCCGATTGGCTTGTGCCCATCGATCTCGCGTACGCGTGTGACAATGTGTCGCCCCTGTTCTCCGGGATAAAAAGGATGGTGTTTTTTACGTTGCTAGCCGTGGTAAGATTAGGGGTTTGTCGACGCGAAAGGAAGGAATCTTGCGGGATGAACGTTATTCGCATCAAGACTTGGTTGTTTTCTTTAAGAATCATCTTAAGGTAAAAGTCAGATCGGATCGAAAACGTTTGATTTCGACAGATTTCAGTGAAAGGTGGATAACTGGGGCGAACCTGGTTCGTGTGGACGGGGCTAGCCTTGATTTTCTATTTTAAGTCCCTTTAATTACAACTGGGCGGTTTCCTATGAACCATCCCCTGGTTAAGTTAGACACTATTTTTGTTTTCCTAGTTAATATGAATAAATGTTGTCCCCAGCCTCCTCCCGGCTCTCTCTTTTGCTATGATCCCCGTAGAGACTCTCCCAATCTCCTCAGATTGTTTTGTCCCCTGTTTTCATCTCGGCTGGGTCAGCCTTTGTATTTTTTCCCATTCTGTCATTTATTGTTACCCTCTCCATTTCATTAGTGAGTGTGCTGTTTTATTCTGTCTATCGTCAGAATACAGCGGCCCTCACTTATTATTTTCAGGGGTGAACGCGCCCTACTAACATTTGTTTTGATTTTGATTTTATTTTGTGATACAATTTTATTTTGTTAATCAGGTTTCATCCCCTCCCATCGTTTCATAAATCATGAAATTTTTATATATTTTTGTAAAAAAACGGACAGATTTTTATCTCATGAGGTTTTTGTAGCGAATTGTTTCGTATTTTTTGCGTAGCATTTTGTTTTAATTTTTATTCTTATATTATTTTAAATAAAGAGAGACTTATTGTTTATTGTTGATAAACGTCTTTTTCCTTGTGTATTTTTTCTTTTTTAGTTTTTTGCACGCGTTACCGTTTTTGAATGTATTTCTATTTTTCGTTTAAAGGAAATTTGTCATTGTTATCTATCATATTTTTATCCTTTTTAAATTTAACGCTTTTCTCGTCTGTTTTTTTTTTTTTTTTTTTTTTTTGCATAAGTTTTCCTTTTTGAAGTAATTCATTTTGCACGCCCAACTGTTTTGTGTTGTCAGTTTTTTCCCTTAGTGTTGAAGGTGATTTTTATTTAACTAATTTTCTGTTTTTATGTAAAAGAAAAAATACTGTATATGTAAAAGATGGCTGACTCTATTCTGAGAGAGCTGTTTAAAAATAACGCGCTTGACAAAAATGACTTTTCGGAATACTCGGAATCGGATGAACCTGATAAAATTAATAATGAGATGGAAGTCAATAATAGCCAAAATATCTCCATTAAAAATCCTAAGACTGAAAATGGTCAAAATATATCTACTAAAATTTCTGATGGTATGGAGGCCAATAATGAGCAAAATTTGAACCAGGATATTAAAGAGGCCAATAATGGCCAAACTATGCCCGTTAGAAATTCTAAGGATGAAAATGGCCAACAAAATTATGGAGGCGAATAAAAGCCAAAACATATCTAAGAAAAATTCTAGCCAAAAGATGACCAAAAGTTCTATAGAGGCCAATAAGGGCCAAATTAGTAAAGAACTTTCTGACAAAGATTCGAATGCTGAGGCCGGGGAATCGCCATGTTGTTGGAAGTCCCCCTCAAATGCATAATCAATATCGCGGAAATCTTGGGGCAAGCCAAGAGTTACGATCACCTTGTTACCCACGCCAAAGATTGCATTGATGCATCAATCAGGATTTAATCCAAATGACGGAGTACGAAGGAAGGCGTAGCACCTGTATTAATATACAAGGTCCCTCCTCAAGTTATATGGGAATATCTAGCTGTGTTCCTTTCGCAGTATAGCGAGATAATGTGTGCTTCCTACGATAGCCTGAACAGGGGATGGAGTTTTGACATCTTGTTGGACCGAAAAGCCTTCCTCTCCATCTCCAAATGTCTGGAAGTAGGGGACATGAAGTTGCCGGTCATTGTGATAGGCTACAAACCAGTGTACTAGAAATGTGGGGGAGACTGGTCACCTCTCGTCTTCCTGCCTAGAGAAGAAGGCCTCTCGAAGTCAGGCCCCAGTCGACCAAAATCCCCCTCTGACCGCGTCTTTAAGTTCTGCATCGCCGGTAATGGGCATGCCAGTTTCCAGGACCGGTGTGGTCAAACCCCCAATTGGGTCGAGCTCTTAGCCCCCATTCCCCGAAGAGCTTTCGCCCACTGCTATTGCAGTTGTAGAGAAGGAAGAGGAGGAATGGCTGGTTGCTGGTAAGACCATAGGGAAGCGTCAGATAGCGGATCCTCAGTCCCCTGAAGCCCTCAGGGCGAAAGGCACAAACATTCAAGAACCATCAAGAGAACGGTGAATAAGTTTTAAAAAATAGAGAACATTAGGGACCTGGTCACAACAGGAAGATGGATCATCAAGGTATGTTTGTGCTTCTTGAATGGATATAGGCGATCTTTCCCATGGCGGTACCATCAAGACTGAGATAGGCCAAGGGTTAATGGCTGTCGGTATCCTTACCCAAACTATGTTCGAACCAGTGTCCCAATCCTAATCGGTCTGATAAATGGCTCTCTTTATTAGCAAGTTTGAATGCCCGGGGCCTGAGGTCGGAGTCTCGCAGGGCGAGGCTCGATCACGATCTTCAGCGTCTCAGGGTATGGATGTATGTTGTTTGCTGAAGACTCGGTTTTTATCTCGTTTCCGTGAAGACATTCTGTCTAAGAGGTTTGTCCTCTATTCAGCATGTTTTGCTGGACGATTGAGAGCTGTTTCCTGGCTAGTGAGCAAGTCTCTAGATGCGGCATGTGCCCTTGTCTTCGCGGATCCGGCCGGCGTGTTTTGCGTGCTGGATATTACCCTAAAGGATAAGGCTCTACGTCTCATTGGGGTTTATGCGCTCAATGGCCATTCTGGGTGGCCTGTTTTTTTTGTTTTTTTTTCTATAGATCGAGCCGTTTTTGATGACATCTCGTTCGGTAGTTCTAGCGGATGACTGGAATGCTGTCCTTGATCCCGATATAGATCGTATAGAAGAAAGATCGGATACTAACAACCCGTATGTTAAACCGTTTCGGGACTTTATCGACGAGTTTGATCTTGTTGATAAGTATCGAAATGAGCACCCTCGGGAAGTAGTATGGACTTGGACTAAGAGTGGCGGCTCGGATTCGGTGGTGAGTGTAAGCTACATCGACCGAGTTTTAGTTAAGAGAGTCGAAATAGGGCTCTTAGAATGTCCAAGTTTCCACTTTATAGTTTACTCGGATCATAGACTTATTCGGATTCGGGTAAACTTAGATAAGCCTAAGGTTAAAATGGCCGGTTACTGGAAATTGAACGCATCATTATTTGGTGAGCAAGATTTCCGGTACCAGCTTCTACTAATGCTACAGCGGGAATTGACGGGGGTGGGGGCTGCGGTTGGGAATAAGTGATGGGATTGTTTAAAATCTAAACTTAGGTCTTTTGTTGCTGAGTTTTGTCGCCGACTCAATCAAGCAGGATTAGTAGAGCAAAAGTTGTGTGAAGAGAAATTAGATCGGGTAATCAAATCCCGTGATAGTGAGGGACGTAGCTAAGGCGGAGTTGGCCTCCTTGCTTATCAAGAATGATCAAGCTCTCGTGGGTAAGGCTAGACTAAAAAGAATGTCTTGAGAGGCAAGGAACATGGCCGCTGAATTGCGTGGAGAGGAAGTTCGAAGTGCATCCAGTCGGATATCACGAGCATCACATTGCCGGACAAGCGGACTGTGACTACAGACGTGGGCATTATTGAGGTTTTTCATGATTACTTTCAGGAGCTGTTTACCAGGGATCACGGTTTGAACCGTGCTAAGTTCGATGCCTATTTGGTCGATTATCCCCGCCTCAAGGCTGCTGGAGCGGCTGGGTGCGAGTGTCCCATTACAGAGACTGAGATCTGGGATACGTTGAAACAGGTTGGCCTGGACAAGACTCCGGGATTAGATGGTCTTCTTCAAGTACATTTTACCTGAGGCAGTCGCCCGTGTTTGTCCCCTTGCTGGCACCGATTTTCAACAATTGGATGAAGCAGGGGTCTATACCTCAACGGTTCACCAGGGTTGTGATCAAAAGGATGGGGGTGGGATAGGTAATTATCGGCCTTTGACGATGTAAAACACAGAATTGAAAATTTTAACCAAAGTCATAGCTGTCCGTTTGCAGGCTGTCCCGCCCTAGTCTGATTGGTCCTGAACAGACTTGTGCTGTGAAGGGCAGGACTATTCAGGACAACCTTCATTTGGTACGCTTGATCATCGAGCAAGTCGACAGTGATGCCACACTGATCAATTTAGTCCAAGGCTTTCGATAGGGTTGACCATCAATTTCTGGAGGCTGTCCTTTCGGGCCGGACTTTCGCACCTGAATTCGACTTCTGTATGCGTGTGACGTCCCCCGGTGTCGCTGCGCCAAATGTGACGTCTGCCTGGCCGCGTCCGTCGTGCTATCCCGGTCACGGCACCAGTTGTGACGTCAACCCGTCTGTCTCCGCGACGTCACCGTCCTATCCTGTCCTGTGACGACCAACTGGCTTGGTATTGGTAGCGGCACCAAATGTGACATTCTAACCTTTTGGTGATTCGGAGGGGAATCTGGTTAGATTCGGTATCAGCCTTGTCGTTCCCAGCTCGCCTCCAACGTCTGGTTACCGAAGTAACTGTTTTGATTTTTAGTCTAACCTACCCACGTTGTGATTTGATCTTAGGTAGACGAAATCAATCAGTCGCCGGGCCGTAATGCAAGCCGAGTTCGATCAAGGGCAACACCGCACAAGTATATGTCAAGGAAAATAAGGTAACGACTCGAAAAGTTCAAATGTGTTAAAAAGGATAAGAATATTTTATATCTGGTTGTTGAATACTTGACTGCGTCTTTCTCCCAAACCGCTATTATATGGATTGTGACACTTCGTCTTTGTTAGGCGAGTCTTAACATCTTAAGTTGTTTTTTCAAGGAACTAGTTTTTGGTGTATCTTCAGGCGATATTCGTAAAACTTGTTTTGGTGGTATGAGTCTAAGTCGTTCTGCAAAAATAAATTGTTCTTGGCTAGAAGTTGAGTTCGGAATTGCGTGGATATCGTTCAGTCAGCTTCCTGCGAGGCTATTAACTCTGTAACTGTCTCTGCCAATTGCCAACTCCAACTGAACTGCGAACTGCACTTGCTGTGACTCTGCTTATATGGACGCCGACCAAAACCGGGTTGGGCTTGTCGGGGTTTAAGGTTCCTTGATAATTCTAAATCCACAATCCAATTATTATTTTCCATTTTTGGAAGTCCTTCCAGATTCTTCCTTTTTCATATGGGTATCTCACCCAATCCCTTCAGGGGGCGTCAACAGTGGCATCTCATCTTCAGGGGGCGTCTCACAGTGGCATCTCATACCGATCCCTTCAGGGGGCGTTGACAGTCCTCCCCTCCTTCTTCACATGATTACCTTCGCCTAACGCTCATGCCACCATTCAGCCAATGGGCGCTCAGCGGCGTGGGTGTGGCCAGACTAGCCTCGGTTTAAAAAAATCTTGCTCAAAGAAAAAAAATTATCTTCCTTTTTCTTTTTTTTTTTTCTTTTTCTTTTCTGTCTCTTTCTTTCCTTCTGCCCGACAACAAACCCTTGGACTTTTATCTTAGCCAAATGTCACTTGGACTTTATCACCCGAGGCAAGTGGGTGGTCAATTGGACGTATTTGCATTCTGTCGCTAATTAACTGTTCCGATAAAATAGTTTCGCTATCATAACCAGCCCTGACAATAAACAGATGCTCTTCTCAATGATATTCTGCATATAGACAAAGGCTTAATCTTTCCTTCATGGTGGTCAGCGGACATTTTTGTTTTTCGGTCAGCGGATGACCTATTTAATTTTTATCTCTTTAGAATTCTGCGGGAGGTCGCTTGCCCAACTTGAAATGTTTACCATTGCCATTGCAGATTGGATATATCTTATTCGCCGCCCCGTAACATAAATCAGATTAAATCCAAAACATCCGCGACCTTACTCTTCTCGCCAATGAGAATAAAACTTTTAGCATCTTTCTTTGGCAAAAAGAATAATATCGCTTAGTGTCCTTTTCGTGATGGCTTCTTATCACCTAAATTTAATTCTCGCCTTTCTTTTGTCTTCTTTCTTTCTAGCGACGTAAATAGTGTCACATGCGTCCCCCGGTGCGCTCGTAGAGGTGAATGGGGTAAGATCGAAACCTTTGATTTTGTCTCACTCCAGTAATCAAGGTTGTCCGCTTTCGCCTTTGCTAATACGTTACTGCGTCGGAGCCCTTCCTACGTAGGTTGGAGACGAATCCAGTCCTTCGCGGAATTTCCTTACCTGGTGCTACCACCTCAGCCAGGTACTCCGCCTATGCTGATGACGTTTCAGTTCTTGTGTCAAGCAGAGCCGAAATTAACGCAATTAGCAAAGAAATCAGAGGGTATGAGACTGTGACAGGGGCCAGGATCAACCGCGGTAAGTCTGTTGGCTTGCGGTTGGGTTCGTGGAAGGGAGTTCCCCTTCCCGGATTTTTCCTTTGGACGGACGGGCCGGTCAAGTACGTCTGAGTTCGTTTTTTTTTATTATTTAAGTTCCGCATTAATTTCGGTCACTTAACTGATATCTCTGACACATTTAGTGATTATGGGGATTTTATTACTAATACGGTTTTGTTTGGTTTCTTGTAAATAAATGTTGGCTTTCATTGTAAATATCCAATGGGGTTGTATAAATTTTTAAATGTTGTTTTTGTATCCCCCGCCCCCCACAGACATAAATTGTACATATGTGGGTCTAGTTAGGACTTCATAGAGTTCCTGAGAAATTATGGTCAATTTTTTTATTATTTAAGTCTTGCGTAAATTTCGTCCGGTTAACTGATGTCTCTGTCACATATAGTGACTGTGTGGGGGGGAGATATTACTAATACTGTTTTATTTTGTTTCTTGTAAATAATTTTTCTTTATCATTGTATTAGGTTGGTACAAAAATAATGACGTAATAATGTCGTTTTTTGACGTTAAAAAATACGTCAAAAAACGACATTATTACGTCATTATTTTTGCACCAACCTAATAAATATTCATTGGGGTTTATAAATTTTTAAAAGTTGTTTTTGTATTCCCCACCCCCACAGACAAAAAATGTACATATAGGGTTTAGTTAGGACTTCACGGAGTCTCTGGGGTATTGTGGTGGTTGTAGTAAGAATGGTTAGTAAGAATGTGTTGTTTTGGTGCAAGGGTTATTGTAGTATGTCTGGGTCAATGTTTGTGGCTAGGTAAGTTTAATTTTAAGAGAAGCAAAGACCAGCCCTCCCCATCCCTATTTTAGGCCATGGGCCACATTCGTTCTTTGGTGCAATAAATATTATCACTATACGGATTACTATTCGGTGGTTAGTATTCGGGCGAGTATCATCGAGCAAGTACTGGATATATATATATATATATATATATATATATATATATATATATATATATATATATATATATATATAATTATTTATTTAAAAATATGATTCCAACTCGCTACATAAGAGGTCTCGTGTTTCAAAACAAGTGCCGAAAACTTCAAAATAATATTTGAATTAACTTGAGTTAAAGTAGGCTCTGTTCCATCTTCAAGCGAAATTTTTTGGGAATGACTTATTTCTGAAATTTACGAGTTTTAATAGTATGGTCAGAATTGAAATCAAAAATTTCCATGGTAACATCAAGGGCGGATTGTTTAGAATCGGCAGGGGTGGGGTGTTAATAATTTGTATCAGTATAGAGTTACTTTCATAGATGCCGGGTCACTGTAAGGTGGGGGTGGCTAAATTTACGACGGAGGAAGTTTTCGCATAGTCTGGCTTGAGCGTCTACGGAGATTTATTTATTTATTTTTATTTTATTCTTTTATTATATCTCTTTATGAAAGGGATTTGTGTATATGAAAAGGCCGTAACGTTTGTTATTTGACGACTTCATAAAGGGTTATCAATTTTTGTAGGTTATTAAAACTATGTATATTGGCTATGGATATTAAAATTTATTTTTTTGTATGCGAGTTTTTAGCTAGTTATTCAGAGCGTAAGTTCGGTTGTGTCGGCAGAAAACCGTTAATTCTTGCCGGTTGTTTAATAGGTTTTTATTGTTTAGAAGCTTAATAATGTGTAGTTTCTCATGGAGGCACAAAGGGCATGGGTCATCCCAAGTTTTGCAAGTTCTAGTCCTGTTAATGATTTTCCATTTTACTTTAGGTGTTCTATTTTTTTCTTTCAGGTGCCAAAAATATTTAGATAGAGAGGTCTGATGTCTAAAGTTTATGTTGTTGAAGGCGCATTTATGCTGCCTCCATCTGGTTTTAAAGGCATTTTTCGTGGACCCTATGTATATCATATTATTGTTAGGGTTCTCAGTGGATCATATAGTGCATTGGTATACCACAGATTTGATGCAGCACTTATTTTCTAATGGGCAGTCTACCGGGTTTCTACAATCGCATAGTTTTTCCCTATCATTATCTGATTTAAGTGTAAGAGTTATTAAAACTATTCAGGTAAGGGGGTTTGTTCAGGATTTTATTATTGTGTCTTCTTATTATACCTTCTAGATTTTCAGTGCAGCAATAACTCAATTTTAGTGTGTTCTTATTGAATATATTACTAAGCCTACTTTTGGTGGGAAAGTGTTTATCGATTAAAGCTAAGAACTTCTGTCCTAGTTTAATACTAACCATTTGGTTGAACGGAGGTGTATACCAAATGATGTTTCTTTTCCTGTTTCTTTTTTCTTTTGGTTATTGCAATTGTCCCTATATTTAATGTTAGCATTTTTATAACCACTACTTTTTAGGGCAGTGTTGTAGAAGTCATTATGTTGGTGGAATATTACTTTGTTAGCGGAGTTACTGCTAATTCTATTTTCTATTGATGAGGGTATATGTTTAATTGTGGATGGAGGGTGGTTTGACTTCGGGTGTATATATAAGGGGTTAGCATTTGGTTTTCTATAAGGTTGGTACGTGTTGCTAGGTAAGTCTAGGGTTACGTCGAGGAAGTTTACCTTTTTCAATTTAGAAGAGACTGTTATCTTTAAGTTAAGTTTTTTAAATTCACTAAACATAATTTTACGGATCTTCTCTATCTTAAAGCTAGTGGAACTCCTCACCACCATGATCCCGTCATCTCTATACAGTCCGATGTCCTGGATATCAATCTCGCGGTGTGCCGTTAGGTTGTACAATATTAAAAGACCTACCAAGTCAGAAGACTCTGCAGAGTCTAGTGATCCCATTGTGATGTCAAACAGGTCGTTATTGTTTTTTATCCATTGCTCCCCATTATGAATGAGGACGGATTTTTTGCGCTGAGGATTATGTCGGTTTCTTCCTTTGTCAGGTTAGAATATACAGCAGCAAAGTCCAGGGCAGTCGTAAAAAGATCCTTCGAAATTGATGGGTAGTAGTCCACGATATCGAACTGTAGTAAGGTGCAATTTGTTTTATCATCAATATTGTTGAACCAATTGATGACATCTTTAGTATTGATCCATAATTTTAATTTGAGTTGTTTTTTTATTTGGTAAGTAATTTTTTCCAGGATCCTTTTGTAATCTTTCCTATATCGGGTCGGGTAGGGTTAATTATCCTAGTGGTCGGGTTTTCCAGGAAGTCAGGCTTGTGGTCCTTAAGGGTTACGTAACATTCCTTTTCTGCAAGTTTGCCTACTCTATCGCTAATTTTAAATTTATCAGTTATTTGCTCTGTTTATGCTGTCAACCATGTTTATGTTGTTGTTGCAAGCTTTTTTATAAGTCCTTGTTAAGTTTTTTTTTAATTAAGTTTTTGTAGTCATCAACAGCCAATTTGTAGAAGTTGCCGGTTTTGTCCGACTTAACTAATATTTTGTCACAATCATTAATGCTTTTAACTATTTGGTCTAGCTGTTTTTAGAAGTGGTTTTTCTTATTTTGAAAGGAGATGTTGTTGATAAGGTTGAGTAGGTCTTTTTCAAATTCGTATAGTTGTTTGTTGAATGGTGCGACTCTTTTACTTTTAAAGCCGTAAACTTCGCGTTCTTTATCGGTTGAGTTATTCCCACGAAAGTATGCCTTCCATCTCATCCTTCTGATTAATTCCTCTGTTTTTTGCAAAAGTTTAACGAAATAATTCCGTTTGTTTGTATGTGGAATGTTTTTCAGAGAAATCCCGAAATTAACTTTTTCCATATTTTTAAAGAAGTTGTTTTTAAAAATAAATAAAGGTTCAGAGTGCTCGACCTTAATTCAGGAGCCAATATGTGTGAAAATATTGTAGAAAATAGGAAAGAAACTGGTTTAGTAAATAATCCAAAGTTCCTTAGTATTTTTGTAATTATTTTTAAAAATAATATATATAAATATATATATATATATATATATATATAGGTAACATGAAAACGAATGAAGTATAATTCAACTGTACGTAACATTTAATTTAAAGGAAGGCTCAATACAGAATAGAGCTAAATATTATTTATGTTAGGATATTAAAATAAAAACATGTTAAAAATCGCTACATAATTACAATTATGTTTCAACACCACAAATGTGTCTCCTCAGGCGATGTCAAACTACTGGCGAGTGAACGATTAATTTAATTTCAAAAGCACAATACTTCCTCTTTTTTCGGAAAAATAAAACAATAAAAATAGGCTTGCGGCTTTGCCGTGATTAACCAATCGAATGTGACCTATTCTAAATTCAAACACCGAAAAAATAAATTTAATATAGGTCATGACACGAAGTTGTCTGCATATAAAACCTCGACAATTTCCTTATGGGCAGATACAAGTTGGTACATCATTTTGTAAGATGTATAGAAGTCTGACGTTCAATATTCCTTATAAGTAAAAACTAAAGCCTTAGGGAGATCATTTAACATACGTACGCAATACAATTTATATTTTATCCAAGAATTCCTATTAACAACGAAAAAATGTTATTTTCTCGTTTAATACATTCAACTAATTTCTTGTATTCTTGTTGTTATATAAAATTAATGTTTATTTGTTAAAATTGCGTTGTCTTTTTTTACTGGATTTGATTCTCTCAATGAAAGTCGTTGGATTATTCTAAAAGGACGAATTACGAGCTGTCCCAGAAAAATATTTTATGTTATTTTATCGAATCCCGAAACTCCGAATTTTAACATTTAACAAAAAGCCGAGTAAAAGGATTTCTACAATGTATATGAATTGTTTGTATCTTTAATATTATTTCCTTTATTGTGAAAAACAAAAAAAAACAAACACTTTTTACATGTTTATCTCTTTGTCCTGGATTTCATGTTAGCCACTTAAGTAGATGTTCATTGTATATAACTATTAAAGAGAGAGAGAGAGAAAGAGAGAGATAGGGGGGAGGGAGAGAGAGTGTGTGTGTGAGGGGGAGAGGGAGGGAGAGAGAGAGAGGGGGAGAGAGAGAGATATGCCGACATACAGCCAAGTAGATATACATTGTATTTAAAGATATGGCGCTCCCACATATTTCTGCTCTACTTGGGTGTGCCTTTATGAATACAGAGGCATTTTTTTTTTCTCTGCTCCTCTGAGTACGATTTTCTGTCCCTGTCTTTACATGTCGTCTATTTCTCTTCTCTTCATCGAATCGAGAAAAATTGTTGTTTATATAACCAATTACTCCATTTCTTTTTTCACATTCTGCCAGTGAAGAGACAATGGAGGTATTTCAATCATTTATCCTACCCGTGATATCCTGAGCAGGATTAATTACATTCTGATTGAAAGTGCGTGTGTGTAATGGAGGGGGGTATCGTGCTTCAGATCGAATTCTGAATAAAACATATTAAGATAAATTGATAAAGAATTCTCTTGGTAGGAAACATTTATACAGTATCACGGGTCAAACAAGCGACTTTCAAACAGATCAAATTTTGACAAAACAAGCAATGTTCAGTTAATTTCAACTATAAATAAAGTAAAAATTACTCTTCAAATTATTCATTATCCCTATTCTCTGAATAATGTTGCTTTCATTCATGACAGCCAAGAATTCAGTTTCTGTTCAAATGACTTTTAATTAGTAATTATCATGTGACTAAATAGGTGACTATATATATATAATTATTATTTACATCTAAAACACAAGAACTATAAGTAGTCGGAGCAATATTATTATTAGTAGTAGCAGTAGTAGTAATTGAAGTAGAAATAATAGCATTATTATTAGTAGTAGTATAATATAACTCTCTTAAAAGAAACATAATGATAACAATTATTATTATTATTAAAATAATAATAATCATGTGAAAAGCGCTGGAGAAGAAGAAAACGAAGTGTGTTAATTTATAGGACTGAATAATCATAATAAAAACAACGATACTCGTGTAAGTAACAAAACAATTAATAATTAATAATTTCCTAAGAGAAAACTATTTAAAAAAGTTTCTGTCGGGAGAAAGACTTCGATAAATGATTGCATCTCAGAACAATTTCAAAGAAATAAACAACAACAACAACAATAATAATCGTAGCAGCAGTGCTAAATTATTAGAGAGACTTGGTGTCACTTGATCCTTAGGAAAAGGCAATGGAAATGATTGTTTTAAAATACGTTAACGTTGATCTATGACGAATATTGTGGTGATTATACGACTACTATTACTACTAATCATAATGCTATTATTTCTATTTCCATTACTTACTACTACTACTACTACTACTACTACTACTACTAATAATAATAATAATAATAATATTGCGTTGACTATTTATAGTTCTTGTGTTGTGTTTATTGACGTAATTAAAATTATAGTCACATGATAATTCAGTGTATTCGGATATAATAGAAACCCGGATATAAGAGAGATTTCATCTGGTCCCAAATTAGAGCCATACTTACCTAAACAAAATAGACCAAACCCTGATATAAGGGAAACCCGGATATAAGAGACTTCTTCTCCGGTCCCGGAAACTCTCTTATATCCTGTTTACACTGTAATTAAAAGTCATTTAAATAGAAGTTGAATTCTTGGTTGTCATGAATGAAAGCAGCATTATTGAGAGAATAGGGTTAATAAATAATTTTGAAGAGCGATTTTAATTCGAATTTCAACTAAGTTATATTCTCTGTAAACAATATTTCAATAATGTGTAACTATATTGCCTCATGTCAACAACGATAACAAATAAAGAAAAAAAAATGTCGAAAATGCTGTCGTCTTCATTTACGAGAATCTCAAATCGATCAGTATGCCATTCTTCGATGACAAAAACATTTTCAATAAGATTATACAGTGAAACCCGGATATAAGAGAGTTGTCGGGACCGGAGAAGAAGTCTCTTATATCCGGGTTTCTCTTATATCCGAGTTTCTCTTATATCAGGGTTTGGTCTATTTTGTTTAGGTAAGTATGGCTCTAATTTTGGACCAGAGAAAATCTTTCTTATATTCGGGTCTCTCTTATATCCGGGTTACACTGTATTTTATGCCAAACATTTAAAAGGTCAGGAATTACGAAATATTTGTACCGCCATTATTTGAGATAAATAAACATTTAAAACGCATTTAAAATCATTTGAATGTTTTTAATTTAAATTTCGGTCCAATTTTAAAGATACGAGCCTAAAAAGCTAATCCATATAAAAAGAAAGATACATTTCTGTATACAAATAAAGTTTTTAGACATTTTAAAAATATTCTCCCGTTCACTCGTCACTTATCGATCCGCCATTATAGACAATGTAAAGAACACATTTAAAAATCTCTTAAAATCCAGCATTTGTTCCTGAGAAATGTTCCAAAGTCAATTTACTAATTTAAGTATTAACTAAGTGGGTTTTGTAAAAGTAATTGTTACTTTTTGCATAAAATATAATGCAAATAACGTTTATTTGCCCACAGTCGCCTGTTAATAAGTTGATAACAGGAGCTTTCTGTTGTCACCTCGACTCTGAAACAGGTCGCAATTTTTTTTTTTTAAATTCAAGAAATATGGAACATCAGCCGTGTAATAATGAAGAAATCGGAATTTATGTTTAAAAATGAATTATTGGCAATGTTTAAATTTCGTGCCTCACCCAACAAAAACAGTGTGTCAAAAGGACGATTATTACCCCCAGCATTTTTTACATTAAGGTTCACCCTATTTACGGTAGGGGGTTACGATAATGGGTAGTTAGCTTATAGCGATTTTCCAAGCGTAGCTTAGATGTGGCACAAGGCCGAAAGTAGGGGGCACCCAGTGAGAATCGAATTCACTACTCAGTCATAAGTGTTCTAGCGAGACAAGCTTGCTAACCATTACGCCGCCTCGAGGTGCCAAAATAATGGATTGGTGGGGAAGATGACGGTTGACTCTAGACTTGAACAGGTTAAGATTATAGTGATCGGGGAAACATCCTCGAGGGAGTCTTTTCCATAGGGTAGTGGTTCATGGGAAGAATCTGTTTGAATGGAATTGATTTCTGACCGATGGAATATGAAATGAATGTGGGTTGTTTATTACTGTGTAAGTGTCATGGCGGGTCCTAGCTGTAAAGGTCAAACATCCAAAAGCACTTTCCATTTGGTATTAGCGAAACGCTCGACACATCCTGCCTGGGAAAGAGAGGCTGGAATGAGGAAACTAAAATCCGACTCTCACAAGGATTCGGAGACACTTTTGAACTCTATCAAGACTGAAAAGCTCATGTCCAAATATGGCAACAGTACTCCATTTTCGGCTTCATCTCTAGCTTGACACTGATATTACCGTCCACACTTTTGAGGCCAATTTAAAAGAGAAAAAAAATTCAGTTCATTGATCGGTCCTTCAGCAACAAAAAGATACAACGACCATCAGGGTCCAAATGTCACCCCTAAACAATGTGCGAGTCTCATGAAGATTATTTCTACTCCGACTCGACCAGTAAATCTTCAGCTTTCCTACAATATTTTCTTTATTTTTCGTTCAAATTAACTCACCATTGCTTGTCGGAATTTGATCTGTTTGAAAGAAGTTTGTTTGACCTGTGATACCGTATAAATGTTTCCTACCAAGAGAAATGCATTTCTTTATGTCTTGGGGACAGCCTCTGGTGTTGAGTAGTAAGGAGTGTCTACCACTGGGTCTATCTTTCGGTGGAAGCGGCAGGTACGCCGGATCACCCGGTTGCTCACCGCATCGATGTGTATGTAGTTCTGCCTGTTGCCTACCACTCTCACAGATTTTGCCCATAGACGTAGGTATGGATCGACTTGGCTCCGTATCTAGACAAATTCTCCAATTCTTAGTTTCCGAAATGGGTGACTGTGTGCGTTGTAGCCCTTTTCGATTTTCATGTGGCTTTTGTGCCTTACACTCCAATGACGTCACAGCGCTTTCCCGCTGGACTCACTTTGCGAGAAACAACACTATGAAATAAACTTTTATATAAATTCAAACTTTATTCGACATTTAATTTTTATTTATATATGATATTTGAAGGAATTAAATTGGATTTTATTCATATTTATCACATTTGAAGTTTATTTATTTAAATGTTTCTTTCCATTCAAATGGCATCAGCGATTTGAAAAGAAAAGTAAGAAAGAAAGTTAGAATCTCCACTCTTTCATAAAACTTTAAACCTTACCTCTTTCTCCTCACGTTTTCTCACCCTTCTTTCTTCTTTCTTTCTCTCTCTCTCTCTTTCTCTCTCTGTCCTTCTTCCCCTTTACTTACCCCTCCATACGTTCCCTCTTTTGTTATCGAAGGAAACGCCCGCCAGTCTCGTGGTGTGATTATTCTCGTACAATGAAAGGCCTTACACTCTCATGACGTCTCAGCGCTTATTCCTACTTCCTCCCCTTCACTTACCACCTCCATACTTTCCCTCCCTTGTTATCTTAGGAAACGCCCTTTTAGTCTAGTGATGTGATTATTCTCGTCCAATGAAATGCCTTAAACTCCCATGACGTCACGGCGCTTTCCCGCTCAATTCACTTTGCGAGAAACAACACAAAGAAAGAGACGTCATTTTTTTGGTCTCCCAAATTTCAAGAAAAACTAATTTCACTCAAGTGAAATCGAAACGAAATCAAATGTAAGTCAGAATTTTTATATCGATTTTCAAATAATCGAAATTTCCCAAATGTTTTCATCAATACAACAAGAATTTCTGCTTTTATTTTATTTTCTCTTTCCTTACATTTTTTTAACCGAACTCATATTTAGAGACAAACTTTTTCTTGTTATCTTCTTTTTTTTTTCTCTCTCTCCGTATAATTTTAAAAAATGTCTGATCCGGTTTCTATGGTAAAATAAATTCTTTTTTAGTTAATATTTCGGTTAAAGTCTTTCTAATGATATCAGAAAGATTAAAGATGACGTTTATTTCTATTTATTTATGTCGTCTGCTTATTTCTTTTCTTTCAATCATCAAATTTGTTTACTTTGTCTTCTTCCTCCTTCTTTATTTCGATTGTAGACAATTTGTAATATTTCTTAAAACTTAATTCACTTCTTGGCACTACTTAAATATATTGGTCCCATTTTTATTAAAATGGTGAACATTTTGGGGGGGGGGATTAATTTTTGTGGATTTTCTTCAAGCGACGACGACATTTTTTTCAGAATCGAAAAATGTTTCTTTCCTTCCTTTTCTCGAATTGCTCGTGTGTCTCTTCCCCCTTCTGCATCGATAACCCCTCTCTCCTTTGTTTCTTTCGATTTCTCTCACTTTTCAGTCACTCTAACACACTGTATTTTATCTCCTACTATCTCTCTCACTGTCTGTTCTCCACTCCCTCATGTTTCATTCACTCTACTCTTCACCCGACCCCCTTCGTTTATTTGAGATTGTAGAAGGAATTTTGTTTTCAGGAAAGCAATTTGTTTTTCTTCTAAAATCTGAAAATTTCGGGTCATTTTACTTCTGGTTTTATAAATCGACTTTTTATGGTTTTGAACTTCGACCTTTTTTTTTTATTATTTATTTATTCAATAACAATTTTTATAAAAAGATTTTTTGGTAAATTTGCAGATTAATCTCCGGAAACAAATTGTAATGAAAATTTCTATTCTGGTTTAAAATTATGTGATTATTTCGAAAATAACAATAAAAGTTTGCGGAAATGTACCGTTTAGCAGATATGGACAATCTAATTTCGGCCTTATTCGCGTCTTGTCCGGCAGCCATTACTGGCGTTGTTTACATACGTTTTACCTCGCGCAAGCTTCACTTAACGGTCTTTTTTACTGATTTAGCTATCTTCTTACTTGTCTCGATTACTGCGCAATTCGCGAAATTTATTTTTAAATGTAGCCTTTCCGTAATTGTCATTGGGGTTTTTTAAAGCATGATTATTTAAAAAAAAAAAAAAAAAAAAAGCAAATTTAATAAGAACAAAGTTTGTATCGTAAAAAAAAAATGCTTATTAAGCCCTTTCTAACACATTTTTTTAGGAAATGATGCATTTATCAACCCCCCCCCCCCCCCGCAAAAAAAAAATTTGTTTTATCTTGGAATTTTGTTTTTAGCTTATTTGGATTTTTCTTTCTTTCTTTCTTTGTTTTATATTTGGAATCGTGAGACTTTTCCTGATGGGTTACTTTTTAAAATTCACGAATTCATTTTAAAGTTCACCCATGACGACTCGAGGTACACGTATGTAAACAAAACCAGTAATGGCGGCCGGGCTGTAGCCGCGACGAGAATAAGGCCGAACTTATATTGTCGATAATTCCTAAACGGTACATTACCGCAAATTTAACAAATTTTTGTCTTTCCATTTTCAGACTGCTTTCTGCCTGAAAGAAATCTACAAATGGCTTCGTATTCTTTGAGGAAGGAGATATTGAAGCTGCAAAGTGAATGCTGTCTGCAGGATTCGAACCTGAGTATCTTTTCGATTGCCGGCAGCAACGAAAACGGTCACGTTTTTGTTGTCGATGGACGCGACGAATCGATTAAAGAATTCGCGGAGTCAGGAGAAATCGTTGGCCAATATCCCTTCGGGGACGGAATAGTGAGATTCTCACCCCGGGACATTTGTCGCCTTACCAAAGACACTTTGGTTGTTTGTGGTCCTTTCCAGTCAGAGCGGGGGTCGGGGTGGAGGGGAGGAATTTTGTTTTTGGCACGAAAGAAAAGCCCACCATTTTTAGAAAAAGTTAACTTAATTGACACAGATGAAAACGAATTTTATTCTTTGTGTCAAATGGACGAACAAATTTTCGTTTGTGATTTGTATTTTGAAGAAATTCTTTGTTTTTCTAAAAAAGGAAAGAAAATAAAAACAATCCAACTTGAGAAGTCGCCGGGGTCGGGTTCTGATTCCGCCCCCCTCCTTCGTGCCGATCCCACGACCGGGAATTTGTGGGGGACACGACGAGGATTGTCGGAAATCTTTGTCTTCGACCCAAATGGACGGATTCTTCAAACTGTGGAGACTGAACAAGAAATTACTGATTTTCGTGGAAATGGATTTGGACAGTTTTATTTTTCCAACAGAGAAGGAATTTTTTCTGTCTTACCGGAAAAAGTTCTGTACAAATTTCCGAAAGAATCTGAAAATGTTCCGAGGATTTTTGTTTTTAAAAAAATATTGTTTGTTTGTTGTCAATACGATGGAAAAATTTTAATGAAAATTTTCAAAATTAATAAGAAAAAAAAACTTTGTTGTGTGTAAACAACAAATTTTGCTATTTTTCAGGAATATTACAAATAAAATTTATTTTAATTAAATTACTTTTTTCTGTTTTTTTTTTTTTTTTTTTTTTTAATTTATTTAATTTTTTACGTGAATAAAGATTCGATTGGAAATTTTTACATTTTTCTTGAATTTAATTCTTTTATATACATATAAATATATCAATAATTTTTTTAAAATTGTGTAAAAGTTTTCAACGATTTCACAATATGAGTTAAGGCAACTAATAAAGCTAAAAATAAAATACTTTAATGTGTGTATGAAAAGAACGATTGCAAAAAATTTTCGTTTTTTGAGACTTTTTCTCCTTTCATCAATGGCTGACAGAAAACGTGAAAGCAAAATTTGATTGAATTTTGAAATGGTAATGAAAATAAGTCGGTAAGAATTAATCGACTCCAAGTATCGAAATTTCTGATTATATATTTCTGTTCATCGATTTTTTTTATTTATTTTTTTGTCTTATGATTTTTTTATGCAAATAAATAAAATTTCTTTTTATGATAATATTCTAAATATTTCCTAAAACTTAGTTTTTTTCCCGATGGATAACAATATGAAATGAGTCAAAAATAATTATAAAGATTTTTTTTCTTTCTCTTTTTCTTCATTTTTCTTTCTTTCACAAATAAAAAATATTGATTTTCTGAATCCTGTCTTTCGTTCTTCGTTACCTCGAAAGAAATTTCATCTGAGATTGTCGGAGAACTGGAGACAATAAAAAATTGGGAGGGGGTGAATGTGAAGAATTTGTAAAAAAAAGAGGGGAAAGAATCGGTATTTTTTAGGCGGAAATTTCAAGCTGGTTAATACGGTGTTGCTTTAGGCGTGGTTATGAAATCTGTTGAAGAGAAATTCCCGCAATAATTCAATATTTCATTTCTTCTTTGGGATTTTAGAGGAAAACTCGAAGATCGACTTAAGAATTTGGTCGGGAGTCGACAATGATGTCTCAAAGAAAGATTTATTTTAAAACTGACATTGGCAAGGAACTTGAGACAATAAAAAAGGAGGTGGGTGAGAGGGAATTTCTAAAACTGCCGACTCTTGGGTCCAGACTGGAATGGTAGGTTGATATGAAAGTCCATCTATTCCGGACGGAAGATGATGTCCGCAACGGCCAATAGCATCAGAGGGAGAAAGAAATGGATATTTAATTGATAGCACTTAGTATATGGGATGTTACTATTAGGGTGATCTTTTGGGCAACTTATCTGTTGATGTTACCTGAGACACTGTTAGTAAAATTGTCCATTCCTTTTCTCACGAGGCCTAGTGCTCCCATTACTACTGGTACAGTCTCAGTCTTCATTCCCCACATCCTGTTAATCTCGATCTCCAGGTCCTTGTATTTGGGCAATTTCTCAATAATTTTTAGGGAGGTGTTTCTCTCAGATTGTATTGCTATGTCAATAAGCATAGACTTGCTGAATTTCTTGTCTTTTATGATAATATCAGGCCTGTTGGATTTTATTTCCCTCAATTTGAATTGGCATGTCCCTGGGGATAGTTACATCATTATTTTGGGCAACTGTGTCTGGTTGGTGGTCATAACATCTCTCAGTGATTTCGATTTTGTGCTTCTTGCATATCTTTCAGTGTACATATGTTGTTACCTTATTATCTATGTGGGTATATTCATTTTTGCCAGTTCCGGACATCCTGAGATAATATGGTCGACAGCTTCATCATATTTTTCGCAGATCCCACATTTCGGGTTAGTTTAGTCCTTGATTATGTAATAGGGAAAGGATCTAGTTGCGAGATTTGGGTCCTCAGCTGCAATAATTAGGCCTTCTGTCCCAACTTTCAACCCGGTACTCCTTAGCCACCGATGTGTTTTCTGTTGACCCACATCCGCTTCTTTCATTCTTTTTCGTTATTTGCAATGCAACGCCTTCTCCCCCCCCTTTCGTGTTGTAATTTCATTTGACCAAACTATTCTGCTTTCTGTTTTACTCTTTTCCTGTATTCGCTTCGTTTTTGTTAATAGGATTTCAGTTATGTTAGGATCTTTATTCAAAAATTAGCTATTCGGTTTATTCCTAGTGCTTTCCAGTTTTGGGCTTTGCAGATAGCAGCGATTGTTTCAGTATTATCCGTCCATTTTTGGCATTCTATATATATGTGTATGGTTTCTGTTGTTGCTTCATCCATATAGCTCTTTCATTGTGCATTTACAGTTTTCCCAAATCTTATACCAGAATTCCTCGACCTACTGGATATTAGATGAGTCATTTATCTCTATTTTATTTTCCCCAGTTCTTGATATAGTTTCTTGGCATCTTACAAGATCTTGTTTTGCCAGAAGAATCTGTTTTCTTTCTTCATAACGCCTGATTCTCTGTGACTTCGCTTGAATTTTTTGTTACATCTTTAACTTTTGGTACATCAGTTTTATTCTTTATGTTAAAGCTTCGTTTCAGTTGTTTCCTTTTTCTTTCTTTCATTTTAGTGCCAATGTCTACTTCACTTAGAAGTGTCAATTGTCCTCGTAGTTTAGTTATTTCGGTTTCTATTTTTTCTTTCAAGACTGGCATTTTTCTTTTTCATTTACGATGTTTTTCCTTTTTCATCTATTATTTCTGTGGTCGTTGCTGAGGCCTGCGTATATAAGATAATTAATTTCTGTCAAGTTCATCGGTCTTTCCATTTCGTCCCTTATTTTTCGAATTGCTTGTTCGTGGTTTCTTTCATTTGACGGTTCTTTCGCACTTTTGGAATTGTCGGCCTTTCCTCGAAAGACATTTCTTTTACATTCTCCCATTTATATCGGATGTTTTTTGTCATCTCTGTTTCTCTTTTATATTCTTTATTATCTTCCTCTGTTTGCTTGTGCACCTCAGAGCTATTATTACAACTGCTTTCTATTTGTTCATTTGCATGTGTCTCCACTGGGCTGTTGGTATTTAACCCCTCGATATTAACGTTTTTCTTTGTGTCACCATTATAGTTCGTACTTACCCATACGTGGGGGCTGATTCGTGGGCGCCAGAGTGTATCCATACTATGGTGGGCCATCATGTTCAGGGAGCTAGGCTTCCTTTTGCTATTTTTTATTATCGAGAATAAAAAGAATAGAATGAATATAAAGTTTTATTTACTCAATCCTGTTGGAGTCAATGGATACAATAAAAGATACTAAAAAACGCGCCAAAAATATAAAAGTAAACCTAAAGAAATATGGGAAACCAGCAGTGCAATAATCAAGAATTTCCTTTTTATTTTTTAAATACATTTTCTTTAACCAATAGTTTAAGAATATACTTTTTTATTCTATTCTTTAATTCTTAAAGACGAGCTACCAAAGTGGAAAGCATATCATAACAATTACTATGATAATATTTAAAAAAAAAAAAAAAAAAAGGTAAAGAGAAGCTACGATATTGCGGTGGGAAAGTGATAGAAGCCAAGATGCCAGGTGAAGGTCGATAACATTGCAGATTCTTCATTGGATTTTATCAAAAATCTCTAAATACAAAGCAGAAGCACCAGACCAGATGTGACAACATTATTCAATGCATCGACGAATGGTAGGCTTATATATTTGTAAGATAGATTCTGTTAGAAAAAAATTGCTTAGCATGACAAACACTTCCAACAATAGCCGTTAATATATCAGCAGTTGACCTAGAGAAATGAAAGTCATATTGCTTGTCTGGAAGAAGGGCCTGTGAGATAAGATGCTTAAGCCTCTAGTACTTTATCAAAAAGAAGTAGAATTCTAATTAGATGGACCATAAGGTTTGATTGAGATCTTAAAAATTGGGACTACAGAAGAGGATTTCCAAGAAGCAGCAAAGCAAAAAGCAGCAAGGTACGGATTGTAGAGTTTAGAGAGAACAGAAGCCAGTTCAGGAGAGCATTTCTTAAGGACTATTGCAGAGATACCATCATTTCTACATGCTTTGTGGGGATCCAGTTAGGAGAAGATAGCAAAAACCATTGACGGAATTATATGCATATCACAGAGTCGAGATTCAGTTCTAAATATAAAATCAGGCAAAGAGATTGCAAATGAGTCAAGAGTAAAATTGAAAGAATTTGCTTTATGGGCAGAAGATGATAGAACCCTGGATTTGAGCGAGGCTAGGAGGGATAGAAGATTTAATCTTATTTAACCCGCTATTACGAAGCCGCCAGTAATCAGAACAAAATTTGTTAGAGGCTAAATGGTACCTCATTCTGTCAGCGAACAAAAACTTAAGCTCTTTGAGGACATGTTTATAATTATTACGAGCGGACACGGAAAGGTGTCTGCTGTGATCAAATCGATTAACATGGCACAGCCGGAAAAAAAAGTGATTCCTGTGGGAGAGAGCGGCTGAACTGACAGGTGCGAACCAAGATGTTTGTGATTTGACTTGGTATTTACGAGAGGAACAATTCAAGTTTTTATCCAAGAAGAAACCTTAGTGGCACAATCTTACTTATTATAAAACGCAGATTGTGTGTGTGTGTCTGTACGTTTATATATAGGATCGTATTTTCAACCGATTTCAACAAAACTTCACAGAACTACGTAAAGTTACCTTGCGGCGGTTCTGACAGCGCCCAAAATTGGAAAAACACAATTGTTTTTGCACGAAATCAATTTGAAAACACGATTAAGAGGCATTAATGAAAGGAGGACAACTCACATCGAGTTATACTTATTATACAACCCAGGTTGTGTGTGTGTGTGTGTGTTCGTTTATATATGGGATCGGATTTCCTACATTTTTCAACCGATTTCAACAAAACTTCACTTTTTTTGGCAGGTAGTGTTTCTTATTGTCTTGCACACTTTTTTCTTTATTTTTACATTCAGAATGCTTTAAAAATTCCATTTACCAGACAATTGTTTATAATAAAATTCTATTCAATCGGTAGACTCATAACGATTGAAAACAATGTTTTTGTTTGAGTTTGAATAATTCGTAAAAAAAAAAAAAAAAAAAAAAAAAGTAATTAAGACATGCGTGTCCGTCAAACTTAAACAATAATCTTTGTCAATTTTATTTTTCAGTCTTTATGATGGTCGATACTTGATCTATCTCTTAGTGTTACATCCCCGGGCAACGCCGGGCTCTACTGCTAGCTATCAATAAATACAGGGTGCGATGGGTAAATTGTCGCCATTTTATATTTTTAATTTCACGCATTTACTTTATTTGTTTTCATTTTGTTGACAACACAGAATAGTAGGGTCTGTTTGTCACCGTCTGTGAGAAAAAGAGCACCATAGCCCAATTCACTCATCCATAAATTTGGAAACGGCATTCTGTACTGCTTGGCATTCGCACCGGAAGCTCCACTACGAACATTTCAGAGTGTTTGGGTGTCAATTTGAGGAAAGTGGGGAAGATTCGAAAAGAGTTGGATGAGTCTAATGGTGATTACGAAGCTGTTTGGTGTGATCACTAGTGATGGTGATGTTATAGCGCTATTCACCTTCCCACGGGGCCTCAGACTGAACACGGTAGCTTGAGATCGTAGTGCTGCCCTGGGTCAAGAGGGTGACTGCTAGAAGACTCTATGTTTGGTAACAGGATTCTGCACCATGCCAAACAAGCTGGAGAACGCACTGATGACTGTCAGACAATTACTGCGACCGCATCACCTCTTAAATTTAGCCACCTAACTACCCAGACTGCAACGCTCCAAATTATTATGTGTGTGAGCACATCTGAGTAAGTAACCAACAAAACTCCTTGTAACACCAAAGAGGAACTGAAGACGAAGATTATGGCAGCATTTACCAACATAAACAAGGAGACGGACCAAAAGAGTTGCAGGAGATTCCGAAGTCGTCTGGAGGCCGGGGTTGAAGTCAATGGCGATTTTATTGAATAAATTTACTCTTTACTATTTCAAGATATTTTTATGTAATTTTGGTAAATATATCTGTTAAAATTAGATGTTTTACATACAAATTTTACATACAAATAAACACTCATACATATATATACATACTAATAAACGCAAACACATATATATACGTACAAATAAACACAAATATATATACATATACAAATAAACACATATATACATATACAAATAAACACACAAATATATACATATATATATATATATACAAATAAACATACATATATATTTCTATATACAAATAAACACATACATATATATATACAAATAAACACAAATATATATATATAAATATATATAAAAATAAACACACACATATATACAAATAATCACAAGCATATATATATATATATACACAAATAAACCCACATATATATACACGAAAATAGGCATACACATATATAGATATATATGAAAATAAACACACACACACATATATATGCAAATAAACACATACACTCGTATATATATATAAATACACACGCATATATATATCGGCACACATACACGCATAAACACACACAGATATTATATATACATAAATATAAACACATATATACACACATATATATAAACGCACATATATAAACATACACATATATAAACACACTCACACACACACACACACACACACACATATATATATATATATATATATATATATATATATATATATATATATATATATATATAATGCTAATGAGCCAGGTACATGAGGTCATCAGGGTGAACTGAACATGTTTTATGTCTTTTTAGGCTTATTTTAAGTTTAGGTTTTAGTTGTGATTTTATCAATAAATGTGTTCCTTGTTAATTAATCCTTAGCCAATTCCCCCTGATGATGATCTCATGTGGTGAAACTTTGGTAGGTAGTACCTGGCTCATTAGGATTTATTTATTTTACCGTTGCGTATTGGGCACTCTCCGTTTTAAATCATTACTCACTGTCTTATTTTTGTCTTTTTTTTTTTTGTACCAGAAATTTAAGGTACTGGACAAATTCTTTCGCTCTGTTCGGAGGTTTCTAGTTCTTTCTTTCTCCACCCACCCCCATCCAATTTTTTCCTCGTGCCAATTTGTTTGAAAATTGTGCTATCCAGATTTTTCATCCACCGAATTTAAATAGATTTACATTATATATATATATATATATATATATATATATATATATATATATATATATATATATATATATATATACTCGATTCTCCCGTCGAATTCGACGTATGAGGGTCAAGGAAAGCGACAGCCCGACAACAGCACATGAGATTTAATTATGGTGGTGAAGGTTTCGTGCAGGACCATCCATACTTTTTTGAAGGGCCGAATACAGAGTCCTGGTGCACTACGTGCCACAAGCTCTCCAAACGACCCTCCACAGGTTTTGAATTCAGAGTTGTCCTTCTCCTAGACCAGTTGCCATCCAAGGCTATAGAACTCAGTCTGTCCTGCTATTTACCCATAGCTGGGGGTAGAAGAAGAGGATTCATACCTTTCCCAAGGGTTAGTAAGTGAAGCCGATATCCATTACTCCACCGTGCCTATATATATATATATATATATATATATATATATATATATATATATATATATATAACCTCAAAGAAATAATCTTCATACCGAGAAACTTCCATTAAAATAATGGAGTATGTAGCATGCATTTTGTGGTGGGTTGGTCTAGTTCTTCAAATTGAAACCACACAATGATTTCAAAATAGTTTCTATATCCTCATAGACCAGTAAATTCTTTTTCTTGGCCAAGCCATGAAGATATATGATGACTTTCTAATAACAACATATTATGTTACACCTACTGGGGGCGTTCTGGGTTCAACTCTTAGTCACTGTCACCAATACGTGACCCGGTCAATTGGCGGTCGTCGGTACCCGGCGGGATCCATTGGTCAGGATACCAAATGGGATGTCTGGTCAATTCTGACGCTACGAATATGTAAACGGCTTCACACCAGATGCAACCAGTTTGACACCAGCTCCGTCGTTCTCAGTTCACTTCCAATGATTGGTTACTGAACTAAATATCTTGATCTCAAGTCTAACCTACCCACGTGATTTTGACCATAGGTTGACGAGATCAATCAGGCACCGGGGGCCGTTGTGCAAGGTGAGTCTAAACTACAGCTGACGTCGCACAAGCAAAAAGAAATAAACGAAAACCAAAAAGATATAAATTTCTGATATTAAGAGAAAATTGAAAATCAATTTAAATGTTCTTGCAAATGAATCATCAGATATTGAAGAGGAAAGACTCAAATTTACAAGAGAAAAAAAATCTTGTTTTCTGCATGTTTCATACACTTCTGTCTTTAAAATAAGCCATCAATGTCCTGTTGTCAAGTTTTCGATATCACTATTATCTGCAAATTTTACTCCCTCTCTCTCATTATATATGTATGTATTATAATAAAAAGAACAGTAAGATGTATAATCCGGTGTTCTTAATTGATATGTTTATTTTTATAAAACAGTACTCAAGGTAAATTTAACGGAAAAACACGCCGAAAACTTTTTTCTCATTGATAAAAACACACACACACACACACAAAAAACATGTGTTGAGTGGATGCCAAAATTCGTTGAAAAATGCACCCCTATCCTACCTAGATATAACCTCGTTTTCGAACGTAACTCATAATTAATACAATAATAGTTAATAAAAATGAACTTGCTACCGCTCCTGTCTAAATGATTTGATTTCTTTATATCCGTGGAAACAAAAATTATGAATTGTATGTGTGTTTAAAACTCAGTAAATTTAAAAATAAGTTATTCCAAAATTCGCTTGAAGATGAAACTGAACTAATGCTTTTAATCTAATTATATAATTAAATTTGAAGTTTTTGCTTCGGCTGTTGAAACATGGTAATTTGTGCGTAGCGAAGAAACCATATTTTAAATTAGTTAATTTATAATATTTATGTTCTCTAAATTTACATTGGGCACTGTTTTGTAAAAATAAAATAAAAAAATAACAAGAACACCGGATTATATATCTTACTGTTCTTTCTTTTTATTATAATATATATATATATATATATATATATATGAGAGAGAGAGAAAGAAAGAAAGAGAGAGAGAGAGAGAGTGAAATTTGCAGATAATATTGATATCGAAAACATTAAAACAGGACATTGATGACGTATTTTAAAGACAGAAGTGTATTTGACTTATGAAACCTGCAGGAAACAAGATTTGGGGGGGGGGTTCTTGTAAATTTGAGTCTTTCCGCTTCAATATCTGATGATTCATTTCTAAGAACATTTAAATTGATTTTCAATTTTCTCTTAATATCAGAAATTTATATCTTTTTGTTTATATTTTCTTCTTTCAAATATGTTTGGCAAAATAATTTCAGTTTAATAAAAGTTTTAAATGCACAAGCATTGCTATCACAACCAATACTAGATAAATGCAAATACAATTGATAATTCTACAATCAACTACACTGTGTGTGTTTATTCAGCTCGGTTTAGTCTGCCACAAGGCCAAAATTGTGACACTATTATTTAGACACCCACTTGAAAAGAAATGACATAAGATTTTCTCTCAAGTATTTCATGTCTTATTTCCTGCAATAATGTCTGTGGGATATGGTCTTCTAAGCAGGTTACCCAATTGATCAAAAAGGAATAAAAGAATAAATACATGAAAATTTTTGGGAACAAGTGACAACAAAACCGGATATTGACTATTCCCAATCATAGATAGGATTAAAGTAGGTGAAGTCTGATCTTCCTATTCAAAGACTCTTTCAAACTGACATCTTCATCATGGTGATTGATAAAACTGTCTTACAAATCAATGATATTTGTTCCACATCTTGATTGTCTATGAAATTGTTTTCTGAGATTAATCATGTTATTATTCAATGCTTGTTTTGGACTAACATCCTCATCTTAATTGTGTATCAGATTTTTTTCTAAAATGAGAGCTTTTTACTATTCAATGATTCTTTTGCATTGGTTGTCTATCACATTATATTCTGGGATGAGTTATTCTTCCATTCAATTACATATTTAGACTAACATCCTCATCTTCTGATACAAGATCTTACAATTTAATGACTCTACTGAACTAACATACTCATCTTTATTGTCTACCAGACTGTTTTCTGAGAAGTGATCTTATTATTCAATAATTATTAAGGACTATCAGCCTCTTTGATGTTTTTTTATGCCAATCATTCAAAGAATGTCTGTTGTACTTAGTAACCTTTGTGAAATTTTCACCAAATCCTGTGTTTTGTTCAGGAAAATAAGTAAGATCAGTGTTTTTATTTTTTCCTTTTTTGTCACCTTGCATCACAATTTCTGAATTCATTTTCTTTAAAACTTCCTAATTGCTCACATCTATGAAGAGATTGTCCAGCATTCACTGCCATATAGAGGGTCATTTCAGTTTAGCACTCTTTTTCTGTTTCTTAATACTTTGCTTAGCTTCTCTAAAGCATCTTTCACTATTCCAATATGATTTCCGTATCACATCTTCTGTCCCATTAAAACTGGTACTGAACATTCCCTGATGACATGATAAAAATTTTAAGCCTGAAAACACAGAAATTTCCATATCACAATGTAAAATAATTTTAATAAAAATATCATTAAAAATATTCTACTCTATATTGTATTGAGCACTATTTTTAAAAAAGTAAATGCCAGAGAATTCTGGATTTTAAATCCGTTCTTTCTCTTCATTTGAAGATTATATATTGTGTATATTTAGACAGCAATTTTTCATTAATGCATGTTTCATTAAATAATATAGACAGGTTTTGTCTATTTATTTCAAGTAAGTTCCTTTCATATTGTCTGATAAGCTTAATAACATTATCATTTAAAGACAAAAGGAAATCACAATATTGATACATGTTTAAATCCAATCTAAGCTTTTGGCTTACATAAGTCATTATCAAAGATGACAATTACATTACAATATATCAACCAATACACAGACGAAACAATAATGATAGTCTGTTTTTGTTGCATGAAAAATTTCAAAGCAATGACAAACTCATATATATGAGACGCGGAAGCGAAAATCGCGTCACTGCTCACGACGTCACACATGACCACGCGAGAGTGAATTCAAGAAGTATTAAGTATGGGAAGTCGTTGGTATAAACCAATGGCTTCTGTTATAAATTATAGGCATTTAAGAATATTTGTGGAGATTTCATAGTTTATTTTGTTCAGGTTAGGTTTCAACTGTTTTATGTATATCAGGGTAGGTTGATTTTTCACTTTTTTTAAAATATCAAAAAGAATAATGTAGCGAAAGTTGTGTATAGACCTATTAAGTACTGATACAAAAAATGACATCTGATACTTCAACGGTTTTTTGAGCATTTGGCATCAAGGATCGTAGACAAGAATGCACTGAAAAATCCACGATTTTGCAAGATTTGGACTAAATATTGATAAAAAATAACATAATTTCACTATTTGAATCAGGGAATGCTGTTGTTTTATCAAAATTAAATAAAATGTAGAAATTATAAGTAAACTTCAAATTGAAAATCCCCCCCCATCACTGATGACTTTGAAATGCTGTTTTTTACCTCATGAATCAAGCAGTATTAGTTGAATACATTAAAAAATTGATTTTTTTTCCTGTTTTGAATGAAATACAAACAAACAAACAAATATGGAAAAATAAAGACTAGTTTAATAGGGCTTAATATATAGATTCATATAGCTCTATATAAGAGGCCTCAGACGTAACTGATGGTCTCAATTTCTGACACAAAGTTTTTGCTATTATGTGCTGGTGTCTTTCTTCCAAGCCATACACAGATTGGGAAACTTCTGTCGTTAACTTGACTGCCCATTCCATGCCTTGAGAATGTGAGGGCAAATCTGGCAAGTCAAGCTTTGTACCATTTAATAATTATTCCCGAAGTTCATTTTCAGAGAATTCTTCTGGGAGTGGTGGTTCACAAACTCCACTTAATGACAGATTTTTTTTAACTGTGTCCAGTGCATAGCTTTAAAATTGATAGTTGTGATTCTTTTTAATCTTTTCTTGGTTTGCTCCCCACTCTTGAAAGAAAAATTAATTTATTTTTTAAAAAATGCACTCTGTACTGCTTTAGTAATTATGGTGAAATGAAATAAAATCCTTAAAATAATTCTGTAAACTGGCATAACTAATTTAGTCAGTTTTATATGAATAAATATTTACTAACCTAATGACCAAAATTATTTTTATAGCTTCTTCCCTCACTTCCAATTCATCAGATTTAACCATTGAATATAAGATATTTTCAGGCAGTAAGGCGAAAGCATTGTATTGTATATTTTTCAATGTGATCTGTTGGATTTCATATGGTTGCTTCCTAATCCTTTGGATCATATTGAAAATATACATTTGCTGATTGTGGAACTTGTTATTTCTTTTATTTTCAAACCAGCAAATGGCATAAACATTCACAATAAAATTTATTAAAACTGTGGAGTTTGGTTGAAATATTTCGTGGGTATGCACCATGAGTCCATAAACACATCAGACTGATGCCTAAAGTTAACCACCTTGCCTGGTTTAATGGACCAATTTTCCATGATGCAAATCTAGAGCCCACTTTACTTCTAGAAATACCCACTGTATATTCATAAAGGAGTCTTTCGTCACAACCAAGTGTATCTGCATTTTCAATTTTAAAAATAGAATCCAGAGGATTACCAACAGCTGAAAATGATATTTGGAGTAAATTATGGTAATCATTTGTATGTAACGTACCCAGTGGACCATTGAATATGGCAGGGGTTTTTTGTGGTACCATCTACATGTTTAAAAAGAGCTCTAAACAAAAGTTTATATTGGTGCAAGGAGCAACCAATAGTGTGAAGATTTCTGTTAAGTTTTCTTCCTAGAAGTGCAGCAAATCCATCTTCACAGCCTGAATTGGCATTAGTGTTTGTCAACAAGGATAGCCTCGATAGTGCTCACACTGTTGAATTCATGCAAAACATCAGCCACTTGCTCGGCAAGAACCACACCAGTTGCACCAATATTAGGAAGAACCCTATGTGCCAGATATTCACTTTCATACGTTATCTTTGTGACAGTCAAGTGGCGTTCTGGTCTCTTGGGTTTTTTTTTTAGTCTTCTCTCCATTTTCCTCCACTATTTCCTTCTACATTAGTGTGTCTTTGTCAGTTCTCCCATCAACTCCAATACAAAGATTTTCCACCTTTTCCTCATGCTGTTGATGGGCATTTGTTTTCACTTTAGCCTTTACTCTATTAATTTTGCATTTATCTATATAAATATCTTTTTATATTAATATTGGGGTTAAGACGGGCCATAGCCCTCAAATCCAAGGGAAATGCATTGGCAAGGCTGGTTCTAAGATTGGAAAATACATCACTGCTGATCAACTCAACAGTATACCGTGCAATTTTGATAAGGCTATCCTTATCAAAATTCCGCGGTATGCTCTTTGGGATTCGTTCTTGCCATTTTTATTAAAATATCTGACAAAAAAAATATATGTATTATCAGAAATTACACAAAAATATTTTTCAAAATAAATAGAAAAATAAAGTTTGAAATGCATTATTGAATTACAAATAATAATATTTATTTACCTAAAAGTGGAGTTAATTCCGGGATTAGCTTGTAAACAGGCTTTTTAATAAAACACTAATTTTGAAAATATAAACAAATTACAATAATTATAAAAGTTGTATTTTTTTAAATAGTTAAGTACATTTTGATGAAAAATAAAATATATATTTGTGCTAGTTAAAAGCATAAACAATAAACATTAAACAAAAATAAACCGAACTTGCAAGAGGTCATTACTAACGGTGAATATCGAAAAATATCTAGTAAAAAAGACTCCTTTCATAAGTAGTTATTTGTATTTTAAACTAAATATTTTAGTGTTTTATTTTTTTTATTTTTAGCAATTTCATTTAATTTATTGAGAGAATAGATAATAAACTCAAAAATATCCATTATTAAGTGTTATTTTCTTCTTTTCTTTTCATTAAGACTCGGTTTTAATTTAACTTACACGCTTCCGGTGACACCGACATGATGATAAAAATCGCAATTTATTTTGTCTTTAAGTTCGATTGCTCAAATAAATACAAAGTTTTGAAGAAAAATATTTATTGTGGTAATTTTTTACGTTATTTTGCAACTTTCCCTGCGTTATTCTTTTCAGAGTTCCAGAATCGACCTACACTAATGTATATAGGTTCAAGAACTTTTAGTTTTTGTTTATTGTTTTCATGTGTAAGTATAGATGTGTTTTCAACAAGGATTTTTCAGAATTAAGTATACAGGCAGGCATATATATATATATATATTTATATATTATATATATATTATATATATATATATATATATATATATATATACACACAAAATGCTGTTATACAATACACAATGTTAATACAAGATGGTTTTACTATACGATTCATAAATGTCTTCTTTCTTCCAATGATGTTATGACAAATCCAAAAAGAATGTAAAACAGGGTCAATCTAAGTGTTTGTTAATTGAAAATTGTTTCACTAGAGAAATATTTGCAGTAAAAATATGGATGAACTATGACAGAATAATTAAATAAAGAGTAAGTTAGGGAATCAGAACAATTAGGACAATAGTCCACGTATAAATAATAAATAATGATAACTCCACAACCAGAAATTTGACATATTTCAATATCTGGCTTCAGAAGAAATTACCAGAAATAGAAAAGTTATGTTTCAATTTCTCTTAAATGACATCAATATTTCAAGCATTTAACAGATAGTATAGCAAAGACATATGATATCTATAGAACAAATAATTAATACATACATCAACACTAATGTTATAAGATATATGACACATTTGGCAGAGTGGGTGGCATATTCAGCATTTGATAATTCTGCAGCAATATGCGATTAAAGGTTTTAGGTAGTTTTAATCAACATTTCTTTTCATGGTTAGCCGTAAGGAATTGTAAATGTAGGACTACCTTACACTTAAGATCATAACAATAATATTTATTAATTTATTACAGGAAATATCAAGTTTTACGGAAATATTGTTGTCAATTATGAATTTATTTAAATAAAAATAATATCAGTTTTGGTGCTATATTGGATGTGTTGTCAGATATTTTTCATTTTCTCCTTTGTTATTGGCAGCATTTTAGAATACTTTGGCTACAATGCTAAGTTTCCTAAGTTGAACAAACTGAAGTTATTTCATTTACACTTTGTTACCTCTCTTTTTCCATTCTTGCTTTTAGATCGTTTTTATCCAGTCACTTTCATGGGCAATAGCAAAATTCTGAAATTTAGAATGATCTTATTCCATTTAGAAATATAAAGGAATATTTGAAATTAATGTACACCAAAATAAAATGCTTTTGACAAAGGACTCAATAATTTCACTGTAATTATGTAACAATAACATAATGTACACTATTTACATTATTTGGACTATTGTCATCTTTGTCGGCATATTTATTACAACGTTTCGGCCTTCTTCAGGTGGTTGGAAGATTATTTCACTCACTGGGGTAGACTGTTCTAGTTCCACGTGCCATGTTTAATGGATATCAGTTATCTCCTGTTAATTCCCCTCTCCAAGTTCTCCACTGCCTTAATTAGAACTCACACTCTTTGGGTTTGTCACTGGATCTAACCAATGCCTTTATCCACTGTGCCATGTGTCCTTGAGGACATCTGGGTATGAATTTCTGGGTATTATAAGCCTAATGTCTCAGCAACTATTTTTTACAGCCAAAACATTGTAATAAATATGGCGACAAAGATGAGGAAAATAGTCCGAATAATGTAAATAGTATACATAATACCTCATCTCAGAAATATAGACAAATAACGTAATGATATTCCACACACAAATCTATACTTTCTGTTACCTCATCTTGCTGCATGGTTATGAACTACAAACCTAAATTGAGCTTGAAATATTGTATAATCAGATCTAATTTTTTGTAAAATACTTGAATATGATATAATGAATAATTTGCAGTGAAAAAAGCAATTTCAATTTTTTGTTGAATACGCCCCCCCCTCCTCCGAATGCATCATATAAATGAGTGGCCACTTGTTTCTGAGTACACCTGGTTGCTGGGGAGGATAACCATCCCTGTTTCAGACACCTGCTCGGGAATATTTGTGTTCATTCCCCACTGATAGAACCTACCTGGTATTTATATTGCCACTATACTGGATGGGCCTCAATTACAGCATCCAAGACAGAGTGCATGGGGTGTGATCAACAGTTTGAACAAGGCCAGTATACGCAAACCCTCAGTCACGATGACTTGTGACTTTGTGGTAGCACACCTGTCGACAAACAGTTTGATCAATCAAACGTCCATCTCAAGGCTCAGTTCAACCCATGGGTCCCCAGTTTACAGATATTTTTCCAAAGGTGTCACATGTGAGGACCTGCTTCCCTCATCCGAACACATCAAGAAGTTACCTTCTTGATGTTGAGATGAAAAACCAAGTCTCATGGTCAGAAAAACAAATGTTCTAAATCCTCAGACACACACTCATCAGTATAAAATATATTTGTCTATACAACCAATTAAGAAAAAAAAACAAAGACTTTAAAAATTGAAACATAACTTCATATTATTTGCCTTCCAAAATTTCTAATTAAGCTAAATAAATTGCAAAACACATGTTTCCTGCTTATTCTTCATTTAATCAGATATGTAAGACATTAAAAAAATTGAAAATTTTCTTGATGTAAAGTAATACAGAAAAGCTAGCATTGAAAATTTATTCACATAAGACTTTATTATATATATATATATATATATATATATATATATATATATATATATATTTTTTTTCAAACATATATGGTCAAATATAACAGACAACAAATGTCTATAATGTTTGATCATGAACTGTTCTAAGCTTCATATAGTGGCATTAATTTTGGGAGAAAATAAAGAAAAAAACTGTCCAAAATTTGAATATTTTTTTTATGCTGTTCCTTGATCTAAGCTTTCAGCTCACATGAAATACATCAGTGGCTATACAGACAATACAAGAGAGATGTTGGACAGTTTTTGTCTATATTTTCTCCGAAAACTAAAGCCACTATATGAAGCTTAGCACAGTTCATGATCAAACCTAATAGACATTCATTGTCAGTTATATTTAACAATATATATTTTATACATATATCATTTCACTTAAAGCAAGGCAATAATGCTAAGATGCAAGAAATTACTGAGGGAATATATGTGAATTCTCTTGGAAAGTAAAACTACGAGTGAGGGGTTGGGTGACCTGAGTAATAGAAGAAAAAGTTACTCCCAAACAAAAACAACAGCAGCTAACAGAGAGAGAGAAGAAAAACACCTTATCTCTTACATCTGGATTTCATAAAAATCGGTTTACAACAGATTGCTGGTGTTGCAAACCTAGTTTGGAAATCTCAGTTCTAAGGTCTGATAGTCAAATAATTATGGGTAGATCAAAGGGGATTTATAGCAGGTATACAAAGCTTAAATGCAGATCAGTAATTAAGAACAATGTGACATTGGTAAGATGAAAGATTCATCTACAGTAAAAAAAAAAAAATGAGCCTCTTTTAACATAGACGAAATGTGACCATTTATGCAAAAATACATGTAAATAAAAATAATCCAATCAAGGCAGGTGTTTCTCCAGTTACACCTCAACTCTAGCAGAAAACACTGGAAGGTACTATTACCTTTTTCTGACAAATAAGGCTTTAGTGAGGAGAAAGGACAATAAAAGAACAGGTTTCGGAGAAGCAAAATATAACGATTGTTATTGCATTTAAGCTTTTGAAGATTCTGTGTGGCAGGGAAGAAAGAAACCTAAAAAGAGTTCCACAGTCAAGAAGTGCAAGAAAAAAAAACTATTAGAATAGAATAGACAGTTGCATCTAACTAGTTCAACAGTAAAATGGTGAAACCTAGTTACAAATGCTGGTCTAAAAAGTCGAATAAAAAAAGCAGTACCATTTTTGACAATGAATACTCCAGAATGGGTTGAAATGTTAAATCCTCAAAGCTTACACGCTTTCTAATGATGTTAAGACGTTTATATCATTTCTATAGGAGAAAATAAAAGTAAATATCTTCAGAGTTCTTCATATAGAAGAAGAAGAAGAAACAGATTTTGTCTGAATGAGACTAATTTACAAAGGAAAATTACAAGAATTCAGACAAACTGGAGAACCACAAGAAAATTTCAGCTTAGAGTCAACACGGTTATAGTCATGACCTGTCCTTTGCCAGGGTTGCTATAACGACTTTATTAAGAAGGGATGGTGGCATCTGAAAACTGACTGCATCCCTTGCAAAACTAGATGAGTATTTATCGGACAAGTGAATGAGAACAAGTCTTTCAACATCAGAAAAAAGGTGCGCATGGTCGATTATCTCGGAAAGGTGCGTGTGACCTCGTTCACGGGCCTTGCGCACAATCCCCGGGGTTACATTCTCCAGATATGTGGCTTCCAAGATGAGAACTCGAACTTTAAGTAGGTCAGCAGGTGGGTTGTTCAAGAAAAGCTCAAAGGTTGTATCTCCTAAGATGGAAGAGAGAAATAAAGCAAATATAGTGAATTTGAAAACACATACACACAGATATATATATGTATATAAGGAGAAAAAAATAATAATGACTTTTCTTCTTCCTTCTCCTCCTCTTTGTACTTGAGGGTTGCCTTCTAGTTGAGAGAGAGAGAGAGAGAGAGAGAAAGATAAGGGTTTTAAAGGAAATCACAAATGCCTTATTTTCATTTTAATTCTTTATCTTTATTTATATATTTGGTTTTAATTGGGACTCACTTATAGTAATAATGATAATAATAATTATAATAATATAATGATAATATAATAATCAACAACAAATAATAGTCAATAATAAATGAGTAAAAAACTTAAACTCTTTGTACTTGAGGGTTGTCTTCTCATTAGAGAGAGAGAGAAAGATAAAGGTTTTAAATGAAAGCACAAATGCCGTATTTTAATTCTTTATTTTTGTTTATATTTGCTTTTAATTGGGACTCACTAATAATAATAATAATAATTATAATAATCAACAACAAATAATAACATAGTCAATAATAAATGGGTCAAAAAATTTAAACCATATTATAAAACAGCTACAAATAACCGCATTCTGATCGACATTTCCCCACAATAGTCTCAAGAATAATTTGAAACATGCACATTACTGCTCAGATAATACAATAGATTTTATTACCCATAATGCACCATTGACCAGCATATATAGTCAAGACAAAAACCAGCCCTGTCAGCTGGGGCTTTAGAATATGCCGACTGCACCCCTGTGGAGGGGTAAGACCCCCCTAATGAGGCATCCTGGGTATGACGTTAAATTGCATCCAACAGCAAGGCCTCTGATCTGGAGGTTTTGAGGAGCGTGGAACCACCTCTTAATTGCTGGTGTTCCCAGGTCCACCTTGACCCGGGGTTGTAGCACCTGTTAGGGTCCCAGCTATGGGCAAATAGTGAACTCCTAGTTTTCCAGGTTTTGCTCACGTCCTGGGTATGACGGTAAACTACATCCGCGTCCTGGGTATGGCGATAAACTGCATCCAACAGCAAGGTCTCAGATAATGTTTTCAGAAAAATAATGTTGCCAGTTCTAAGTTTTTGAAACAATACTGTTGCCAGCTATACATTTTTTTGTAAAAAAATAATGTTGCCAGCTATACGTTTCTTTTTGTAGAAAGAAGTAATGTTGTCAGCTATACGTTTTTTGTTTTTTTTGAAACAATAATGTTGCCAGCTATACATTTTTTATTCCATACAAAATAGGCATTTAAAATTTATATAAACTGGATTTGGCATTAAATAACCCACAGTGGTTGATATTCCATAAAACCCAAACAAACAAACAAACAATCAATCAAGACAAAAACACAACACACATGGCCTGAAGATTGCATTTAAGCATGACTGTTGATGCTTAGTATTGACCTCAATGTCCACTTTTATATTTATATACACTGTATCTTTGATATTGAGTACTTTCATCCATAAATATAGCATACCTGAAAACTATAGTGTTTTTTTATTATTATTATATATTTTTATTAGGTTGGTGCAAAAATAATGTCGTTTTCGCACATATGTTACTATGTGAGAAAACGACATTATTTTTGCACCAACCTAATACTTAGTCTTACACACAAATACACACTATACAGCGCTTTGCAAAGTAAGTGAACCCCTAAATAATATTAAAAGTTCATAGTTTAAGACTTGCTGATTACCTGGAAATAAGAGGAAATGTTAATATCTTAGAAGTTTGCTTACTTTTGTTCTCTCCATATATATATATATATATATATATATATATATATATATATATATGGCAAAGGCAAAGGACATGAAATCCTTCTTCAGAAGAATACGGTTAAAAGCCCATTATGTGGAAAATGATCACCCACCTTCCATACTTGATACATTAAAAGAGAAGGACACTACCTACACCCCACAAAACACAGACATTACTATACAGACATTTGAACTAGCCGTAGAAAATGACAAAGAAAACAATAGCACATAAGCTGCCACGTGACAATATTACTGAAGGGGAACGTATAGCCCTCGATACGCTGACACATAGAGATGACCTAATCATAACACAGGCTGACAAAGTGGGTGCTACAGTGATCTGGGGAATCGAAGAATACATTAAAGAGGCCAACAAACAGCTAGCCGACAAAGAAACCTATAAAAACTTACCTACAGATCCCCTCCCCCAATACCAAAAAGAATTAACTAGCTCACTAAACATAATGCTTCACAACAATCTAATCGACAAGGAAACATGAACAGCACTTACACCCACAAACATTACACCTTCTCGTTTCTATCTCCTTCCTAAAATACACAAAAGCAACAACCCAGGAAGGCCGGTTATTTCATTGTTCAACTGCCACACGACAAAAATTTCCAAATACATAGACCATTATATACAACCGCTAGCTAAGGAAGTAAAATCCTACATCAGAGACACAACAGATCTACTGAATAAAATTATTCACATACAAACAGTTCCAGAGAATGCTATTCTAGTGACTATGGACATTAGGTCACTCTATTCAAACAGTAAACACATCGAAGGGCTAATCACCCTTCAGGAAGCACTTACTAAAAGAAGAAAACAAGAACCCCCCCTCACCCAGAAGTCATCATAAAACTCATGGAGCATGACCTTACATTGAATACTTTCAACTTCAATGGAGCACACTACCTTCAAATAAGAGGTTGTGCCATGGGCACCATTGCAGCTCCATCATATGCTACAATATTCATGGGAAAATTTGAGGAGACCCATATCTATCCAATCATTGGTAGCGACTGCGTATTCTATGCAAGATATATCGATGATATATTCTTTGTATACACGGGTAGTGATGACAAACTTACCCAATTCCTTATGACCCTGAACACAGTGCACGACTCAATTAAGTTTGACTATGAAAAATTTCACAACATCAGTAACATTTTTAGACACCCGCATTTACATAGATGAAAACAGGAAACTACAAATGACACTACACACTAAAATCACCGACACCCACAACTATCTACACTTAAATCTTCCCACCCTAAATACCTCAAAGAGAACCTTCCCTATTCACAAGCACTTAGACTCAGAAGGATATGTTCCAACGATGAAGAATTAAATAAACACATTGAAAATCTGGAGCATCAATTCACAACACGTGGCTATAAACAACACCTAATCAGGGAACAAATAAATAAAGCAATTTCCACACCTAGAGAAGACACCCTAATGTACAAGAATAAAAATAAATCTAGCCGCATCCCTCTAGTAACCACTTTCAACCCCACTCTGCCTGCACTATCCCAAATAATCAAACGTTGCTGGAATATACTACATCTCAAACTAGACCTAAAAAAATTGTTTAAGGAACCTGGCCTTCTTGCATGTCGTAGACCTAAGAACCTAAAAGAAATCATAGGTAGTAACCACATTTCAGGGGACAAGGTAATCTGTAATAAACCAAGAACAAAAACAGGATTTTTCCAACCATGTAACAACAAAAGAAGTTTATGTTGCAACCATATTAAACACACGAATTCATTCACTAGCTCAATCACTAAATCTAGTTTCAAAATCTACCACAATTCTAACTGTAGAAGTCATAACATAATTTACCTCCTAGAATGCACACTATGCCAGAAACAATATGTAGGAAAATCTGAATGGCCCTTTCACTACAGAATTAATAATTATCGCAATCGAATTAAGTCGACTCTCCATGATAAATTATTACCTGTAGAACATTTCCACCTGGAAAAACACGATTTCAAAACCCATGCCAAATTCACTATAATTGAGAGAATAGAAAAGTTCAGAACAGAAAGATTTTAGAGTTCCATGAAAATAAGTGGATACAACGTCTAAAAACACAATATCCAGCCAGACTAAACCATAAATTTAACAATATAGATAGTACTAATATATAACTCAACAAATCAAAACCTACCCACATTTCTCACCCACATAAGACACATGCTTACGGAGGTGTTGAGGCCTCACACTTATACACACACCCACACAAATATACACACTTACACACATCATACTCACTCACTCCCTAATGAGCCAAATGATAACACACACCAACAGCAATACACACACTTACACATATCATATTCACTCACTCTCTAAGAACCAAATAACACACACACAAACACTAAACAGAGACACATCCCCTCTCCAGGACCAATAAAACTGTCAAATTGACCAAGGGAATTCAGGGAAGCATAGATCCATCCAGCTCTTATCTCAAATAACAACTTAAAAGAGACTGTTTGACCAACACAAGGAATGTTAAAAGATTCATGTTAAAAAGATAAAAAAATAAGAAAACAAATGAAAACTACAGACAAAAGTTTATTTTCTCCATCAAGACATTCATTTCTGTAGTTTACTGCTACCAGCAAGCAGAAATATTTCTTCTCCCGATGATGGCCATTTTGGCCGAAACTAGTCGAGGAATCTAAATGGAATAATAATAATAAAAACGAAAGAATATTAATCTACAACCCAGTGTGTCTGAAGATTTTAATTTTTTAATATTTTTTTATTGTTCAAAATTTTATATATATATATATATATATATATATATATATATATATATAGTTTTAAAGTATGCTATATTTATGAGATAAAGCGCTCAATATCAGAAACAGAGCACATGTAAACATATAAGTGAACACTGATGTGGTCTGATGATTGTGTTTAGCATAAAACAGTCTGTCCCCTCAGTGTTGACTTCAATGTTCACTATTTATACAGTGCTCTTCGATAAAAGTGACTCACCTGATTATTTTTTTACTAAATGTTCTCTTCTCCGATGAAACGAAAGTTGAGCTAAATTCAAAGGATAAGCGATCTAAAATCCGAAGAAGCTTTGAAAGCTCTTTGAATTTAGCAGTAAGTACTGTCAAGCATCCGTTCAGTATAATGTTCTAGGGGTGTTTTTTTTTTTTTGTGGACCTGGTTTCTTAAAACCTATTGAAAAGACCCTCAGGAGCGAGCAGTACAAGAGAATTTTAGAGTCTTATCTGCTCCCTTCAGCTGAAAGGGTGCAAATCGACCCCACCAAGCTCATTTTTATGCAGGATAATGCTCCCTGTCACAAATCAAAATTGATGAAGGAATACTTTGATGAGAAGCAGGTGAGTGTTATGACATGGCCGCCCCAATCTCCTGACCTCAACCCCATAGAAAACTTATGGAGCATTATAAAGTAGAGGCTCTCGAGAAAGCAGTTGAGCAACAAAGAGGATTTGATTGTGAATTTCATATCCGAATGTAACTCAATGCTTGGAGATGAGATTTGCCAGAACCTAATCAAGTCAATGCCAAAAAGGGTTGAAAAGGTCATTCAAAATAAAGGAAGACCCATAGATTATTAAATATTTCAAACTATATTACCTATTATAAATAAATTATACCTCTATTATTCTTTATTTAAAGCTGTTCGGTTATGTTTCAATTGATTACTAGTTGCAAGAAATAAGCGAGTCATTTTTTTTGGACAGAGTTTTTCCCTAAATCTCATTTATATCCAAAATTATAATTATCAATAGAATACCTTAGGGTGAGTAAACTTTTTTACTAGGTGGTTGGGGAAGGGGTCTTTATATTAGTAAGATTAAAAATTAGTTTGACCCCAAAAACAATAGGGGAAAAAATTTTAAGTAAAAAAAAAAAAAAAATCAAGTGAGTCACTTTTATTGAACAGCACTGTGTATATATATCTTTTACTCTATATACAAAAATTTGTTAACCATAGACGTCATTTGTTATTTTATATATTCATAATATTAATTCATGGCATGTTTTTTAAATAATTATTTTCATTATGTCACTTTTTCATATAAAAATCTATACATTGTATAACAAAAATTAAAAAAAAAAAAAAAAATAAAAAATTTATTTTCCACTAAATTGTTCAAAATTTATCAAAAATAACACACATTTTGTTGATTTTATGACCATGGTCCTTATTTGAATCAGTATACAAAGAGCTTTCTCAAGAAAATACAACTTGACCATATTGGTAGATATGAAAATGTTAGCAATGAGACACTGATTTATTTTACTTCAAAAGATTTTTTTAAATGTTTTCAAATGTTTCACATACAACGCTTAGAATATTAGTTTTAGCTTAGGTATAATAAGAATAGAAGCCACAATTAGTAATCACAAGCAGATAAGAAAAACTGATTAAGTAGACTTTTTTGGGATAAACAAACCATATATTGAACGAAAAGGTCGACATCATTTTCATTAGCAGATTTGACAAACCTACAATCTGTTGTTAACTGGGTTAAGAAATGGTTTGTTAATTTTAATGTCTCCAAAACAAAACTGCTCTCTTTTAATAGTCTGATGTTAATCTCCAGGAGAGTGACTCATTATACGTTGAATACATTGCTCGGTCTAATGCTAGGAAAGTTGGTTCACTGTGTTTGACATTTTTTTCTTGCCAGAATCTATCTTACATACGTCTACCATTCATACTGGCTTTGAATATTGATGTCACATTTGGTCTGTTGTTCATGCTATATATATGTCTGGATCATCTTCAAGAAGTGAGAGCAAGATCTAAATGGTAAGCCAATCTAACAGTAATCTCATCTCACAATCCTCACACTTGCTCCATATGTGGCCTCTTTTGTAAATCACTAGCAGGTCTTACATGCCACTTAAGATTATTGCACAAAATTTCATAACTGAATCAACTAAGCTGTCGGATCGTCATACGTCAAAATTGACGGGAGAGTACCTTATATATATATATATATATATATATATATATATATATATATATATATATATATATAGATATATAGATAGAGAGAGAGAGAGAAATTCTTGATAAAATCTAAGCTAAAATCTACAATATTATTGATCCAGACCTGGCATCTCAGTAACTTTCCTACCATTGAAAATAGCTTTCATGTGCCTTTTGTACAAATATTTTTATGGTAATTTTGATAAACTTTCCTTTATGGTACCTAGACATTATGAATTTAAGTACAGTACTAAATTGGCAGCAATATTACAGTTGAAATAGTAACTGTAAGTTCTATGCTAACAATTTCTTCCCTTGCACTTCTCATTTGTGGAACTCTTCCCAGTCAACTTTGATCTTCAAAAATTTGAATGCAACGTCATTTGTTATCTTCTGTATTCTTAATTCATGTTCTTTTATTGTACTCTCTCTTTAGCGTTTTTTTTTTTTTTACATATTCTCTAATACTTAGTAAACTCTTGCATCTTAGTGGCTTTATTGCCTTGCTTGAAGTGAAAAACAAAGAAATCTTGGAAAAGAGAGCCTTCTCTTTAAATGTTTGATGTTATTAGACAATGCCTCTGGTCATTAGTGACTACAAACCCCATTCTGTTGAGGTGATCTTCCTGTCTTCGAATACTAAGTCACTCATTCAAGCCCTGTCGCCAGGAGGTGATTAGGTCATTCAAAGTCCAGAACACACGGCACTTGACAGAGAGAATTGTGCAGAGCATGGACGAGGATCCTAAGAAAGGAACATAATGAAAATGTGGGAAAATTTTATTTCAGCATCTTATTGCATTGGCGATGCAATGAGCAAGCTAGGAAAATTTATAAAGATTCGAAAACTCATGATGGTCTTGGAGTCGATAATGACAGACTTTGTAAATCTGACAAAGATAGGTTTAGTGGGAAATCAGAATATCAGTGTCAGAGATGTCCACGAGTTGATTGACACTAGTCTCCGGGTCACAGAGTTGACAGAGGACAATCTATTTGAACTGTCATCGAAGCTGAAGAGAAGGAACCAGCTGTCAAAGGAAAAGTCAGTAGAAGACAACATTTCAGAAGGATTAACCTTTACCACACTAAATTCTTTCTAAAATTGTTCCCCCTTGCCACTGCATTTTTTTTCAAGTGATCAAAAACAAACACCTACTGTTTTAAAATTGTTATAATTTTCTTTGTATTGTGCGTATAGACTTAAATTTTTGTACATTAATAAAAGGATGAATGAGTAAATATTTTGATGCAACGCATTACACTTTGCCTGCATGTTTTGATGTTGAAAACAAAAAAATAAAAATAAATAAATAAAAAAAAACATACATTAACAATTTAACATACTTTAATCTTTATTACTCCTTGTGGAGTTCTGGGTTTCGATCATCAAAAAAGTGATGTCCTTCCACATGTTTACGTAGGAGAAGACACCAGCATTTGTTTGCTCTTTCTTTCACTTGACTAGCATATTTATTATTAGCTTTCATAAAATTAGTCAGCCATGGATGAGAGTAGGCACTAGTGGTCATCATTGCTTTCCTCCATCTCACTAGCATGGTTATCAACTTTAACCACTTCACCATCAATATCCACTTGAGTAAAGCCTTCAAAATCATTGAGTTTAAATCAAAGAAAAACTTCTGAATAAAGGTTTTGCTGGATGTTGATGCAGCCATTTTTGTTTACAAAAAAACTGAAAAATTTAATGTAGGTTTAATTGATGTTATATCTCAAGAAGAGTGTAGAAGAATTCAAAATGGTATCAGAAAGCAGAAATTTAGCTTCATTCCAAAGGCTATAATTCTCATTATCAGCTCTGGAAATTCCATAGTGGTTTGTTTTCTTTCATTTTATAACAGACTATCAATGTAAGGAGAAAGGAACCTCACATATGCATTTGTCAAAAAAATGCATACATAAGCAAAAGTAATTTTAGCCATTAACCTTTACCCTACCAAATTCTTCATAGAATTGTTCCCTTCTGTAACTGCATTTTTTTTTCAGTGCACAAAAAACATGAGCACCTACTGTTTTAAAATTATAACATTTTTGTATATTAATAAAAGAATGGATGACTAATATTTTGATGTAATGCATTACGTTTTGCATACATCTTTTGATATTGAAACAAAATAAAAAAAAACATACATTATCAATTTAACATACATTAACTTTTTTTACTCCTTGTGTAGTTCTGGGTTGCAATAAGAAGCAAAATGGCTAAGAAGACTTTCATTTCATCAAAAAAGTGACATGATATCTTGTGTTTAAGGCAGTCAGCACAACATGGGCCGAGTTGAAGAGGATCACATCCATTGGAGAGGTGTTGTTGCGGGCCTATGTTCCCCAAGGAATCAGAAGGTATAACACAACACTTTCTCGTGTTTACATACAAAATGACATCAGCATTTGTTTAGTCTTTCTTTTAACTAACTAGCATATTTATGTGTCTTGTTGACAAATAAAGTTATCATTTCATCATTTATAAATAGATTATAAATAAAAATAATCATTTCACCTTCAGAAAGGCTATCAGTTACATCCATGGGGCCAATAGCTTTCATAAAATTAGTCAGCCATGGATCATCACTTTCCTCCACATCACAAGTGTCATTATCATCTCCAACCATTTCACCATCAATAATCCACCACTTGAGTAAAGCCTTCAAAATCATCAGAGTCTAAATCAAAGAAAAACTCCTGAATAAAGGATTCATTCTGATGTTGATACAGCCATTTTTGTTTACAAAAAAAAAAAAAAAAAAAAAAAAAAAAAAAAAAAATCGCAAATAACATGGGTATAATTGATGCTACCCCCTATGCAGAAGAATTCAAAATGATGTTGTGAGATAGAAGTTTAGCCTCATTCTAAAGTGGTAGCAGGTGATTTCCAGCTTAAAATACCTGAAATAACAGTTGACAAGTGTTTATTTATAGAAATCATCTCAAGATGACAGGATGTGCCTAGAGATGCAAAGGAAGAGAATTCTACAGCGACAATATTCGCTTGCAGCATTCTAAAGGATAAGAAGTGTAATGGATGGGGCTAAATTATTTATGACATTGGCCCATCATTGATACGTTTATTGAAAGTAAAAGACCAATTGGAAGAAGAAATTTCAGTGTATGAAAATATTTTAAAAGAGATGAAGATGGGTGAGGGTTGGGGAGGTGGAAGCAGACTAAAATTTCAATGTACTTTCCAAAAGAAACAAAAAAAAAAAAAAAAATAAAAATAAAAACACCTAAGACTCCTGTTCTCCTAACACAGAGGTCAGCTCCTTTTTGGAGCGGGCCAGAAATCTATGCAGTGTCTCAGATGAGAGCCATGATATAAAATGTACTAGAATAAATTGTCTCGACCCCAGACTGCTCCATCCAGGAGGCTTCCTTCATCTGGAGGTTTAAAGAAAAAAAACATCACTGTTTAGGTTATATTATTTAAAAAAGTTTCCTTATTTTACTGCAAGAATAACAGGATAATATTAGGTTGGTGCAAAAATAATGACGTAATAATGTCATTTTTTGACGTTAAAAATACGTCAAAAAACGATATTATTACGTCATTATTTTTGCACCAACCTAATACAATAAAAAATGCAATTTTCATATTACATTTATGTTGGTAGGTTGAACAAAAAAACCTTCACGGACAGGATGTGGCCAACCACTGCCCTAACACCTTCCTCATAAGAATAAGAAGTGAGGAAAGATTTATGAATAAATATATATAAATAGAGGTACTGCCACAAAAAAAACAGAAAAAAATGCAATACCTAAGGTTAAAATAATTTTTAAAAATGAATAATCATTCTTGAAGCTTTTATTTTACTTTTAATTTCAAGTTAATAAATTAAATTTAATATTTCCACATAATCAAAATACATTGCTGTTTTTCAAAAACTAATTTAAATTGGCTGGAAACAGCTTTTTTTTTTTTTTTTTTTTTTTGCTAAAATAGCTGATTAGCACGCTTTTTTAGTTGTCTTTCATTGCAATGTAATTCTCTTTATTAAAAAAAATCTTCCAAAAGTAAAATATGCTTTCCTGAAACTTTATTTTAAGAATATTAGCGGATTTAAACTATAATTAATCTGATTTGAAACAAATATTATTTACTTTAAGTTTAAAATATCCCAGAAGCGCATTTTTTAACCCAACAGCAGCTGTGTTTAAGCCGATAATAGCTGTTTTGACATGCTGACAGCCTGATGGCAGGTTTAATGTTGTTCTACAGAGACTATCTGTAAAACAGAATTTAAGAAAATGTTGTCTCTACCATTTTTATATAATATTTAAATACTCAGTAATCTTTAAAATTAAGTATTCACCATAATCTTATTTTAGGAATGTTGAATTTAAATTTACTATAGTCATCTCTCTTTCTGATAATGTTATGTATGCTCATTTTTTTTCTGACAAAAACGGGCATGTTTATAGACTTAAAAAGAAAATTTTTAAATTCTTTAAAAAAAATCTTTGTTGTTTAATGATTCATATTAAGCTTTTTCATTTATGATTAGCGTTATACCATACCTGTGAAGTATAACGGGTATGACCCAATCCTCATAAATACTGTCTGAAGGGGGGGGGATTCCCCACTAGTTCACCATTAGCAGTGGATTACTTACTACACACTGCTGGCAAATCTTGTATGTTGTTAACGTTATATAGATTAACGTTCCATTTCCAACCTTCATTTTGGTTATTCTTATTCAGTAAGCTTTTCTAAGTTATAACATTTTTGGCAATGAGGATTTGGCCGAACTCAAGTAAATGTTCACCGGTACAACTTTTGACAAAGATTTTGGCAAAACAGAACTCACGTAAATGTTCACAAATTCAATATCCTACGAACAAAGATAATGGCAAAATTCATGTAATAATTACCAAAGCTACAAAGCATTTTTGTCTACAAGGATTTTCTAAGAATTACATGGATTCTTACTAAACTGTTCGAAATGCAACGTTCAGAAAAACACCGGATTTTATTCCAACTACACAGAACTATGAAAATGTAATGAAAGGTATGTGAAATTAATGTTTACAAAAATCATGTATTGTTGAGAGGGTTTCTCAGTGTAAAAGTGTTGTGTTGGAAGTTAATTGGTAGGAATACTTAGTGTTTTTGAGAAACACTTGTGTAAAAATGAAATATATACTTTTGTGAAAAGTTGGTTCACATAACAGTACAAAATGGTTGGACGTATAACGTGATGCCTATTGAGATTGGGTGTCGTGGGTTTCTGGAACATTCGGTCATTCGTTCCTTTCAAAAATAGGCATCACTGGCCGTTGTTTGAAAAGTGTTTCGCATCGCATTCAAACAACAGTTCAGCACGCATCAAGTTGGATTTGGTCAAGATCAAAACCACAAGCAAATAAAATGTGCGCAACATCACGATCTAACATGTGCAAGTGAAATATTTGCATGGTTGTCTATAACAATTTTTACAAGAGCGTCAATAACAGCAAACACGTTCTGGAAACTTTCATTATGGATAGAAGGTGCAAAGAGGAACAATTGTTTTGTTTATTTCATTACAAGAATTTCCAAAGAGAAACGATCAGTTAGCTTATCTTCATACCCTGCCTGATGGCAAACACTGCTGGAGGCGCCAGGGGTGGCAGTCCCACCATAGCAACCAAAACTGTGACATCACCCCTGGTCGGCGGCTGATGAAGACAGGGTATTGCACATGCTAACACATGTTGTATGTTAAAAAAATATATTATAAAATGGACAAAGTCCGACAATTATTTTAAGATATTTTTATGTTTATACATTCTTTTTATAGATACAAATATTTAAGTAAATGCTCTCTTTTATAATAAACAGTATTAAACATTTACTGGCCTGAATGTCCAAGAAATTTTCATAGAAAATTTTCGTCCTCCAACAGGAATCGAACCTGTATCCTATACGGAACCGTCATATAGCCTGACGTGACTTAACCATTTCGGCCACAGAGGAGCGTTCAGTTAGCAAGGTCGATTTTTTTACTGTCTTTAAACTTTAATCTCCCATGAATCTCTCACGTACATTCATATCTGCTCATGGCATATCCAAATGTAAACAAATGATGTCACACATTATGAAATGGACAAAGTTCGACAATTATTTTAAGACATTTTTATGTTTATACATTCTTTTTATAGATTATTATAAAACAGAGCATTTACTCAAATATTTGTATCTATAAAAAGAATGTATAAAACATAAAAATGTTTTATATATATATATATATATATATATATATATATATATATATATATATATTTCATTTTTTTGCCTATACTATAACCGTGGCAGTATGAAAAAAAAAAAAAAAAAAAAAAAAAAAGATAATACAATTTGTAAATAAAAAATATTACAAACTGATAACTGTGAAAAAAATTCAATAAAAAAAAAAAAAAAGATTAAAACCACCCATACTGCTTGAAAATATAATCAACCTGCACCACAATATCTAACCAAAAGAAAAAAAACACTGACAGAGTTACCTAAGCTGATACATAAAAGTGCTCAATACACTAAGTAGAGCAAAATTAGAATACCTCAAGAGCCAGAACCTATCTACCTAGGTTTCACCTTCTGGATTATCACAATAATTCTGAATAAAGAGGGTTGGCCCAAATGATATTTTATTGATAAAATGCCGTTTGGGCCAACCCTCTTAAGTCAGAATTATCCTGAAGATCTGGTAGGTGAAACCTAGGTAGATAGGTTCTGGCATTTTAGGTGTGTGTGTGTGTGTGTATATATATATATATATATATATACATGCACGCACACACACACACACACACATATATGCATGCATGTAAAAATGCTTAAATTTAAAGAGTGTTCCAAACCTTGTTTTGCCTAAACAAAAGCACACACTCTTTTTAAAGTATACCTGTGAAAGCGACTTCTGGTAGCCATGACACTTCATAAATATTTTCCTCTCTGCACTGGTTTTCCATCACAGCAATTTCTTTTGGTCTCAGATGTCGATACAATGGTTTCAAGCGTTTGTAGCGATGGTACAGCAGGTAACCCTGGCTGGGAACACGGTGGAAAGTCGCAAATGGACGTATTTCATATTCGGGTGTAACCTACCAAGAAAAAAGGAATTTTCAAACCTTTGTGTGGGTATTACTTTCAAGAGAACTGAATTTAAAATGTTTTTAATCTAAAAGAAATTGAAAAGGACTAAACAATTCAAGAGAGACCAAATGAAGAATTGGAATTGGATCCATTCAGGGGGAAATACTTACCAAAAAACTGTAATTTTTACTTTGTCATTTTCATGGCCTGTTTTACCATCTTTAGCAAGTGAGGACATTATCATTTTCTAACATCAATCTTGGCCTTTGCATCTTAAAGGTAATTACAGTGTTTTCACTACTGTCACTATTTCTCCTGATCTTTTCAATAGAGTTGCAGCATTTTCTGCCCCCTTATAATTAAACGTAACTACGGTATTTTCACCGTTATTCTCTCAAAGTTTCTTTGAAGCTTTGTAATGCTACTTTGAATTTACTGAAGGTTACTTTATCTTTCCGAGAAATAAAACTTTGGAACCATTTGAAATTGTACACAAGGCTTTTTAGGACTGACTATCACTTTTCAATTTTGATGTTTTTCTAAAGTTGCACCATTTTTTACCCTAATAAGCTAATCTGTAATATTCTCATTGTTTTCCATAAGGTGTTTAATTTAGCATAGATAAAAATTAATTTTGGTCTGAAGTGCTTTTCTAACATTGCCAGGGACTTCTCTCATAATAAAAAAAAACAGACTTCAGTCATCAAAAAATTGAATTAGCTCAGCAAATGTATTTGCATTCTTTTCACAATATTCTTCATTATTGGTATAATTGGATGAGGTTAAGAAAATCTTGTATAGATTCTTATATACATTATTTACATTATTAGGACTATTGTCCTCATCTTTGTCACCATATTTATTACAACGTTTTGGCCATTGAATGCTCTAGGCTTCTTCAGGTGGTTGGAATGTTGAACTGAAACCTTTATTTCGCTCACTGGGGTAGACTGTTCTAGTTCCATGTTTAATGGATGTCAGTTATCAGTTATCTCCTGTTAATTTCCCTCTGAAAGTTCTCCACTGCCTTACCCAGGTATTGAACTCACACTCTTTGGGTCCTGTCACTGAATGTAACTAATGCCTTTATCCAGTGTCATGTGTCCTTGAGGACTTTTTGCATTATTATGTCTTTTGCGCTGTTTAATATGATTCACAAATTGAAAAAGAAAGACTAAACTTATAGTTAAAAACATTGCTTCATTTCTTTCTTTTTTTCTTTCTTTCCTCTTCATTCTAATGCATGTGGACATATGGTGAAAGAGTGTGGGTGTACGTCCCCACCCCACAGCAGCAACTTTACCGTGTGATGAGATCAGTGATTTCATGCATGTCAAACACATAGCAGATCACACGACCACAAAGAGACACAGAAGTGCCAAAATTGAATACTCACAGGTGAGATACAGCAACCAAGAGAGATGGATATCAACTCCTGTACTTTATCTCCCCCTCATGGAGCAGTAAAGGCAGAAGCCAAAGGAAACGGTAGATTTAACCTACTTTATTATATCAATGAACTATGGATATATTTCAACCATCATCTTTGAGGATTATTAGCACTTGGTTTAACAGATGATGAACTACGGATATCTCGACCATCAACTTCGAGGACTATTAGCACTTGGTTTATCTACAAGGGTCCTGCTACGAACAGACAAGTCACTATTTCAAAGTGCAAAGAATAGGATTTCTTTCTTTATCCAAATATCTTAAGGATTTTGTAATTGCAAAGATCCACAGTAAAGATCTGCAATAGGAACAATGTAGGTGCAAGGAGACCTGGTATCAATGCAAAAAGGTTGAATAGAAGAGTGACTGTTAAAGACAATTTTCATATTTTGCAATTTGATAAGAAAGACTAAATCAGTTCATAAATTTGTCAAAAAATACAATAACCTTTCAACTTGTCAAAGTCTTTTGAGATGTGTCCAAAGCAATAGTCGATGCTTCAACATTTTCATCTAAAGTTTGATAAACTCATTCAGCAATAATCACAAATACATCAACAGTTGAGCTACCAACAAAAACCATATTGCTTATTTGAAAAATGATCTTTCAATGTAAGATGTTTAACCAATTCAGAGTAATTTAGGGCCTCTAGTATTTTGCCAAGAAGTGGTAGAAGACTAATAAAAGCAACAAACAGTTCAGAGTTCTTAAAGCCTGGAACCACAGAAGAGGATTTCCCAAAAGCAGGAAAACAAGCAATCAGGCATTTTATTGTAGATTTTAGAGAGAGCAGGAGCCAGTTAAGGAGGACATTTCTTAAAAGACTATTACAGGAATATCAGGTCCACATGCTTTGTAGAGATCCAGTTTGGAGATTATAGCAAAAACCATGAAAGGAGTTAATATGCATATCACTCTAAACTCGGTTCTAAGTGGAAAGTCAGGCAAAGATACCTCCAGATGAGTCAAGAGTAGAACTTGTAAAGAATTTACAAGCAAAACATTCTGATTTATTAGTAGAAGATGTTAACACCTCAAAGTGAGTGAATAGAGGAGAGATAGAAGACTTACTCTTATTTAATCTTTACCAGGCTGGATGCAAATATTTTGCCATAGAATTGTCTCCCTTTGCAGCTCTAGGTGCATTCTGTTGCCTTGAGACAGTTGCTATAAATAAACACTTGTCAACTATCATTTCCAGTATTTTAAGCTGGAAATCACCTACTACGGCTTTGGAATGAGATTAAACTTTGGGTTTCCAATGCCATTTTGAATTCTTCTAAACTCTACATGAAGTGTAACATCGATGAAACCAATGTCAATTTTTTCACAATTTTTTGTAAACAAAAATGGATGCATCAACATCCAACAAAACCTTTATTCAGGAGTTTTTCTTTGATTTGGACTCCAATGATAATTTTAAAGGCTTTACTCAAGTGGATATTCAGTGAAGTGGTCAAAGTTGATAACCACGTTAGTGATGTGGAGAAAAGTGATGATGACCACTAGGTACTATCATCCACGGCTGACTAATTTTATGGAAGCTACTGGCCCCATCGATGTACCTGATAGCCTTTCTGAAGGTGAATTATTTCAGCTATTTATAAACAACAAAATATTAACTTTATTTGTCAACAAGACAAGTATGCTAGTCAGCTGAAAGAATGAGCAAACAAAGGTTGGTGTTTTCCCCATATGCAAACACAAGGAAGCACATCATGGTTTTGATGAAATGAAAGCCTTCTTGGCCATTTTGCTTCTAATTGCACCTCAAAACTCCATAAGGAGTAATAAAAGTTGTTGATTTCCCAATGGAAATGGGAAAGATTGCAAAAGTTTTCCCCCTCACCTTCAGAAGGACACAAAATGCATGTGCTGGGATATTTTTCTTAGCCAATAAGATAGGACGGCTTGCATTTTGACATGACGCAGTCCAGATCTGCATTAACTAATAGACAGACATACTGTGTGTTCAATTTTGTGTACAAACACCAACTTCTAGTTTGTGAATGTTTTTTGACTTTTTATTAATTTCAATTTCCTTTAACTATATTGTTTGTTTACTTGCTTGCATGATTGTTGCCGTTTCATCTTTTTTAGACCTTTTTTTCTTTTCATTGCAAACTTTTGATAGCGTTAACTTGCACTTTAACAATGGGTTCTAACTTACCAAAAGTTAAAGTATGTTTAATTTAGAATGTATTTGTATTTTATTTTGCGTTTCAATTTTTTTGTTTTCGACATCAAAACCTGCATGCAAAACATAATGTGTTACATAATACATCAAAATATTACTTATCTATTCTTTTATTAGTATACAAAAATTAAAATCTATACATACAATGCAAAGAAAGTTTAAAAACATTAGGTGTTCATCATTTTACACCCTCAAAAAAAAAAAAAAAATAAATAAATAAATAAATATGCAGTGGCAGGGGGAACAATTCTAAAAAGAATTTAGCATGCTAAAGGTTAAGATATTATTACACAGCCACCAGTAAGCCAAACTTGTTACAGGTTATATAGTGCTTCATTCTATCAGCAAACAAAGCCTTAGCTTGAGAACACATTTAAAATTATTACATGCAGGCACAAATAAGCATATTTTGTGATCAGAACTGTTACACTGGTATAGCCAGAAAAAGTCATTCATGTGAACAGGACAGTGTGAACCATGGAGAAGATTGTGGTTTTTCCTCATATTGCCAAGAAGGTACAAAAGCATCAATGCTGGAAAGAAACATCTGTGGCACAATTCTCAATAGGAAGGTTAAGAGTACCAATTCTAGTGGCATTTTGAAGAAAGTCAGAAAATGAATCCCAATCAGTATGCTGATGTTAGAAAGAAGTTATTAGGGAAACAAGTTCGAAAATCCACTATTTGAATAAGATACTAAGTAAAGGAAAATTGTAAGTATGAATACCAGCAACATCAGTAATATTAGAATGACTAAGCCATTTGACATGATGAACATTAAAGTCAGCAAACACAAAAATGTTCACAGACGGATGTAGAGAGAGAGAGCTATTTATGTAAGAAATGTTGTCAAATATATTGTAGTCCTAAGACAAAGGAAAGTAATGAAGGAAAAAAAGATAACACAAAGCAATAACACAGTAAAGCACTTGAAAGAATCATCTGGGGACTCAAGAGACAATTCTCTTGTTATTGGAAGAGTTTCCTGAATATAAAAACCAAGGTCATGTGTATGTATCTTTTCAACAAAAAGGAGTGGATTTAAGTGGCCATGATTAAATGTAAGTAGTAGAACTACCCAACAAACAGAATCGACTAATTTCTTAATAAACAATAACAAAAAAAAAAAAAAAAAAAAAAAAAAAAAAAAGAACACGGCCCCAAAAATAATATAAAGCGAGCAAATAATATATGCAAGACAAATTAAGAGTAATAAAGCAAGGTAAACAGTAATATAGCAAAAAGTTCAAACTAAGAATTGGGATCAACACATGAGAAAAAATTCATATTAACAACCACAGCATTCTGACAAGACAGACTAGGACTGAGTCAGAAGAGACCAAGAAGTGGCCTATATTATTGGCTGGGAAGAAATCCCAGCATGCATTTGTGTGGTTTTTGCCTATAACTTGAGGAGGAGAAAGTGTTTTGCAATCAGTCATAAGCAGATTAAAACCAACAACATGGAACAGAGAATTCATTGGTAGCAATAAAAGAATTAGTTTCACAAAGAGTGAAGATATCTGGAGACTGTTTCAAGAGAAATGATTTTATATTAAAGAATGGATACCATGAATATTGGAAAACGAAAGGTTGAGGGGTGTAAAAGAAAAAAAAAAAAAGAAAAGAAAAGAAAAAAGAAAAGAAAAGAAAAAAGAAAAGAAAAGAAAAAAGAAAAGAAAAGAAAAAAGAAAAGAAAAAAAAAAGAAAAGAAAAAAAAAAGAAAAGAAAAAAAAAAGAAAAGAAAAAAAAAAGAAAAGAAAAAAAAAAGAAAAGAAAAAAAAAAGAAAAGAAAAAAAAAGAAAAGAAAAAAAAAAGAAAAGAAAAAAAAAAGAAAAGAAAAAAAAAGAAAAGAAAAAAAAAAAGAAAAGAAAAAAAAAAAGAAAAGAAAAAAAAAGAAAAGAAAAAAAAAAGAAAAGAAAAAAAAAGAAAAGAAAAAAAAAGAAAAGAAAAAAAAAGAAAAGAAAAAAAAAGAAAAGAAAAAAAAAGAAAAGAAAAAAAAAGAAAAGAAAAAAAAAGAAAAGAAAAAAAGAAAAGAAAAAAAGAAAAGAAAAAAAAAAAGAAAAAAAAAAGAAAAGAAAAAAAAAGAAAAAAAAGAAAAGAAAAAAAAAGAAAAAAAAAGAAAAGAAAAAAAAAAGAAAAGAAAAAAAAAAGAAAAGAAAAAAAAAAGAAAAGAAAAAAAAAAGAAAAGAAAAAAAAAAGAAAAGAAAAAAAAAAGAAAAGAAAAAAAAAAAGAAAAGAAAAAAAAAGAAAAGAAAAAAAAAAGAAAAGAAAAAAAAAGAAAAGAAAAAAAAAAGAAAAGAAAAAAGAAAGAAAAGAAAAAAGAAAGAAAAGAAAAAAGAAAGAAAAGAAAAAAGAAAGAAAAGAAAAAAGAAAGAAAAGATAAAGCCAAAACAAATATCACTGTCATCACTGGTGATACAAACTGGCCAGAAATGTGGCTAAGACAAAATATGGGTCTCAGGGTCACCCACCAGAAATACATGCAGCAACACTTACCCATGAGCAACATGGCAGAGCAGATGCCTTGATAACATACGTTGATCATAGCAGAGCCTCTCTAAGTGCTACAAAAGAGTCTCGGTTCCTTATTATCAGTCGGGATGCAGCGTCTAGAAAACTGCCAACCCGGTTCCATGATAATGGAAAGTCACAGACAATATTTAGTCTGATCATCAAAAAGTTAAGACAGTTAAATCATTATGACCCTGACAGAAGAAAGAACTAGCAAACTCCATCCTAACCAGGAAACAAGGGATAATGCTCTACTCATTTTCAATAAACATGGAAGGAGTGTGGGCTGGGCAATAGACCCCACTAGCTACGTTTTTTTTTTGTTTTTTTTTTTTTGTTTTTTTTTTAAATAAATAAATAAGTAAATAAAGATATGTTTGGTGGTACAAAATTTTATCACTGCCATAAAAAGACAAAAATTAGTTTTATTATTACCACTCAGGATAATAAAAAGTAAAAATTAAAAATCAGGGTTGCTAACCGGTATCGTACCTCACTCAACAGAGATAAATTGAGGTAAATAGAGTAAATTATATATAAAAAAAGAAAGAACAATATTTAAATATTTAAATGATAATTAGTTGGAGGCCTAATATAAAGTCGTTCTGTTTACAAAGAGAAGGCTTTAATGATAGAATATAAATGGCCTCCAACACTTTTAGGTGGTAATTAGAGTTAGCTAGCCCGTTTTTCATTTTTACTTTTTATTATCATGGGTGGTAATAATAAAACTAATTTTTGTCTGTTTATGGCAGTGATAAAAAATAATAATAATAATTCAGTATCACCCCATGCAAAGCAGCAAGTGAACTAAAACACAAGGGTTTACACAGGATGTGGAAGAATTAGGAAGAGAAACATTAATAATGAGCGGGAAGAGGAAAGAGTAATCAGGTGGATGGTAGATAGCGATTGACATTGCATTTAAATTTTTGCAGATTAAAGTTGGCTGAAAAGCATAGAGCCAAAGAGAGTTCCACAAGCGAGATGTGCAAGAAAAGAAACTGTCAATATAGAATTTATGGTTACATCTCACCAGCTCAACTGTAAATTGATGAGATCTTGATGCCAGTCTGGTACTGCACTTAAATTCATAAAGCCTAGGTACCATAGTGATGAGCTCATACAAACAGTTACCATGAAAGTATTTATCAAAAAGATACAGAGAGGTAACTTCATTGTGATAGGAAAATGACTGAATCCGAGTTGTCAGACCAGGACTAATAATATTGCAGGTTCTTCTTTGGAGTTTATCAGGGAGCTCAAGGTAAATATCAGGAGCACCAGATCATATGTGGCAGTAATATTCTAAGCATGGACAAATAGTAGACATAGATATATAAGATCGATTCTGGGGAGGCTGATATTACTTACCAAAACACTGTCACCTGGCTGAATTGGTCGGATATCTAAATCCAGCAAGATGTCTGGTGTCCCAGAGAGAGAATGTAACTGTTTTCCCACATTACGTAGCGTCTCAACCAGATTTGGTGGGACATAGTAGACGGCAGGAGACAGATTATACAAACTTCTTTTAGTGGCATGTTGAAACAGGCCAGAGACGTGATCCATATGACCATGACTGGCAAAAAGAAAGAAAAAAAAAAATAAAATATTAAAAAACAAATATTCTTTTCAAACAGTTTATTTTTAAATCAATTCACTCCCAAGTAAGATGATAATGTCACTAAGACACAAGGGGAGACTTTAGAAGGAACCAAAAATCTAATCCTAAACAGAGAAACAAGGGATAAACCTCTACTCCTGTTCAAAAGACTAGAGAGGAGTGGTAACAAGATGATAGGCGAACCTATAATAATAAGAATAAAAACCCGAGAAAATTTCTTAATTTTTCACTCAACCAATAATGCCACTTAAACGTAAGGGGGGAGTGAAAGAGAATAACAAGATTTTAGAAGGAACTGGAAATCTAATCCTAAACAGAGAAACAAGGGATAAACCTCTACTCCTGTTCAAAAGCAATGGGGAGGAGTGTAAACTCATCTACTCCTATTGAGTGAAGAAAAAAAAAAAACTTTTTTAAATAAAGAAATAAAACACAAGAATAAAAAGTAAAACAAAATTAGGTGGAGTTTGGGTGGAGACATTCCATATAAAAAAAAAAAAAAAAGGATCAATGATAAAAGGAAAAAATGAAGAACAATGAGAGGTCGGTGGGGTCATAGGTGTATGGTCGACTTCAAATATATTTTTATTTTGGTAGGGTTAGGAAACTGTTAGTGAATTATTAACTATTAATTTTCAACTTAATACAAGTTGTAAAAATTCTTATCAACTAAAAATCAAGCAGAAAATTAATTTACTCCAGTCACAGCAGAGCCCTCACCCCTCAGGGACTCGCTTTAAAGTAGGTACACTAAAGACAGTCTTTAACAGACTTGTTAGTTACCAAAATGACCAGTAAGATTGCAAATCTAATAAATGCAGCTGTAGATAAATATTTTTAAATAAATCCAAAATTAAAAAATACAATTGCAACAAAGAAAAAAAAAAGGAAATAATAATAATAATAATAATAACTAGGAAAACCTGTGAAAATTTCACAGTTTTTCTAATTGAATTTTCTGATAAATCTTAATTCTTCAGTTAATGACTGAATAAGCTAATGGCAAGTTCTATGACAATAAAATTTCCATAGAAATTCCCCTATCATTAACAAAATATTGCAATAGCAATCATAAATATGAATGCTTGTCATTATTTTAAAAAGTGAGTAAAAATTGACAATTTTTTTTTTCATTTCTCTGAAACAGCCATTAAACACTACCATCTTCCTTTCTTTCATCCATTTTCTCACTGTATGTCCCATTTTTCTACGCAATCAAAACAGAATAGTCTGTTATTTATGAGGTATTAGCAAGATGCGTAAAACACTTCTATCTTTCTAGCTAGCTAAATCTCCATCTTATGAACATTTCTCTTAATAATAATTTTAAAATAATTCCGTAAATGATGTTATTTTATTTATGGTCATTGAATTTTTGGCAATTGCCTTTCTTGGGTTCTATTGTTCAATATTGTACATCTGAGAAATGGTACTTTCATTGTGGTCACTATTGTATCTCAGGGTTTGGGCTAAGCTCAAAGTGTAGTATCTGTTCTTATCAGCTTAATCTCATTCTCTCTCTACACTTCTATTTTTGCTTCTTTCATTTTCTTACTGAAACCAAGTAGTGTCTAACAGAATAGTCCATTATTTATGAGATATTGGCAAGACGTAATGGTCATGCAAACTAACGATAGCAAGGACAAGCAGAGTTATAATAGGATGATAATAATAATAAAATTAGAAAAATCAAAGGGAAAGAAGTAAAAAATACATCTAAAACAAACATTTTAAATTGGTGATTTCAAAAACAAAGAAAACAGAGCTTACATAAGACCAGATCCCAATTTGCTAGGGTGAAGGTTTTCAGTGGATTTTGACTCATTTCAAGAGGAAGGAGTGGAGGAGTCTTGGATTTTTATGGTTAAAAATAAACCTCTTATTTTCCTGCTTCGGTGAGGCTTGGAGTTTGATCAGATAAGAAAGAAATATATGCTTATCAAGTTAAATTTACAGCCAAGTTGAAGAACAAGCTTTTGTGAATATCTATGCTGATGATACAACATATGGACACACCCCCAAAACTTTAAATGACCAGAAATTGGCAGCTAATTCTCTCCTCTGACCTAGATCTAATACCTCAGTGGCAGAAAAACTGTCTGATTACATTAAACTCAATCCAGACCTCAAGTGCTAGAAAAATGGTCAGTTTCCTGTACCATCACAGTAAGTACCTGACTCCTCATGCTAACCTCTACTTCAAGAGTAAATCATGCCTAAAATAGACTACAACTACCATATATGGGCTGCAGCTGCACAGTCTTCACTCTGTCTTGATAGAGTTCAAAAACATCTCCACATTCTTGTGGGTAATGAATTATTTCCCACCCTACAACCCCTTTCCCCACAAACAAAACATTGCAAGCCTCTTACTGCTCTATCATTATTTCCATAGAAAGTGCTCAGACAAACTACATTCCTTATTTCCACCAGTTCTAACCATCATGGCCAAGACCCACCAATGCCATGCATGTTGCAGTGAACCACCTTTATTCCATATGTATTCCATTGGTGAGATGTAAGTATCACTTGAGCAGCTTCTTTACATGGACTACTGCTTTGTGGAACTGACTCCCAAGAGAGTGTTTTCCCAATCACTACAATCTTAACCTGTTCAAATCTAAGATTAATTGTAATCTTCCCAACATATCTGCATAAACTGTGCCTCTTACTCTGTAACCCACTACCTCGAATGGCTCCCATGCTTTGTACAGAACAAACATCACTGTAAAAGGAGAGAAAAAAGATGACAAAAAAAAAAAAAGACTTTTTTTTTTTTTTTTTTTTTTTTTTAAACTCATATTTAGGAAAAGACTCCAAAAATTCTACATTTTAATTCACATTATTTATATGCAGGCTATTGTCTTCATCTTTGTTGTTATCACATTTCGGTCATTGTGTCTTCTGGTTTTCATCAAGTATATGCCAATCCAGGCAACCTACAGGGAATATCAAACAGAATTCTTATTTAATCTATGCAGATTATTCTCATTTCACCACTCATTTTGAGGGATCTCTCATTTAGTTCTCATTAGCACTACTCAGCTATTGCCTGACCCATTTTCACACTGCCCAACTCAAGGATTGAACTAACAATTACTGTCACCAAATTCATGAACCAAAGTTTTAATCCACTTGGGCTATTGTCCCACAATAGCTTCATAGATTAAAGTGTTGGTCTGTGGGAGAATAGCTTTGTGGATTAAAATGTTTAATAGCCTAGTGGATTAACTAAATTATAATTAATTTAATTTATAATTGATTAATAGCCTCCAGAACTGATCAACTGATAACGAGACATCTGGAAGAGGCATGGCACGTGGAAGTAGAATAACCTACTACAGTGGACAAAATAAAGGTAAGTTTTAAATTCCAATCACCTGAAGAAGGCTGGAGCATACAACAGCCGAAATGTTGTGAATATGGCAATGAAGATGAGGACAATAGTCTGAACAATGTAGATAGTGTAAATTATTACAATACCTCATCTCAGAAATATAGTCAGAAAGTTAAAGCAGATCTGAAATGCTGAGATTGTCTATTTTCAGACTAGATATAGCACATATCACTTGGGAAATATTCCATTGATACTAAATGCCTGTTTACTATGCAGTAAATTGGATTCTTACCTTGTGTCCAATACTGTAGCCTTGTACTCAATTAACTATAGTAAATAACTCCTAAATGACAGCCTACAGTATGAAGAGTGTTAACATGAAGGTTGCATGAATTATTCACAAGGTCCCACTATTATGGCCTTGTGGGAGACTATAGCGAAGAAAATGGCGACTTACCTCGTCAAACCATGCAACAGCGTGTCGCTTGTATCTTACGACGGAAAATCCATTACACCACCTGCACATCCAAGCTTATAGCACCTGGTAATCCCAGGCGGTCAGCTATTTAGGTACTGGCCAGGCTTGACGTTAACTTTGGTGATCATAGAGGAACCAATGTTTCAACATAATATAGCCATAAGCCTAGGGAGAGGGAATAAAAATTGCTACAAAAAGGGAAGCTGTGGAAAACCAAAACCACCCATGTAGAATGAGTAGCCATGGTTATTGTAAATAAATGATAACACTGCCATACAAACAGAATTGACAAGATAATTATTGTTAATTACCATTCTTATCTGCATTTTTTTAAAGTATTTTTATTGCTTAACCTTTCTTCTAATTATTTTTGTTTCGTAGTCTAAGGGTTTGGGGGAAGGGTTAATTAGTAATTTATTTTATTTGTTGCGATCACTAGATAACCTATTAGGTTGGTGCAAAAATAATGACGTAATAATGTCGTTTTTTGACGTTACGTCAAAAAACGACATTATTACGTCATTATTTTTGCACCAACCTAATACCTTCTATTCGCCCCATTTAAGATAAACTTGGTAAATTTATCAGTCATTCTAACTAACCATCTCTGAAAAACAATAACATGTGTAACATTTAGTTAGTAACAATGAGAAGGTATTTTCTTGATATCACTTACCTGATAAAAACCTGCTGGCAACGAACACTGGGTCGGGTCGTGTAGCCGATGTCAAAGGTCACTGCGAGCTTTTTATCATCTTCAGCATTGATGACGACACAAGTCTCGAGTCCTGATATCGACCACGGGTAGATGCGGTAACCTTCAAGGGTCAACCAACCCCTTAAAGAAGGAGAAGACTTGGAAGGTATAATACTCCCAGCCTTTTTTGCTATCGTTAAAGACGGTTTGCAAGTGTGAAACCCACGACGATTTCGAAGGAAGAAATGATCCTCATCATTTAAATCTCGTACTGTTTCTCTTCTTCTTGTTAATGTGAGACAAAGATCCTGGTGAAGATTTCGTTTGTAAATGCGACCAGCAGTTTTTGTTGTTGAAGCAAAAGAAAGAACTTCATGCTTTTTCAACATGTTTTTCCTGAACGAAAATTCGTCCAATAATGATGGGATGTTTTTTTTATAAGCAGCTGCTTTTCCTAATAAAAAAGGTCCATCTGAAGAAGAAAACTTTGAATGATTATTTCCTTTAGAAAAGAATTTACCAAATATATTTTCATTAAAACAGGAGATTTTAAATTTCCATTTCTTTCTACCGTTGTTGCTTTTGTAGAACACAAATTGTCTCTTCGTGAGATTTCTAAATTCTAACCAAGGTACTTGTATCTGAAATAACCTTAAGTAACTTGTGGACGTGTATGAATGTCCTTGGCCCCGAAATATCAAAGTCCTGAGACAAAACATCATTGGTTTAGACGTTAAGAAGACAAGAAAGAAAGAAAAGTTCAAAGTTCAATAAATTTAACTAAAAAGTAAATTCACAAAAATAAAAAACAAAGATTTCTTAATTCTTTTTTTTTATATACGTTATGTGGATTGTATGTTGTTGCTAAAATCTTTTTTAAGACTGTTAGTGTTAATTGAATAATTTTTTTTTTACGAATGTCGAGTTTAAAATGAAGGGGTTTTAGTTTAAAAAACGTGTTTTTTTTAAAGTAATTTAAAAATGTAACTGTAATTAATTACTAAAACCTACATAAATACATATACAAATAAATAATTAATTACTTGAAGACTTAAGGATAAAATTCAACAAAAAAATTAGATTTTGTTTTTCTTTTTTGTAAATCCAAATTTTCTTTTTGAAGTTCTTAAAAAAGACAAGAATAAAAAAAAAATGGAAAGGCTACGAAAGTAGCGTCCACCTTCAAAGAAAAATCATTTTATAAGTCCTGGGGTAAGCTATAGATTTCTTATTGCACCTTGTGGGTGGCCTTGTTATCAGTTTAGATATCTGTAATGTCAAAAACCGACTGAAGGTTATTGTAGAAATCCAAATAGATAAAAGCGAAACGTGTTCATAACATCGGTCATCAAATGCCGCCATGATGATCAAGGGAGATAACTCTCATTATATAAATCCAATTTAATAGTTGCTGAGCTGAGTTTCGTCACAAGTAAGGAGGCATTTATTTAGCACTCTTGTCTTCAAAAGTAGGGCCTAGAACCCCCCCCCCCCACACACACACACACACACAAACCAAAATAATTTGATCCATCCCGTGAAAATAATGCGAACTAATTAAAGCCCCCCGCCAACTCTTAAACTCCATCAACTGAGTCAGATTGTGACACAAGGTCAGTTTCTAATGTGGAGAACCGAGTGTTACAAATTAAATACATATACAAATAAATAATTAATTAATTACTTGAAGACTTAAGGATGAAATTCAACAAAAAAATTAGATTTTGTTTTTCTTTTTTGTAAATCCAAATTTTCTTTTTGAAGTTCTTAAAAAAAACAAGAATAAAAAAAATGGAAAGGCTACGAAATATTACAACTCGGGCTGCTGGTCTTAGCTTGTCTAAGCTGGTCAAAGCTTATCTTAGCTGGTCATGACTTGTCTAAGCTAGTCATAGCCGATCATCCCATCACTACATAACAGATGTCACGCAACAGTGAGTGGAACGCAAGGGAGGAGAGAAGGCCTCCAGCACAAAACATATACTACAACTGCAGCTGGAAAACTCTCCTTCGCCTTCTCTGCTACTTCCTTCCAGAAGAATCCAGGAGGAGAAAATCCTTTAACCCAAAACACACTAATGATTGACCTGGCACTTGTAACGATAGAAAAATAAATAAAAACAAATAAATAATAACAAGTAGACCAAAATTTCACCATCTCAGGAAATAGATGTATATTCAGAACCTCTAGGCAATGAAGTCATATTTCGACCAACTAATCAGAAACACCCTTGACTGAAATACAAACAGCATAATCTAGCAAAGTGTTTCTCAACTGATGCTTCCTGAAAAGTTAGCCAAGTTTACCCCAAGTTAACAGAAAAGTAATTTATGAATTTTTTTTTATTCTTATAACAATTAAGCTGAGAGAAACTTATGATCTATAAAGTTAGAGACTAAATCTCATTTATAAAATCTGAACTTTGAAATTTGGAGGAACATATACAGTGCTGTTTGATAAAAGTGACTTATCTGATTTTTCTACTAAATGTTCTCTTCGATGAAACGAAAGTTGAGCTAAATTCAAAGGATAAGCGATCTAAAATCCAAAAAAGAAGCTTTGAAAGCTCTTTGAATTTAGCAGTAAGTACTGTCAAGCATTCATTCAATATAATGTTCTGGGGATGCTTTTCTTTTCATGGAAATGGTTTCTTAAAACCTATTGAAAAGACCCTCAGGAGCGAGCAGTACAAGAGAATTTTAGAGTCTTATCTGCTCCCTTCTGCTGAAAGGGTGCAAATCGACCCCACCAAGCTCATTTTTATGCAGGATAATGCTCCCTGTCACAAATCAAAATTGATGAAGGAATACTTTGATGAGAAGCAGGTGAGTGTTATGACATGGCCGCCCCAATCTCTTGACCTCAACCCCATAGAAAACTTATGGAGCATTATAAAGTACAGGCTCTCGAGAAATCAGTTGAGCAACAAAGAGGATTTGATTGTGAGTTTCATATCCAAATGGAATTCAATGCTTGGAGATGAGATTTGCCAGAACCTAATCAAGTCAATGCCAAAAAGGGTTGAAAAGGTTATTCAAAATAAAGGAGGACCCATAGATTATTAAATATTTCGAACTATATTACCTATTATAAATAAATTATACCTCTATTATTCTTTATTTAAAGCTGTTCGGTTATGTTTCTATTGATTAGTAGTTGCAGGAAATATGTGAGTCACTTTTTTTTTTGCACAGAGTTTTTCCCTAAATCTCATTTATATCCAAAATTATAATTATCAATAGAATACCTTAGGGTGAGTAAACTTTTTTACTAGGTGGTCGGAAAGGGGTCTTTATATTAGTAAGATTAAAAATTAGTTTGACCCGAAAAACAATAAGCGTCAAAAAATTTTAAGTAAAAAAAATCAGGTGAGTCACTTTTATCAAACAGCACTGTAGATACTAAGTTGAGAGCTGATGCCATCAAGAAGTCATTGACAAAAATTAAAAATAAAGTTGATTCAAGGATAGAGACTCGAGGGACACCTGCATTAATATGAAAGTGTCTAGAAGAGTGGCCATTGAGGACAACTACAGGGCCATTGAAAAGTAACTCCTTATTTTAAAATACTTATAATTTATTTATTAACTATAATTTTTACAAGAAATGGATATGCAAGGAAAGCATTCAGCATGAGGTTTTATTTCAAATTCAATATGGCCACCAGATTTTGCTACCAGCTTCTCAAGCCGACCAGGAATCTTGTCAACTGATTTCGCCCGGAATTCTTGTGGGATGGAAAGACAAAACGTATTTGTTCTTCAATTTCTTCCAAAGTCTTGGTTTGCTATAGTAAACTTGCTCCTTTAACCAACCCCAAAGAAAAAATCACAGTCAGGACTCTGAGCTGATCACTCATACATAAAATAGGGAGTTTCTTTTCAATCACCCCGTATGTAAGATATTTAAAACATATTCTTATCTTTTTCTTGTGCTGTTTTAAAATAAAACTTACATACAAAATTCCAAATGATTTCAAAACATCTGCAAAATGTAAATTTAATGTATATTTGGCAATCTTTAACCTTCATACCTGCAAAAAAAATAGTGAATGAAAAGGACAGTTTTTCCCTTGACACCACTGTTATTTTAACTAGCTTCACTCCTTGGCAATTTTTAATTATTATAATTAGATTGTTTATTCGAATGGTTTAATTATTATAATATTATAAATATTATTATAATATTATAAATATTATAATTAGATTGTTTATTGGAATGGTTTAATTATTATAACTAGATTGTTTATTCAAATGGTTGGTTAAACATTGTTTAATTACCAAGTGATTCAAACTTTATAAAATGGTAAATAATAAAGATTTCATTATAGTTGGTTCACATATTTTTATAATTTGGTAAATGTTTATAAATTTATGAATAAAAAATTGTTTTCATATTTATTTCTTTTTAATTTGGTAAATGATAAATATTGCATTGCATCAGTTTTTAGAATATTTTAATTATAAAATAAAAAATAATGTAATAACTAGGGTTTAATATTTTTGTTGTAAATTCTCAAGAACAAAAAAATGTATAAATTCACTTTCCTCAGATGATTAGGTTTTATTACAATTTTAATCTTCACTTTTTAAAACAATAAATATTTCTGAGGAGTGAAAGTAGTTAAAATAATAGCAGTGTCAAGGGAAAAGCCATCCTTTTGACACACCATTTTTTTTGAAGACATGAATGTTAAAGATTCCCACATATTCTTACTTAAAATTTTTGTTTATTATTCTTATTCTAAAACAATTTCTTTTGTCATTTATTTCATAATCCCATTCTGAATCAAAACCAAAGACTTATTTAAGCAAAAGGTGTATAGCAAAGAAAACGGCAATTTACCTCGTCAAACCAAGCGACAGCGCATCGCGTGTATCCTATGATGGAAAATATGGCGAAAAAGAAAATTACTTACCAAAAAATGGGCATGTATTCCGTATGACATGCTGAAGACAGAATATTTGAATTAACACTAAGTCAGTTGCAGGAGTCGCTATAAAAGTATTTTGATATGCAAAAATTGGGTGTCATTTCCCAGCTGTCAACGAATGAAAAAGAAATGCTTGGCCGATAAAAGCAGTTGTGTTCTTGAATGGGGGGGAAGTTCATGTAGTTTGGCTACCGCATTCATCAGGGAGTGAGTTATAATTCTGACTGTTTACGTGCTTTGTGATTTGTGAGATAGTACCTGCGAATCAAGTTTTCGGCATTTCTTTCTGTCTCAAGTCTGAACTTACAGTGATTTGTTCTTTGTGTTGTGGAAGTAATCTGTGACAAATATTTCCTTTGCTTTCAAAATGCTTACAAGGTGTGATTTTGTTGTTTCTGCTTAATTAATCAAAAATCAGCTGTTAACAAAAAAATTCAATTGACAAAGCTCATTGCAGAGTGTGTGCTTGTTAGAACTATTTTTTTAGATTTCCTGGAGAGATGGTGCACCAGGGATTTTGTTTTGTTCTTGAATTCCTTTAGTATCTGTCTGTGGAAAGAAATATAAAGGGGAGACAGGCCGCCCCCATAAGGTAAGGCTTCAAGAACACTAGAAAGCTGTAACATGAGGGGAAGTGGAAAAATCAGGAGTAGCTGACCACATATGGAGAGAAAAGGAAGATCACCACCCTTTGTGGGATCAGGTTGAGATCATAGACAAAGAACACTATTGGAAAATTCATAAACTTAAGGAATCAGCACATATGCTAGGCCACAAAAATCTCCTGAGCTGACCAAGCATAGAAATGAATACAATATGGGAACCAGTAATAAAGAGTGCCAGAGAAAAACGATAATAACAAAAATTGCAATATGAGCTCTGTTAAAAAATGTTTGCTGAAGATAAAGGCGTTAATTAGATCCAGTGATAGGACCCAAAGAGTGTGAGTTCCATACCCAGTTAAGGCAGTGAAGAACGGTTCAGTTTGAAATTCCAATCACCTGAAGAAGGCTGGAGCATACAATGGCCAAAACATCATGAATATGAGAATAAAGATGAGGACAACAGTTCACATAATGTAAAGAAAAATTTATTTCATTTAACTAGATTCACAATATCTGAACTATTGTCCTCATTTTTGTTGCCATATTTATTACAATGTTTCGGCTGTTGTACGCTCCAGTCTTCTTCAGGTTGTCGGAATGTCGAACTGAACCCTTTATTTCACTTACAGGGGTAGACTGTTCTAGTTCCATGTGCCATGTTTAATGGATGTCAGTTATCAATTATCTCCTGTTAATTTCCTTCTGAAAGTTCTCCACTGCCTTAACCGGGTATTGAACTCACACTCTTTGGGTCATGTCACTGGATCTAACTAATGCCTTTATCCACTGTACAATATGTCATTGAGTGTGAGTTCAAAGACTTTCAGAGGGAAATTAAAATGAGCATTTGTTAAAGTAAATGGTGAAGACGGAGGTGACATCAAAATATTCATCAATCAAACATGTGTCATGAATAGAAAAAGGTTGAGAATTACTGATCTACATCAAGAATTATATTCACACAACTAATAAATTTTCCTCACTTGAAGATGGCCCTTGCAAATTTATCTAACCTAAATTCTATACCTGCTAAAATTTTCCAGTCTTTAAAAGACCTTCCAATTTATTTCTTGCATATAATTTCAACTCATCCATATAAAGTAGTTGAGATATCCTATATTTTTGATCTTATAACATATATATATATATATATATATATATATATATATATATATATATATATATATATATATATATATATATATACCGAATTTATATATATATATATATATATATATATATTTGGTTAGATTGATGTGAGTTTGTTTTGTATCGAGGACTGTTTTTGAAAAATAAAAATAATTTCTAAGAACACCGGATTATAAATCTTACTGTTGTTTCTTATTATTTTAATATATATACATTATTATATTACATATATTATAATATTATACATTGCTATATTATATATAGTATAATATTATATATATATATATATATATATATATATATATATATATATATATATAAATATATATATATATATTCAGTTGTATGGATATTAATTTGTAACCCAGAGTTTCACACTTTTGCAAAATCGCAAAAGCATGAAACCCAGGATTACAAACTAATATCCATACAACTGAATATGTTAGCTCTATCACAGATATTGAGCACTTTCCACTAAGTACCACACACACACACACACACACACATATATATTAAAAAAGTAAATGCCAGAGAACTCTGGATTTTAAATCTGTTCTTTCTCTTCATTTGAAGATTATATATATATATATATATATATATATATATATATATATATATTGTGTATATTTCAGCAGCAATTTTTCATTAATGCATGTTTCATTAAATAATATAGACAAGTTTTGTCTATTTATTTTAAGTAAGTTCCTTTCATATTGTCTGATTAGCTTAATCACATTATTGTTGAAAGACGAAAGGAAAACACCATATTGATACATGTTTAAATCCTATCTAAGCTTTCGGCTTACATAAGCCATTATCAAAGATGACACTTTCAATATATCAAACAACACACGGACAAAACAACAATGATAGTCTACCCTTGCTGCATGAAAAATTTCAAAGTAATGACAAACCCGTGTATACGAGACATGGAAGCGAAAATTGCGTAGCAGCTTGTGATGTCGCACATGACTACGCAAGAGTGAAAACACAAAGTATTAAGTATGGGAAGCCATTGGTATAAACCAATGGCTTTTGTTAAAAATTATAGGCATTTAAGAATGTTTGTGGAGATTTCATAGTTTATTTTGTTCAGGTTAGGTTTCAACTGTTTTATGTATATAGCTTCAAGAAATTTTAATTTTTGTTTATTGTTTTCATGTTTAAGTATAGTCGTGTTTTCAATAAGGATTTTCCAGAATTGAGTACGCGGCCAGGCATGTTTTATTTAATGAAATATGCATTAATGAAAAATTGCTGCCTAAATATACACTATATATATATATATATATATATATGCAAATATAAGTTGGTCAGAACAATTTCAGACCAGCTAACAGATATTTAAAAAAGTGCTCAGTATACAAATTCAAAAAACTGAGTGTGTGGAACACACAATGTTAAAAGTATTTACTGGTTACACTACCTGGGTTTCAACCATAGAGTTTTTTCACCTGGTATCGGCTAAGTATGTTTTATCATATATATATATATATATATATGCACACTATTTACAGTGAAATTTTCCTGTTTCTTAATACTTTGCTTAGCTATTGAAAGGCAACTTTCACTGTTTTTAAATACTAGATTTTTATTCTTATAATTAATGCTGGATTTTTATATTCAATAATGGATTTTTATTTTTATAATTAATACCAGATTTTTATTTTATATTCAATACTGAAGTTTTATCTTCATAACTAATACCAGATTTTTATAATTAATACTGGATTTTGATTTTTATACTTAATACTAGATTTTTTGTTTCTATAATTAATACTGGATTTTTTGTTTCTATAATTAATACCGGATTTTTATTTTATATCAAATACTGCATTTTTACATTTAATACTGCATTTTTATAATTAATACTGGATTTTTATTTTTTTTATTTAATCCTGGATTTTTATATTTAATACTAGACTTTTATATTCAATACTGGATTTTGATTTTTATAATTAATATTGGATTTTTATAATTAATACTGGATTTTCTTATTCAATGTCAGATTTTTATTTTTATAATTAATACAGGATTTTACAGTGGCCATTAATCAGTTAAGCACGAAAATGTCACTTTATCCAAACAACCAATGTTTATCTTCCTATTCACAACTAAAATGTTGACATTTCAAAATGACCAATGTTTTCCTGATAACCCAATTATTAAGTGAACTTTCCTGATAAAGCTGGAAGACAAAACAGACAGACCAGTAAGCATACAATCTGGAATGTATTTCTAATGTTTGTATTTGATAGATAAGAAATTCTCAATAAGTCTTCTCCATTTTCAAGCATTTTTGTATGAGGATCGGTCATGTTTGGTGGCGTTTCTCTTATTATGTCTAGGTTAAGAGACCTTGTCATCAAAACAGAAGGAAGACATGGCATCATTTATCACCAAATTTTTTCAAACCATATGGTTTTAGTGGCAGACATCAACTTCAATAAAATATTTAAATGGAATAAGTGTATTTTGCTTTTTATATGACACTTCAATGCATTAAACAAAAACAATTTTCAGACAAAAAAAGTCAGAAAAAAAGTTTTCCTTGTGGTTCATAGCCCTCCACACTATTCTTAATGTTACCCACTGAATAGCATATTTCAGCCTGAAATCCTCACTAATCATGACAAATTCAACACAGACTGAGAAGAAGCACCTAATTTTTAATTAGATACAGCACTCAGAATTGAATGTAGATGTGGGGAGTAATGCTCACCACACACCTCAATCTTTGATTTATAGGATTTTTTAGAAATTTTATAGGAAAAAAATGCATCTTATAAGCAGCAAAATTCACAACTTCATCAAAATATTTCAACAAGTACAAGGGCTTGTTATATAACTGGATCACTATAACTGAACTATTATTGGTAAAAGAAAAAAATTATCCATCTTTAAGTGTAAATAGGTTGAATATAATTGCTGAAGCAGATATATATAAAATAAATTGCCAGAAATATTTCTCACAGTAGAGTGGAGAAACTTGCAGAAATTTAAAAAAATGTGTTTCTGAACACAAAAGGGATCTTATACACAACAATTTATCAAATGGAAATAAATTCAACCCCCACATTGATCTAAATAATGTCACACTTATTAAAAGAGAAAATAATTTGCTTAAATGGAAAATTCTTGAGAATCCCACTGTCATATCTTATCAAAATATAAATCTGCACCGTGGATTTTTTCAAATATTTCCATTCCTAAAAGAATTACTCTTTTCCTAAGCCAACATATATGACTATAAATATATTAAAAAATTCAAAGAAAACAGTTAAAGTCATAACCTCACATTATTTAAAATATATAACACATAAATTAATCCCAAACTAAAATAATTTAAATATTAAGTTGCATTAAAAAAAATTTCAAGACCATCATTTACTCACTTTCATTTATTAGACATTGAATTGTATCACTTAGCATCCTCCATTGCTTGCCTAGACTTTTTGGCTAACCTGATGAATATTTAAATTTAAAAAACCAATAATATTTTTGCTCTTGTATAGAAATATCTGTCTTGATAAAGTCCATCAGAGGGCAAAACACATCAGCTAAGTTTACCTTTTATCTTTATTCATAATTGATTATTGAAGATGAATTTAATAATATGTAAGATCATTGTATTTAAATTTTTAGGTTGGTGCAAAAATAATGACGTAATAATGTTGTTTTTTGACGTTAAAAAATACGTCAAAAAACGACATTATTATGTCATTATTTTTGCACTAACCTAATATTAATTGTTATTCTCTGTATTCTTTACATTATTCAAACTGTTATCCTCGTCCTCATTGCCACATTCATAATGTTTCAGCCATTGTACACTCCTGCCTTCTTCAGGTGATTGGAATTTCAAACAGAACTCTTATAGGGTAGATTGTTCTAGTTCCATGTACCATGCCTCTTACAGATGTCTCACTTATCTCCCTTTAACTAACCTCTCTAGGTTTTTGGATCATTGAACTGATTTAATGAACTCACAACTCTTTGGACCTTGTCACTGGATCTAATCTCTTTAGATTATTTATATATCCTTGAGGCCCAGTGGATAAAGATGTTGGTTAGATCCAGTGACTACACCTAAAGAGTTGTGAGTTCAATACCAGGCCACGGAAGTGGTGACCCAAAAAACTTGAAGAGTTAAAGGGTAATAACTGAGACATCCAGAAGAGGTATAGCATGTGGAACTAAAATAATTTACCCAGGCAGATGAAATAAAGAGTTTGGTTCAAAATTCTAATCTGTTGAAGAAGGCTGGGATGTACAATGGTCGAAATATTGTGAATATCGCAATGAAAATAAGGAAAACAACCAAATAATGTAACTAATGCAAGTAATCCTAATACCTCATCTCAGAAATATAGACAGATATATAAAGAGACATAGACATAAAGGTTGGAGCGTACAACGGCCGAAACATTGTGAATATGGCAATGAAGACGAGGATAACAGCCTGAAGAATGTAAATAATGCAAGTAATCATAATACCTCATCTCAGAGATATAGACAGATATATAGAGAGACATAGACATAAAGGCTGGAGTGTACAACGGCCGAAACGTTGTGAATATGGCAATGAAGATGAGGATAACAGTCCGAATTATGTAAATAATGCAAGTAATCATAATACCTCATCTCAGAGATATAGACAGATGTTACTTTGAGGTTTTCAACACCATTTATTAATTATCAATTATATATGAAATGGTACTTTAAATAAAAAAGAAAATGGAGAGTTGAGACAGGAAAGGAGGGAACGATGAATAAATTTGAGATCCATCGTACTAACTCAATTAAATTTCATAAAAATATATGAAATAGTAACAAAATAAGTCATCACTCAAAACTCTTGGGACAAAAACTAGAAGGACTAGAAAATTGTGAAGTTTGTCAATAATCTTTTGTGCACATGCATAGATTTTTCAACTTGATACAGGCCAGCATTTCATTCAATCTTTGACCAGCAAGAAGAACACATGACTTCACAACCATTTGTTGGGCACCCTATCGTGGAGTAAACAACTTCAGAAAAATCAGTTGCCTCAATGTCATAAGCCTAATGTACTAAAATAGTGATGCATCCATTGCAATATTTTAACAAGTACACCTCTGGCTACATTGAACAATCGTATCAACTTAACAGAACTCTTGTTACTACTTTATCTACTGTTAATTGTAATTAAGTTGAATATAATTGCTTATTGAAGATAAATCTAAATAAGTGAGCATATGTTCCTTTTTTTGTAAATCATTTCAACCTAAGCAAGGCAGTAATGTCCTTACTAACAGGGAGTGAAAAACAAAATGAGAAAATTGAGTATGGGGAGGAGGATTGAAAAAAAGACAAAAGTTGAAGAGGTTTTCATGTAGAGAAAAGATGGCCATTGATGTTGCATTTAAAATTTTGAAGATTGTAGTTATCAGAGAAGCAAGAAAACTGAAGGGAGTTCCACAGGTCTAACTAAATGAATAGGTTGACATGAATTGGCTAGTATTCTAAATGAATGCTAATGTACAAGGTTTTTATGAAGGAACCTAATTCAATGAATAGTTTGACATCAATTGTCTAGTATTCTAAATGAATGCTAATGTACAAGGTTTTTATGAAGGAACCTAATTCAATGAATAGTTTGACATCAATTGTCTAGTATTCTAAATGAATGCTAATGTACAAGGTTTTTATGAAGGAACCTAATTCAATGAATAGTTTGACATCAATTGGCTAGTATTCTAAATGAATGCTAATGTACAAGGTTTTTATGAAGGAACCTAATTCAATGAATAGTTTGACATCAATTGGCTAGTATTCTAAATGAATGCTAATGTACAAGGTTTTTATGAAGGAACCTAATTCAATGAATAGTTTGACATCAATTGGCTAGTATTCTAAATGAATGCTAATGTACAAGGTTTTTATGAAGGAACCTAATTCAATGAATAGTTTGACATCAATTGGCTAGTATTCTAAATGAATGCTAATGTACAAGGTTTTTATGAAGGAACCTAATTCAATGAATAGTTTGACATCAATTGGCTAGTATTCTAAATGAATGCTAATGTACAAGGTTTTTATGAAGGAACCAGTCTAATTAAATGAATAGTTTGACATGAATTGACTAGTATTCTAAATGAATGCTAATGTACTAGGTTTTTATGAAGGAACCTGTCTATTTAAATGAATAGTTTGACATGAATTGGCTAGTATTCTAAATGAATGCTAATGTACAAGGATCTTTTTCATGAGGGGACCAGTCTATTTAAGTAGTCCCATCAAGAGTCTTCCTCCAATGATACATACCTGGTAAACAGACTTGACATTAACAAAAAAATTCGCAGTTTGTAATTTTGCCTTACAACAATCCAAGCTGAAAATAAATAAAAGAAATTTAAAATTTCTGAAAGGCAAATTCTATGGAATATGTGCAACAAATATCCAAACTGATAATGTACTACAGAATTGTATCAAACTGAAAATTGGGAGAAGTTTGGCCTTAAAGAAAAGCAATAGAAGTTCAGTTATTTGAAAATCAATGTTTTGTAGGGATACAAAAGGTGATTATCTCCCTTTGGTTGAGATAAATTCACTCTATATAGTGACAGAAATGGCAGTCAGTTAGCTTTTTGGAGTCAAGACACAGAGTCAAATAGAGTTATTCATCCAGCCTAGGCCAGCTAGCAAAACAGATGCAGCTTACAAGCCTATGGTGCCTTTTTCCTATGGAAATATATTTTTATCAGTGAAAATATCTCCAGCTCACAGTCCTCATGTTAGGAAAATCCCAAGGCTCACAAATTCCCTGTTGATGGAATATGTCCTTATCTGGCCTGCTTGAATCTGAAATCCTAAATATGGTCTCTCCAGAAACACAGATGTATCTCCATGTTATATGTAAGACTTTATCTTTTCATTCTCCTTTCTTGTTGTGTAAATATGTTATATTTTCTCTGCATGAGACACATGTAAATATGTATATATAATTTTTTATATGACTTAATGGTATAAAACTCTCAGAAGAAAGCATGTTTAACATTCCTTTTCTTTCAGTTATTATGTTCCATATGTGAAATAAATAAATAATATCATGGTAATAATAATGCCAATAATGGAGAGGAAACACAAATTGGAGAATAAATCTTTCTTCTTATAGCGAAGAAAATGGTGACTTACCTTGTCAAACCAAGTGACATCACATCGCGTGTATCATACGATGGAAAAGAAAATTACTTACCAAAAATAAGAGCATGTATTCCACATGACATGCCGAAGACGGAATATTTAAATAAAAAAAAAACAAGTCCATTGCAAGAGTCGATATAAAAGTATTTTAATATGCAAAAATTGAGCATCCTCTCCCAGCTGTTAATGAATGGAAAAAATGCTCGGACAATAAAAGCAGTTGGTGTTCTTGAATCGTCAAGATAATTTGGGTATTTTGGATACTGCGTTTTCTGGAGAGTGAGTTATTTTTCTGACTGGTTGCATGCATTTGGATTTGTGAGATACCTGTGAATCGAGTTTTCGGTATTTTCTTTCTGTCCCCCCCCCCCATGTTCGAGTCTGAACTTTGTGATTTATTCTCTGCATTGTAGAAATAATCTGCGACAAGTATTTCCTTTGCAATCCCAGATCGTTTACACTTCTATAGTGTACCCATTATCTTGGTCAACCCGACGTGATATGATATTATCTTCCATTATTTGGTGACTTACCTAATGTGATATTATTTATACCGATTACCAATGCCATGTTCAGTAACTCCTTTATCATTTTGTCAGCTTTTCCATTTCCTTGTATGTCAATATCCAGCAGAAGACAATAACAGCATCTTTTTTCCTATTGTCAATCCTATTTGGTAATTTATTTATTAAAGGGTTTCCCATGTTTTTATTTTTCAGAGCTTTGAATACAGATAGTGAATCAGAAAAGATGATGAATCTATCTACTTTATTCTATGATATCTAAAGCCAAATATATGACTGAGGCTTTAGCACTGAAGATTGAGGCATTGTCAGGCAATCATTTCTGCATTGTTATATTGTTAAGGATAGCAGAGCATCCAAATCTGTCCAAGATTTTAGAGACATCATGTGTTTATAACTTGGATGTGCTTGTAGAACATTATGGATTTCTTCCATGTAGTCAGATAAGTTGGTATTACTTTTAGGGTACTTAGTAAGGTTTAAAAGTATCATAGGGTGTTTCATTAATCAGGATGGCTTTTTTATGAGACAGTGGTTGTTATGAATTAGTGTTGGATTTATTTGAGTTTCACTGATGAGATTTTCCACATAAAGGCCAAAAGGTTTGATAGCATTTTCTTTTATATAAAATAGATTTTTGCATTTAGGGTTAAAGATACAGTGGTAGGCAGATTTAGTTGGTCAGGATTCGAGTTTTAGATAATATTGTAATGCCAGTTTTTCTTGTCTCATTTTTAATGGTGCTTCATGGGCTTCAACATAAAAACTTTCTATGGGTGATGATTTGAAGGCACCCACAGCCAGTCTCAGTCCTGCATGGTGGATGGCGTCAAAGGTTTTTAGGTATAATTTCCATGTTAATCCATATATGAAACATCTGTAGTTAAATTTGGTTCTTATTAGAGTTCTATATAATTGCACAAGTGATATTCTATCTGTTCCTTGATTTAAGCAATTAACAATGCTGTTAATTTTTATGTTGAAAAGAGTGACAGACTTGTGGAATTTTCTAGTCATAAGTTTCAAAGTTCATGTAGAATCAACTGTCTCAGATGTCAAAATCCCAGAAGAAGGAATTACACAAGAATTTTAATTTTTTTTAAATTTAAAATTTTAATTTTATTAAAATTAAAAATTTTAATTTTTAAAGGATAAAATCCTTTTTGTTATATAACTAATAATTTTTTTTTTTTTAATTTTTACTGTTTATTTTTTTCTGGCCTTAATTTAATTTCCCTCCAATTTTTTTTCTTACCTCAACTTGGGGGGGTGCGTAAGAGTTAATATCTAGGTCAAATTTATGTAAACATCTTTCAATTTAAGCCAGATGACTTCTACATCCCCTAATCATTACCCAGGTTTTTGTTTGGTTAACTTTTCAACCTCAAATTTCAATGGCTGTCTTTTTTTTAAATATTAAATTTATGTTCCAACAATTGAATACTATTCTTATGAGGTAATTTTGGATTTCTCTTTATGTAATTTATATGTTCTGTTATAATAAATACATTGAGCTCTTTTTGTGGACAAGTTTTAATATTTTATATTATTAGGATACATTTGGATTGCATACCAATGGATTTATTACCTGTAATATGTATAAAATTTAGTCGAGCACTTTAGAGGGAAAAGTGCAAATTTGTAAACAGTGATTGCTGCTGCTGATGCATACGCTCTACTATGAATTGGGCTCTCTGAGTCACTGGAGTGTTTATTCTAAAACAAATACGTAAAAATTCACCTTCCTCCATGCCATGAGTTGATAGCTTAGGAGAAAAATCTCCAACTGATGCCAAATTGATTGGGTTTCGATCCTGGTTTGAGGCAATTAGATATCTAGCCACACTGATGAGCCACAATACAGCAAAACTGTCTGTGGATCACACACACACACATATATATATATATATATATATAGACACACAGCCTTAAATAGCAATTTATATTATTATGGCTTCACTCAGTTCTGTACAGAGCTGGTGAAGGTTTATATATTTTTCTTCTGTATTTGTGACTTGTAACTAACCCATTGACATTAGTTGAAATAGTCTATATACATGAGGTTAATTTAGATTTCTCTAATATGTAATATACAGTGCTGTTCGATAAAAGTGACTCACCTGATTTGTTTCACTAAATGTTCTCTTCTCCGATGAAATCTCCTGACCTGAACCCCATAGAAAACTTATGGAGCATTATAAAGTAGAGGCTTTCGAGAAAGCAGTTGAGCAACAAAGAGGATTTGATTGTGAATTTCATATCTGAATGAAATTCAATGCTTGGAGATGAGATTTGCCAGAACCTAATCAAGTCAATGCCAAAAAGGGTTGAAAAAGGTTATTCAAAATAAAGGAGGACCCATAGATTATTAAATATTTCGAACTAACCTATTATAAATAAATTATACCTCTATTATTCTTTATTTAAAGCTGTTCGGTTATGTTTCTATTGATTACTAGTTGCAGGAAATAAGTTAGTCACTTTTTTTGGACAGAGTTTTTCCCTAAATCTCATTTATATCCAAAATTATAATTATCAATAGAATACCTTAGGGTGAGTAAACCTTTTTACTAGGTGGTCGAGAAGGGGTCTTTAAAAAATTAGTTTGACCCCAAAAGCAATAAGTGAAAAAATTTTTAAGTAAAAAAATCAGGTGACTCATTTTATTCGAACAGCACTGTATATGCACTGTTATAATAAATACATTGAGCTCATTTTATGGATCAGTTATAATATTCTATTTTATTCGGATCCACTTGGATTATATACCAACCAATTATTTCCTGTACTCTCTCTCTCTCTCTCTCTATATATATATATATATATATACATACACGAGTAGACACTGAATTCAACATTGAGTAGCAACAGTCTGTTTCATGCTTGCACAATCTTCAGGCCATATATATATATATATGTGTGTATATATGTGTAGACACAAGTTAGCTAGCAATGTGCCTGTGGTACAAAAAAAAGAAAAAGAAAGCAAAATCAATAAGTAGCTCCTATCTCTGGGTCATCTAACAGATAATAACCTATCATCACAGTTTTATATTTTCAGTTTTTAGTCTTTTTAACAGATGACATAACCTTTTTGGTAGCACTTTGGTTTCAACAGCCAGTGTCAGTCACAATATCAATCCAACTCCTGTATGAGTCAAACTGTGACGATGTTAAAGTAGATGCTTCCAAAGAAAAGTAATTCCTAAGGTTTAAAATGAATATTTAAAAGTGAAAAATATTTCTTGAAGCTTAGTTTTAATTTAACCGTAAAACATTAAATTTAATATTTCCAGTAATTACAATATTTCAAAACTAATTTAAATTAACTGCAAAATTTTTAGCCATCTTTCATCACAATATAATTCTCTTTATTAAAAAAATTTTCAAATATGAAATATACTTTTCAGAAAATTTATTTAAGGAATATTAGATAATTTTAAGTTTAATTAATTGGATTTTAAACAAATTGTAGTGATATGCAAATTAGTATAATTTGCAGGTAGCTCATATGATAAAGGGACACCAACTAGAACAGATGTGGAACGCTTACTTAGCGGAGAGTGGTTTAGACCTTGTTTTTGACCTTTTGTTTGAAATTTTTGGATCTTTTGTGGACTAACGTCGAACCTTTTTTTCTCCTAACGATTTGTTTATTTTCAGTGCTTCAAGGACATTTTTGACGAACTTCTAAGGATTTTTCTGATAAGTTTTTCTTTAAGTTTTATTTTATTTTATTTTATTCTTCTATTTCTTTTTGTTTGTTTTATTTTTGGGGCTTCGGCCCTCATAATTTTTTTTATTTTAGTCCGGTTTGACAAAGTCTTACCGGACGATTTCTTTTTTATTGTTTATTTTTTTTCTAGTTATTTTCTGAAAAAAAAAGACCAGAATAGTATTTGAAAAAAAAAAGAAAAAGAAAACTTTATTTTTTCCTATTTTATTAGCGACTTCGGTCGCCTTCTCTCGTCTTTTGGTTTAACTAGTTTGTTTTTTCTTTTGCTTTTTTATTTTCTTTAGCGGCTTCGGCCGCAAACCTTTATTTTTTTTTTTTTTTTTTTTTTTTTTTTTTGTTGTAAACCAGACTTTTTCTTTTTCCTATTGTACATTGTTTTGAACTTTAAAAAAAAAAAAGGAGTTTCTGTTTTTGGTTTCTTGTTTCGGCTGCCTTTGGGCGCCATTTAGATTTTTTTTTTCCTGTTTAATTTTTGTTTGTCTTTTTTTTCCCAGTTTATTTATCTTTTAAAAAGTTTATTGTCTTTGTTTCTTTTTTTTTTTTTTGTTAATTTACTGGTACATCCAGGCTTGTTTTTTTATAATTTCTTATTCCCCCCCCACCACCCACCAAACTCCTTTTCTGGCGATAAGACCCGCAGGTGGTAGTCTCCACGTTTCTAAATATGGCCGACGGTGCCAGTCGGGCCAATATTAAAAAGGACCTTTTTGGTTCGGCAGCTAAAGCCAACCCCTCTGACAATGCTGCCAAGAAGCGGGCGGACGGTAGCCCGAAATCTGACAGAGTTGCTAGCTCCAAGAAAGGAGAAGCTAATGTAGAGGTGCCAAAGGAGGCACTAAGTAAGACAGCCGAGGAATTGCCCTCTTGCTGGAAGTCCCCACCAAGTTGTATTGTGAACATGGCGGATTTCCTGGATAAGGCGAAAGGTTACGCCCATCTTGTAAATAAAGATGGGTTCGTCGATGTTGTCCAGGAGCTCGATGTGTTCAAAAAGAGAATGGTGACCGTTTTTGTGGTGGACAAAAAAACCAAAAAGATTTGTCGCTCCACTAAAGACACAGTGATTAAATCACTTTTGTCCCTGGGGATAAAACCCCAAAGAGTAATTAAAGGTACAGGGTTCTTCATGTGGGACATACTGCTGCCCACACCAGAAGATTGTCTGGCCATGGCAAAGAAAGAATTGATCACGAAAGATCTAATTCTAAGAACCGAATATGAAGGCCGAAGACGGACCCGGGTGGCCGTGTTCGAGGTTCCTCCTCAAATTTCCGGAGAGCTCTTGGCTGCATTTTTTATGCAGTACGGCCAAATTTTAGGGGCTCTCTCGGACAATTTGAACGGGGGATGGACTTTTGATATCATGTTGGATCAGGAGGCCTTCAAGTCCGTCCCCAACTGTTTGGTGTTTGGTGACCGGAAAATGCCGGTCATAGTGACCGGTAGGAGACCAACTTGCTGGAGGTGTGGAGAGACTGGTCACCTTTCCTCCTCCTGCCCAGGGAAGAAGGCCCCTGGAGTTCCGGTCACAGGCGACCAAAATACCCCCTTGGCCGACAAAGTAAAATCCGCGCCGCCTGTAGTGGGCCTAGCTGCGGGGCGGGCCGTTGGGGAAAGTCCCTCGGTTGGGTCCAGACCCACATTACCCCCGAAACCGACGCCTGCCACAAGTGTGGTTAAGGAGAAGGATGAGGGGGAATGGCGCCTCGTGGTTAGGGGCAAGGGGAAGACCCAAACAGCGGTTCCTCAGTCCCAACATGACCCCGGGGACATTGTCACCTACAGTCCCATTCCCTCTACCAGCTCTGAGGGCGACGCCTCGGCGTCTTATGCTGAAACAGCAACCGAGAACCAAAAGCTTAACGAGCCCGGCTGGCAGAAGATTTTGGACCTCAAAAAATTGAGAGAAAAATTGGAGGCTAAGCGGGCTAAAAATAAAAAATCGCTGGGGGCACCGGGCCCCCTATCCTCTGCCCCGTCTTCCCCTCCATCAAAGTTCATAAAACCACCTCCGCCTAAATCTCTGACAAGCTCTCCTGCAAAATCTCTTCGTTCCTCCAAACCTTCACCCGTAAAAACTCCTTCCGGTTTGACACCCTCTTCAACACCGAAAGACACACCTATGCAAACACCCACACACTCTCCTCAAAAAAAAGAAACCGAAGTTCTGACACACAATCAGTTACGGACAAGAAAAAAAAGAAAATTAAACCTCCATATCTCCCGGGGGAAGACGTCTGCCGCGTATCCCGGGAGCAGGCTGATAGGGTCTTCGGGCAGACAAAAAACCCGATGCCCTTAAAAGTTCTTTGGAACTTCCGGCACATCAAGGGCGTAGATGTGGAGGTGCCGGAAAATTTTAAGGCCCGAAATCAGCTAACCGTCGTGAGAACTGGCCCGGGTACGCGGGAGATATGGGGCATGATAGAGGAGGCTAAGGCCTCCTTGAAAGTGGTGCCCCCAGCAGTAGTCCTCCTTGAGGAAAAATTGGATGAATCGAAGAAATGCAAAGGGAGGGTCCCCATTTTCGTTCACCCATCCCTTTATAGAGCACTTAAGTTAACATATCCCGCGGACATCGGTGGCTTGTCTCAGAGTGATATTCTAGATACTGAGATGATGTCAGGTTCGATGGGACAAGCTGTTGGTGTCCTCACCCCAGCCATGTTCTATCCTGAAGGACAACCCTAATCGGCTTCACGATGGCTCTCTGGTTAGCCAGTTTAAATGTCCGGGGCCTGAGGTCCGAGTCTCGCAGGGCGAGGCTCTCTCGTGACCTTCAGCGCCTCGGGGTGAATGTATGTTGTCTACAAGAGACCCGGTTTTCTTCTCATGATCGTGAGGACATACTGTCTAGGGGGTTCGCCCTTTATTCAGCCTGTTTTGATGGTCGTTCGAGGGGTGTCTCTTGGCTAGTGAGCAGGTCTTTGAAGGCTGCTTGTACCCTTGTCTTCGCGGATCCGGCGGGCAGACTTTGCGTGCTGGATGTTACCATAAAGGATAAGGTTCTACGTCTCATTGGGGTTTATGCGCCCAATACCCATTCCGAGCGGCCTGCTTTGTTTCGGCAGATCGCGCCGTTCTTGACGACGTCTCGTCGGGTAGTTTTAGCGGGGGATTGGAATGCCGTCCTTGACCCCGATATAGATCGTATAGGGCATAAACAAGGTACTAACAACCCGGATGTGAAACCATTTCGGGACTTTATCGATCGGTTTGATCTGGTCGATAAGTTCCGGAATGAACACCCTCAGGAGGTAGCATGGACTTGGACAGCTAGTGGCAACTCGGCTCCTGGGACGCTTGCGAGCTACCTGGACCGAGTCTTAGTTAGGAGAGTCGATGTAGGGCTCTTAGGGTGTCCAAGTTTCCATTACATAGTTTATACGGATCATAGGCTTGTCCGGGTCCGTGTAAACTTAGATAAGCCTAAGGTTAAGTTGGCTGGTTACTGGAAATTGAACTGTTCACTTTTTGGTGATCAGGGTTTCCGGGACCAGCTGTTACTAACCATCCAAAGGGAATTGACGGGAGCGGTTGTGGGAAACGCCTGGTGGGGAAATCTTAAATCTAAAATTCGAACGTTTGCTGCCGATTTTAGTCGTCGACTCAATCTAGATAGATTAGCGGCGCAAACTGCTTTAGAAGATAAAGTGGATCGGGCTGTGAAATCCCGTGTTAGTGGGGACATAGCTTTAGCTAAGGCAGAGTTGTCCTCCTTGCTTATCAAGAAGGATCAAGCTCTGGTAGTTAGGGCTAGGTTAAAAAGAATGTCTTCTGAGGCAACGAATATGGCCGCTGAACTGCGTGCAGAGGAAAATCGAAGCGCGTCTAGGCGACATATTGCATGCGTCACGTTGCCGGATAAGCGGACCGTGACTACAAACGCGGGCATATGTGAGGTGTTTCGGGACTACTTTCAGGATCTTTTCACCAGGGAGCCCGGTCTGAGCTCTGCTCAGTTCGACGCCTATTTAGCTGACTTTCCCTGCCTCTCGGCAGCTGAAGCGGCTAGGTGCGAGGGTCCCATAACAGAGTCGGAGATCTGGGAAGCGCTGAAGCAGGTTGGCCTGGATAAGTCTCCGGGACTAGATGGTCTTCCGTACGAAGTTTACTTGAGGTTGTCGCACGTTTTTGTGCCTTTGCTGCAACTGATTTACAACCACTGGATGAGGCAGGGGTCTTTACCCCAACGCTTCACCAGGGGTGTGATCAAGTTGCTGCGTAAGGACAAGGACGGTGGGGATGGGTTAGGGAACTTTCGCCCTTTAACGATGTTAAATACGGACTTAAAGATTTTGGCGAAGATCTTAGCCAACCGTTTGCAGCTTGTCCTGTCTAGTCTGATTGGCCCTGAACAGACTTGTGCTGTGAAGGGTAGGACTATTCAGGATAACCTTCATATGGTACGCTTGATCTTAGAACAAGTCGACAGTGAAGCCGCGCTGATCAATTTAGATCAGTCCAAGGCCTTCGATAGGGTTGACCATCGATTTTTGGAGGCTGTCCTTTCGGCGGCCGGTTTCAGAGCCGACTTTCGCTCCTGGATCCGACTTTTGTATGTGACCCCCGGTGCGCTGGTGGAAGTGAATGGGGTAAGATCGAAGCCTTTCGTATTGTCTCGCTCCATTCGTCAAGGTTGTCCGCTCTCGCCTCTGCTTTACGTTCTTGCGTTGGAACCTTTCCTTCGCAAGTTAAAGGCGAATCCGGTCCTGCGCGGAATTTCCCTGCCTGGGGCTTCCACCTCAGCCAGGTATTCTGCCTATGCTGACGACGTTTCGGTTCTTGTGTCGAGCAGAGCCGAGATTGACGTCGTCAGCAAAGAGATCAGTGGGTATGAGATGGTGACAGGGGCCAAGATCAACCGCGATAAGTCTGTGGGCTTGCGGTTGGGTGCGTGGAAGGGAGTTTCTCTTCCCGGACCTTTCCTCTGGACGGATGGGCCGATCAAGATACTCGGCGTCTGGTTCGGTCCTGATCTCCAGTTGGAAATGAATTGGTCGGAGGTGCAAAGGAAGGCCGAGATCGCGGGTAAACTGTGGTCTCGGAGGAGACTTTCCCTGAAGGGAAGGGCGGAGGTATGTGTTTCACACATATATCCGATCCTCCTTTACCGACTGTCTGTGCTTCCACTCCCGTATGCCAGGCTAATGTCATTAGTCCGGACCTTGTTCTCTTTCTTGTGGAGAGACAAGGCCCCTATGGTGTGTCGCGAGATCTGTTGCCTTCATCCCTCTGAGGGCGGTCTGGGTATGCCTAGCATTGAGATTCGTCAATATATGCTTCGCATTACCTTTCTAGACCGAATGTGTCGCGGATTGGATGAGGTGGGCACCTTTTGGAAAGAAGATGTCCGAAAACATTTCCCATCCCTTAGAAGTGTGCACTCGTGCGAGGAGGAGGCCGGCCGTACACCTCGTGCCGAGTGCTCCTTCTACCGCGAATGTCGCAGTGCTTTGAAGCTCCTCTTACGGACGACGGATGGCCTCTCCGACGCCCGGGCGTTGTCTCGTAAGGCATTGTATCAGTTGTTAGTTAGGGGGTCCGTTCAAGATGGTCTGATCGACGAGCTCGGTCTTACGAAACAGGAGGCTCGCTCGATATGGCCTTGGGCGCCTGGGTTGAAATGCCTCAATAATGATGAGGCATCACTCACCTGGCTGATGATTCGTGGGGCCCTCTGGGTCGGCAAGAGACTTTGTTCAGCAGGTTTGGAGAAATATCCAAACTGTCGTCGCTGTACTGGCGAAGTCGAGACCATTGGTCACGCCTTTTTTCAGTGCAGGACGGTAGTGCCGTTGTGCAAGTTTGTTGAAGGCCTCATGGTTCGCATGCTGCAGGGAAAGTTCTTTGTCCTGGAAGCCAGTTCTGTTTGTAGCAATGTGGTGCCGCAATTGACGAAGGCTGAACACTATGTGTTCTGTTGCTTACTAGGGATTATGAGAGTCGTGATTTGGACGACGCGTCAGAAGGGATTCCATGAGGGCGAGAAGTTCACCTCTTCCCAACTGATCTTGTTCTTTAAGCATCAGCTTAAAGTCAAGATTAGGACGGAAAGGCGGCGGCTCCCTTCATCGGAATTCGGCAAAAGGTGGGTGAATCTTGCGCGAATGTGTAGAGTGAAAGGGGCTGACCTAGAGTGGCATTTGGATGTCGGTTAGGTACAGAATTTTGTCCTAACAGGGTTGAACATAGGCAACCCACCCAGATTTTAGGTTAGACTAGGTTTTGTATTTTGAACTTTTAGTTTTTTCCCTTTTTTTTCTAGTAAAACTTAGCTAGGGTATGCATGCGCATTGGTCCCTTTTATTTCTGTCCCTATTTTTTTTTTTCTTTTGTTTAATTCCCCATCCCCTCCCTCGTTAGGTGGTCAGTGATGTCAGTTCTCTGGTGGATGCGGGACGACTTTCGTTTCGTGTGTGTGATTTTTTCGTATTTGTTGTTGTGTATGAATGTGTGTATGCCTGCGTGAATGCTTGGAGGTATGAATGCTTTTTTCATTTCTTCATAGTCCCACATTGATTTCGCCCGGTGAACTGATGTTTTCTGCCACATTCATGGCTTGTGGGGGGTTTTATTACTAACACAGTTTTGTTTAGTTTAGTGTAAATATTTAAAGCACATTGTACATATTCATTTGGGGATCATTTTTTAAAAAGTTGTTAATTTTTGACCCCCCCCCCACGAACGATAATTGTACATAAGGGGTCTAGTTAGGACATCATCGAGAATTTGAGGTATTATGGTGGACGTAGTAAGAAAGGTAGGAGTGAATGTGTTGTTTTGGTGATTGGAATATTGTTGGCTTGATTGGGTCAGTGTCTGCGACTAGCTAAGTTTAGATTTAAGACAGATGAAGACCGTCCTTCCCCACCCCCTTTTAGGCCTTGTGCCACATTTTGTATATATCATACAAATAAATATTGAACGCTTACTTAGCGGCCCGGTCGCTAGGAGCAAAGTGTAGTACGCTACTTTTGTGAGCTTCTGGGTCGGCGTTTCTGTCGAACTCCCTGCTAATGCAGAGAGGAACTCGGACGAAGCTTTGCCGAAGGGCGATGTTTCGTTCGGGGAGGTAGACAGGGCCTGAACCCGTCTAGGCGGGTTCAAAAGCTATATTTTTAGCCGAGCCTACGGGCTCGGAGAGACCCACATTAAACCGGCCTTGTGCCACATTCAATCTTCGTGGGTGGATTGATAAATATACCGAACGCTTACTTAGCAAGATACACGACACAACAATGGCGTCGCCGATAGGATACTCTCTGGTCCTTGAAGACCCAGAATACGTAGATACGTTGCTTTGCTGCTAATGCAAGATGTAAAAAGTTGAAAGACAACAAAAACAGAGGGGAAAATGAAATCACCGACTTGTTTATGGCAATGAAGCAGGAAGTGGATGAACCGATAGTAAAATATTTACACCAGTTAAGAAGTGCGAGTAAATACTGTGAATTCGAAAAACTAGGAACAGGAGAGCAGACAACGGAAGAAGAATTAATCCAAGATTAATTGTTGAAGGTATGCATAATTCAGCACATAGATATAAGTTAATGGAACAGTTACAACTTACAAACATGACTTTGAATATGTGTATAGAATTTATACAAGAGCAAGAATTAATACATACCTACAACCAAAATAAAAATAAATCCTACGAAGAAATAATGGCTGAAACATATACGGTACAAACAAAAAGAAAAAATTGTGCGTACTGTGGAAAAATTCATGAAATGAAAAAAGAAAAATGCCCAGCCTTTGGAAAAACATGTTCAAAGTGTTTAAAAAAAATCACTTCAAAGAAGTATGTAAAACGAAAAATGTGGAAAGAGTAGAGGATGAAAATAGACAGATTTTTAATGTAAAAAAGGATAATATACAAAATACTGGATCTAAGAACGGAGATACAAAAATAAAAGTGAAAATCAACGACTGTATTGTCGAAATGCAAATCGACACAGGTAGTGAGGTCACGATAGTACCCAGAAATTTGTGGGAAAAAATGGGAAAACCGTTTAAAAAAAAAAAAACAACGTACAATTACGTCAGTTTGATGGCTCGATTATAGCAATTATGGGTTACTTTGAAGGTTCAATAGAACTAAAAGAAAAATATGAAATAGTACCCATTATAGTTACAAATTGCCGAAAAACGCATGGACTACTGGGGAATGACGTGTTAAAAATAAATTCAACGAAGTTGATTAATGAGATAGAAATGGAAAAAACAGGAAAATTAAAAAATTATGAAGCTAGCCTGAAATTAAAAGAAAATGTTTCCCCCTCCTACTACGAAGCGAGAAAAATACCAGTGCATTAATTACCGTTGGTAATAGCTAAATTGCGAAAGCTAATAAAGGAAGACTTATTAGAACCTGCCCCTCCAGGAGGAAGTAAATGGGCATCACCCATTGTGGCATTGAAAAAAAAAAAAAGATTGTGACCTGAGAATTTGTGGAGATTATAAAATAGGGGTGAACCACAAAGTTTGTGCTGACTCGTACCCTATTCCGAATGTGGAAGTAGCTTTACATAAACTTGCTGGAATGAAAGTATTTTCGAAGATAGACATAAAATCAGCTTACCACCAAATACCGATAAATGAAAATTTTAAAGAAGTGACGACCATAAACACACCTATAGGCCAGTTAAGGTGGAAAAGAATGCCGTATGGCATAAAAACGGCAAGTCCAATTTTCGAAAAGCTATTGAAAAAGTAATAGGAAATGTTGAAAATACCATCTGTTATCAAGACGATATATGTGTTGGAGATTTAAATGAAGATGATTTAAAGAAAAAACTGAAAATATACTGAACCGGCTAAGAGACGCTGGTATGACAATAAATACAAAAAAGTGTGTAACCAACAGTAATGAAATATCATTTTTGGGTTACTCAATATCAAAGGAAGGGAACTCTCCAGATAAAGTACTAATAGAGAAAATTCTAAAAGTTGCTACATCGAAAAATAAAAAAGAGTTGGAGTCCTTCTTAGGTTTGGTAAATTTTTATAGAAAATATGTACCAAAATATAATGAGTTGACAGAACCATTTGCTAAGTTAAGAAAAAAAAATGTGGAATTCATTTGGTTAGAACACCAACAGAAAGCCTTTGAAAACTTAAAACAGATTCTGGCAAAAAAGCCAATAGTACAAATTTTTGACCCTAAGAAGGACATAACTCTAACTACTGACGCTAGTGAGCAGTCCATATCTGGTATTTTGTCACAAGATGGGCATCCCATAATGTACTTATCGAGGAGATTAACAACGACTAAACACAATTATTCGAATATAGAAAGGGAGGCACTAGCCATAGTGTGGACAACGGATAGAGCAAGACAGTTCTTGATGGGGAAAAAAATTCTTGTTGAAAATGATCACAGACCACTGGAATTTATTTTCAACCCAAGAAAAGAGCTACCGAAAGTTACAACGTCCAGAATATTACATTGGGCGATTAGACTGATGGCGTTCGACTTTGACATTGAATATGTTAAAGGGAATACGATACCGCACGTTGATGCCTTATCTAGATTGAGGTTTTATAGAGAGGAGAAGGACAAAAACGACGAGGAATTTGAAGACACATTCTTGCACCTTGTAGAAACCGATGTAATATCTGTAGATAAAATGGCTACTGAAACTACAAATGACCCAGTGTTAAATAGAATAATGTCGAGGATAAAACAGAATCGCTGGGGAAATTGTTCAATGGCTGAAAGATCATTCAAAGAAATCAGACATAAAATGACTATAGAAAACGGGATAATATGTAATGGAGACTTGGTAGTTCCCCCAGAAACACAGAGGAGACAGGTTATAAAAAGTGTACACGATGACGTACATTGTGGAGTGGCAGCTACGCAAAGATTAAAATTGGAAGCCTGGTGGCCGGGGTACTCAAGAGACGTAGAAGACTACGTAAAAAGATGCAAAAAATGCACAGAACTCAGGAATTTCAAGCAAAAGAAAATACATGTATGGCCCCGAGAAGTAGAACCATGGAGAAGAGTACACATGGACCATGCCTATGTCAATGGGATAGGACTATTATTAATATTAGTAGACGCATATTCAGGTTGGCCTGAAGTGGTGAGAGTACCTGATAAAAAAAAAAGTACCACCGTAAAACAAATATTAAGAGTAATATTTTCGAGGAATGGGACACCGAGAACATTGGTGACTGATAACGCACCAGAATTTGTGGATGCTGATTTGCATGAATGGCTAAGAAAAATAGGATGCAGACCTTACAAGACCCCTCCCTACCACCCTCAAAGTAATGGGACAGCGGAAAGGATGGTCCAGACGGTAAAGAAGGGCATAAAAGCATGCTTGCAACAGAAGGAGGAAATCGATGCTTTCCTACCAAGACTATTAAGTTACAGAACAATTCCACATGCAGGCAGGCCGGAAAGTCCATCTGCCTTAATGGGGAGACAATTAAGGTCCCCTTTGACTATGTCATATGCCACAAATCAAAAGATATGGTACAAAAGAAATAGGAATATGCAACCCGAGTCAGCCGAATTTATTATGCAGAAAGGACATAATACTGCAATATTAAATAAAGAAAATGGGAACAGTGTTCTAGCTCATGCTGACCAAATAAGATCCCAAGGAGAAGAATCGGATGAGGAAATGCCTTCAGAGATGCCCATTATTGACGTAACAGAAGAGTTAATGCAGAATGAAACTGCGGAGGAAGAAGTAGAGAGGGATGAGTTAGAAGAGGAAGAAGTAGAATGGGACAAGTTAGAAGAGAAAGACCAGAGTATGCAAGAGGAACAGTTCGATTATAGGGAAAGGCGTGATAGATCTAGATCTCCAAGGGAAAGGAGAGAGATAAGGGAAGATATTCAGGAGGGCACAAGAAGTACTCGCGGCATAAGGCCCCTCCGTTATAGGGAGATGTAGTGATATGCAAATTAGTATAATTTGCATATGAGCAGGTAGCTCATATGATCAAGGGACACCAACTAGAACAGATGTGGAATGCTTACTTAGCAAGATACACGACACAACACAAATATTATTTACTTTATGTTTAAATGTTACAGAAGTGCATTTTTTAACAAAGCAGTAGCTGTTTCTTTAAGGTGTTCAGAGGTTGACAGCTTTACTGACAGATGAAGGTTTATCTAATTTATTTTTACAGTGGACATATCTGTGAAATTTACTTGAGGAATATGTGATCACCATTTTTATTTAATTTTTATCTACCCAGTAATCTTAAAATATTTAGGGAAATATTCTCAGTAATGTAAAGATATACAAAACTTTAGGTAATTTGGTTTTAAAATTACGTCAGTTATCACTCTTGTTTTCTGATAATGTTCTGTATGGACATCCATATTTAAAAACTCTATACATTTATACCCACAAAGGAAAGATTTCTGTCCTTATTTTTAAAATAAGGTATTGCAATTATTTACTGTATTTACATTGTTTATTATGTTTCAGCCATTATAAACTCCAGGATTCATGAAGTCAATGGAATTTCAAAATGAACACTTTATTTTGTTTGCTGATGGAGATTGCTCTAGTTCCATGATCCATGCCTCTACAGGATATTTCAGTTACAATTAATTCCCTTCAAGGCAAATTTGCAGCTTATTTGTTCACCTCTGCTATAGCCTTAGGTAAAGCCAGAGTATACAACACTAACAAGTTGTGAATATAACAAAAGAATAAGGAGAATAGACCTAATAATTTAAATACGGTAAATAAATAGAATTAGTTTTGAAATATTAGGGATCAATGACTTACAAAACACTTTTTGATTTATGATTAGAAAATAGTTTATAATAATTTCTAAGGTTTTAAAATTATATCTTCTTGCAGAGCTTTGTTGATATGAAATAAAAAAACATCTTTACTAATCATCAATTAGATTAATGGTTAGATTACATCTTATTGCTGATTTTTATCCCAACCCTCTGGCCAGATCCACTCTTCCTTATTCCTATTATTTTATTACTAGTTTGATTCCATCTTATTATTGATGCTTTTTATCTCAACCCTCTAGCCAGATCCACTCTTCATTATTCCTATTATTTTATTACTAGTTTGATTCCATCTTATTATTGATGCTTTTCATCCCAACCCTCTGGCCAGATCCACTCTTCATTATTCCTGTTATTTTATTACTAGTTTGATTCCATCTTATTATTGATGCTTTTTATCCCAACCCTCTGGCCAGATCCACTCTTCATTATTCCTATTATTTTATTACTAGTTTGATTCCATCTTATTATTGATGCTTTTTATCCCAACCCTCTGGCCAGATCCACTCTTCATTATTCTTATTATTTTATTACTAGTTTCATTCAATCTTATTAATGATGCTTTTTATCATAACCCTCTGGCCAGATCCACTCTTCATTATTCCTATTATTTTATTACTAGTTTGATTCCATCTTATTATCGATGCTTTTTATCCCAACCCTCTGGCCAGATCCACTCTTCATTATTCCTATTATTTTATTACTAGTTTGATTCCATCTTATTATCGATGCTTTTTATCCCAACCCTCTGGCCAGATCCACTCTTCATTATTCCTATTATTTTATTACTAGTTTGATTCCATCTTATTATTGATGCTTTTTATCCCAACCCTCTGGCCAGATCCACTCTTCATTATTCCTATTATTTTATTACTAGTTTGATTCCATCTTATTATCGATGCTTTTTATCCCAACCCTCTGGCCAGATCCACTCTTCATTATTCCTATTATTTTATTACTAGTTTGATTCCATCTTATTATTTATGCTTTTTATCCCAACCCTCTGGCCAGATCCACTCTTCATTATTCCTATTATTTTATTACTAGTTTGATTCCATCTTATTATTGATGCTTTTTATCCCAACCCTCTGGCCAGATCCACTCTTCATTATTCCTATTATTTTATTACTAGTTTGATTCCATCTTATTATTGATGCTTTTTATCCCAACCCTCTGGACAGATCCACTCTTCATTATTCCTATTATTTTATTACTAGTTTGATTCCATCTTATTATCGATGCTTTTTATCCCAACCCTCTGGCCAGATGCACTCTTCATTATTCCTATTATTTTATTACTAGTTTGATTCCATCTTATTATTGATGCTTTTTATCCCAACCCTCTGGCCAGATCCACTCTTCATTATTCCTATTATTTTATTACTAGTTTGATTCCATCTTATTATTGATGCTTTTTATCCCAACCCTCTGGCCAGATCCACTCTTCATTATTCCTATTATTTTATTACTAGTTTGATTCCATCTTATTATTGATGCTTTTTATCCCAACCCTCTGGCCAGATCCACTCATCATTATTCCTGTTATTTTATTACTAGTTTGATTCCATCTTATTATTGATGCTTTTTATCCCAACCCTCTGGCCAGATCCACTCTTCATTATTCCTATTATTTTATTACTAGTTTGATTCCATCTTATTATCGATGCTTTTTATCCCAACCCTCTGGCCAGATCCACTCTTCATTATTCCTATTATTTTATTACTAGTTTGATTCCATCTTATTATTGATGCTTTTTATCCCAACCCTCTGGCCAGATCCACTCTTCATTATTCCTATTATTTTATTACTAGTTTGATTCCATCTTATTATTGATGCTTTTTATCCCAACCCTCTGGCCAGATCCACTCATCATTATTCCTGTTATTTTATTACTAGTTTGATTCCATCTTATTATTGATGCTTTTTATCCCAACCCTCTGGCCAGATCCACTCTTCATTATTCCTATTATTTTATTACTAGTTTGATTCCATCTTATTATTGATGCTTTTTATCCCAACCCTCTGGCCAGATCCACTCTTCATTATTCCTATTATTTTATTACTAGTTTGATTCCATCTTATTATTGATGCTTTTTATCCCAACCCTCTGGCCAGATCCACTCTTCATTATTCCTATTATTTTATTACTAGTTTGATTCCATCTTATTATTGATGCTTTTTATCCCAACCCTCTGGCCAGATCCACTCTTCATTATTCCTATTATTTTATTACTAGTTTGATTCCATCTTATTATTGATGCTTTTTATCCCAACCCTCTGGCCAGATCCACTCTTCATTATTCCTATTATTTTATTACTAGTTTGATTCCATCTTATTATCGATGCTTTTTATCCCAACCCTCTGGCCAGATGCACTCTTCATTATTCCTATTATTTTATTACTAGTTTGATTCCATCTTATTATCGATGCTTTTTATCCCAACCCTCTGGCCAGATCCACTCTTCATTATTCCTATTATTTTATTACTAGTTTGATTCCATCTTATTATTGATGCTTTTTATCCCAACCCTCTGGCCAGATCCACTCTTCATTATTCCTATTATTTTATTACTAGTTTGATTCCATCTTATTATTGATGCTTTTTATCCCAACCCTCTGGCCAGATCCACTCTTCATTATTCCTATTATTTTATTACTAGTTTGATTCCATCTTATTATCGATGCTTTTTATCCCAACCCTCTGGCCAGATCCACTCTTCATTATTCCTATTATTTTATTACTAGTTTGATTCCATCTTATTATTGATGCTTTTTATCCCAACCCTCTGGCCAGATCCACTCTTCATTATTCCTATTATTTTATGACTAGTTTGATTCCATCTTATTATTGATGCTTTTTATCCCAACCCTCTGGCCAGATCCACTCTTCATTATTCCTATTATTTTATTACTAGTTTGATTCCATCTTATTATTGATGCTTTTTATCCCAACCCTCTGGACAGATCCACTCTTCATTATTCCTATTATTTTATTACTAGTTTGATTCCATCTTATTATTGATGCTTTTTATCCCAACCCTCTGGCCAGATCCACTCTTCATTATTCCTATTATTTTATTACTAGTTTGATTCCATCTTATTATTGATGCTTTTTATCCCAACCCTCTGGACAGATCCACTCTTCATTATTCCTATTATTTTATTACTAGTTTGATTCCATCTTATTATTGATGCTTTTTATCCCAACCCTCTGGCCAGATCCACTCTTCATTATTCCTATTATTTTATTACTAGTTTGATTCCATCTTATTATTGATGCTTTTTATCCCAACCCTCTGGACAGATCCACTCTTCATTATTCCTATTATTTTATTACTAGTTTGATTCCATCTTATTATTGATGCTTTTTATCCCAACCCTCTGGCCAGATCCATTCTTCATTATTCCTATTATTTTATTACTAGTTTGATTCCATCTTATTATTGATGCTTTTTATCCCAACCCTCTGGCCAGATCCACTCTTCATTATTCCTATTATTTTATTACTAGTTTGATTCCATCTTATTATTGATGCTTTTTATCCCAACCCTCTGGCCTGATCCACTCTTCATTATTCCTATTATTTTATTACTAGTTTGATTCCATCTTATTATTGATGCTTTTTATCCCAACCCTCTGGCCAGATCCACTCTTCATTATTCCTATTATTTTATTACTAGTTTGATTCCATCTTATTATTGATGCTTTTTATCCCAACCCTCTGGCCAGATCCACTCTTCATTATTCCTATTATTTTATTACTAGTTTCATTCCATCTTATTATTGATGCTTTTTATCCCAACCCTCTGGCCAGATCCACTCTTCATTATTCCTATTATTTTATTACTAGTTTCATTCCATCTTATTATTGATGCTTTTTATCCCAACCCTCTGGCCAGATCCACTCTTCATTATTCCTATTAGTTTATTACTAGTTTCATTCCATCTTATTATCGATGCTTTTTATCCCAACCCTCTGGCCAGATCCACTCTTCATTATTCCTATTATTTTATTACTAGTTTGATTCCATCTTATTATTGATGCTTTTTATCCCAACCCTCTGGCCAGATCCACTCTTCATTATTCCTATTATTTTATTACTAGTTTGATTCCATCTTATTATTGATGCTTTTTATCCCAACCCTCTGGCCAGATCCACTCTTCATTATTCCTATTATTTTATTACTAGTTTGATTCCATCTTATTATTGATGCTTTTTATCCCAACCCTCTGGCCAGATCCACTCTTCATTATTCCTATTATTTTATTACTAGTTTGATTCCATCTTATTATTGATGCTTTTTATCCCAACCCTCTGGCCAGATCCACTCTTCATTATTCCTATTATTTTATTACTAGTTTCATTCCATCTTATTATTGAAGCTTTTTATCCCAACCCTCTGGCCAGATCCACTCTTCATTATTCCTATTATTTTATTACTAGTTTCATTCCATCTTATTATTGAAGCTTTTTATCCCAACCCTCTGGCCAGATCCACTCTTCATTATTCCTATTATTTTATTACTAGTTTGATTCCATCTTATTATTGATGCTTTTTATCCCAACCCTCTGGCCAGATCCACTCTTCATTATTCCTATTATTTTATTACTAGTTTCATTCCATCTTATTATTGATGCTTTTTATCCCAACCCTCTGGCCAGATCCACTCTTCATTATTCCTATTATTTTATTACTAGTTTGATTCCATCTTATTATTGATGCTTTTTATCCCAACCCTCTGGCCAGATCCACTCTTCATTATTCCTATTATTTTATTACTAGTTTGATTCCATCTTATTATTGATGCTTTTTATCCCAACCCTCTGGCCAGATCCACTCTTCATTATTCCTATTATTTTATTACTAGTTTCATTCCATCTTATTATTGAAGCTTTTTATCCCAACCCTCTGGCCAGATCCACTCTTCATTATTCCTATTATTTTATTACTAGTTTCATTCCATCTTATTATTGAAGCTTTTTATCCCAACCCTCTGGCCAGATCCACTCTTCATTATTCCTATTATTTTATTACTAGTTTGATTCCATCTTATTATTGATGCTTTTTATCCCAACCCTCTGGCCAGATCCACTCTTCATTATTCCTATTATTTTATTACTAGTTTGATTCCATCTTATTATTGATGCTTTTTATCCCAACCCTCTGGCCTGATCCACTCTTCATTATTCCTATTATTTTATTACTAGTTTGATTCCATCTTATTATTGATGCTTTTTATCCCAACCCTCTGGCCTGATCCACTCTTCATTATTCCTATTATTTTATTACTAGTTTGATTCCATCTTATTATTGATGCTTTTTATCCCAACCCTCTGGCCAGATCCACTCTTCATTATTCCTATTATTTTATTACTAGTTTGATTCCATCTTATTATTGATGCTTTTTATCCCAACCCTCTGGCCAGATCCACTCTTCATTATTCCTATTATTTTATTACTAGTTTGATTCCATCTTATTATTGATGCTTTTTATCCCAACCCTCTGGCCAGATCCACTCTTCATTATTCCTATTATTTTATTACTAGTTTGATTCCATCTTATTATTGATGCTTTTTATCCCAACCCTCTGGCCAGATCCACTCTTCATTATTCCTATTATTTTATTACTAGTTTGATTCCATCTTATTATTGATGCTTTTTATCCCAACCCTCTGGCCAGATCCACTCTTCATTATTCCTATTATTTTATTACTAGTTTGATTCCATCTTATTATTGATGCTTTTTATCCCAACCCTCTGGCCAGATCCACTCTTCATTATTCCTATTATTTTATTACTAGTTTGATTCCATCTTATTATTGATGCTTTTTATCCCAACCCTCTGGCCAGATCCACTCTTCATTATTCCTATTATTTTATTACTAGTTTGATTCCATCTTATTATTGATGCTTTTTATCCCAACCCTCTGGCCAGATCCACTCTTCATTATTCCTATTATTTTATTACTAGTTTGATTCCATCTTATTATTGATGCTTTTTATCCCAACCCTCTGGCCAGATCCACTCTTCATTATTCCTATTATTTTATTACTAGTTTGATTCCATCTTATTATTGATGCTTTTTATCCCAACCCTCTGGCCAGATCCACTCTTCATTATTCCTATTATTTTATTACTAGTTTCATTCCATCTTATTATTGAAGCTTTTTATCCCAACCCTCTGGCCAGATCCACTCTTCATTATTCCTATTATTTTATTACTAGTTTCATTCCATCTTATTATTGATGCTTTTTATCCCAACCCTCTGGCCAGATCCACTCTTCATTATTCCTATTATTTTATTACTAGTTTGATTCCATCTTATTATTGATGCTTTTTATCCCAACCCTCTGGCCAGATCCACTCTTCATTATTCCTATTATTTTATTACTAGTTTGATTCCATCTTATTATTGATGCTTTTTATCCCAACCCTCTGGCCAGATCCACTCTTCATTATTCCTATTATTTTATTACTAGTTTGATTCCATCTTATTATTGATGCTTTTTATCCCAACCCTCTGGCCAGATCCACTCTTCATTATTCCTATTATTTTATTACTAGTTTGATTCCATCTTATTATTAATGCTTTTTATCCCAAGCCTCTGGCCAGATCCACTCTTCATTATTCCTATTATTTTATTACTAGTTTGATTCCATCTTATTATTGATGCTTTTTATCCCAACCCTCTGGCCAGATCCACTCTTCATTATTCCTATTATTTTATTACTAGTTTCATTCCATCTTATTATTGATTCTTTTTATCCCAACCCTCTGGCCAGATCCACTCTTCATTATTCCTATTATTTTATTACTAGTTTCATTCCATCTTATAATTGATGCTTTTTATCCCAACCCTCTGGCCAGATCCACTCTTCATTATTCCTATTATTTTATTACTAGTTTGATTCCATCTTATTATTGATGCTTTTTATCCCAACCCTCTGGCCAGATCCACTCTTCATTATTCCTATTATTTTATTACTAGTTTGATTCCATCTTATTATTGATGCTTTTTATCCCAACCCTCTGGCCAGATCCACTCTTCATTATTCCTATTATTTTATTACTAGTTTGATTCCATCTTATTATTGATGCTTTTTATCCCAACCCTCTGGCCAGATCCACTCTTCATTATTCCTATTATTTTATTACTAGTTTGATTCCATCTTATTATTAATGCTTTTTATCCCAACCCTCTGGCCAGATCCACTCTTCATTATTCCTATTATTTTATTACTAGTTTGATTCCATCTTATTATTGATGCTTTTTATCCCAACCCTCTGGCCAGATCCACTCTTCATTATTCCTATTATTTTATTACTAGTTTGATTCCATCTTATTATTGATTCTTTTTATCCCAACCCTCTGGCCAGATCCACTCTTCATTATTCCTATTATTTTATTACTAGTTTCATTCCATCTTATTATTGATGCTTTTTATCCCAACCCTCTGGCCAGATCCACTCTTCATTATTCCTATTATTTTATTACTAGTTTGATTCCATCTTATTATTAATGCTTTTTATCCCAACCCTCTGGCCAGATCCACTCTTCATTATTCCTATTATTTTATTACTAGTTTGATTCCATCTTATTATTGATGCTTTTTATCCCAACCCTCTGGCCAGATCCACTCTTCATTATTCCTATTATTTTATTACTAGTTTCATTCCATCTTATTATTGATTCTTTTTATCCCAACCCTCTGGCCAGATGCACTCTTCATTATTCCTATTATTTTATTACTAGTTTGATTCCATCTTATTATTGATTCTTTTTATCCCAACCCTCTGGCCAGATCCACTCTTCATTATTCCTATTATTTTATTACTAGTTTGATTCCATCTTATTATTGATGCTTTTTATCCCAACCCTCTGGCCAGATCCACTCTTCATTATTCCTATTATTTTATTACTAGTTTGATTCCATCTTATTATTAATGCTTTTTATCCCAACCCTCTGGCCAGATCCACTCTTCATTATTCCTATTATTTTATTACTAGTTTGATTCCATCTTATTATTGATGCTTTTTATCCCAACCCTCTGGCCAGATCCACTCTTCATTATTCCTATTATTTTATTACTAGTTTCATTCCATCTTATTATTGATTCTTTTTATCCCAACCCTCTGGCCAGATCCACTCTTCATTATTCCTATTATTTTATTACTAGTTTGATTCCATCTTATTATTGATGCTTTTTATCCCAACCCTCTGGCCAGATCCACTCTTCATTATTCCTATTATTTTATTACTAGTTTGATTCCATCTTATTATTAATGCTTTTTATCCCAACCCTCTGGCCAGATCCACTCTTCATTATTCCTATTATTTTATTACTAGTTTGATTCCATCTTATTATTGATGCTTTTTATCCCAACCCTCTGGCCAGATCCACTCTTCATTATTCCTATTATTTTATTACTAGTTTCATTCCATCTTATTATTGATTCTTTTTATCCCAACCCTCTGGCCAGATGCACTCTTCATTATTCCTATTATTTTATTACTAGTTTGATTCCATCTTATTATTGATTCTTTTTATCCCAACCCTCTGGCCAGATCCACTCTTCATTATTCCTATTATTTTATTACTAGTTTGATTCCATCTTATTATTGATGCTTTTTATCCCAACCCTCTGGCCAGATCCACTCTTCATTATTCCTATTATTTTATTACTAGTTTGATTCCATCTTATTATTAATGCTTTTTATCCCAACCCTCTGGCCAGATCCACTCTTCATTATTCCTATTATTTTATTACTAGTTTGATTCCATCTTATTATTGATGCTTTTTATCCCAACCCTCTGGCCAGATCCACTCTTCATTATTCCTATTATTTTATTACTAGTTTGATTCCATCATATTATTGATGCTTTTTATCCCAACCCTCTGGCGAGATCCACTCTTCATTATTCCTGTTATTTTATTACTAGTTTGATTCCATCTTATTATTGACGCTTTTCATCCCAACCCTCTGGCCAGATCCACTCTTCATTATTCCTATTATTTTATTACTAGTTTGATTCCATCTTATTATTGATGCTTTTTATCCCAACCCTCTGGCCAGATCCACTCTTCATTATTCCTATTATTTTATTACTAGTTTGATTCCATCTTATTATTGATGCTTTTTATCCCAACCCTCTGGCCAGATCCACTCTTCATTATTCCTATTATTTTATTACTAGTTTCATTCCATCTTATTATTGATGCTTTTTATCCCAACCCTCTGGCCAGATCCACTCTTCATTATTCCTATTATTTTATTACTAGTTTCATTCCATCTTATTATTGATGCTTTTTATCCCAACCCTCTGGCCAGATGCACTCTTCATTATTCCTATTATTTTATTACTAGTTTGATTCCATCTTATTATTGATTCTTTTTATCCCAACCCTCTGGCCAGATCCACTCTTCATTATTCCTATTATTTTATTACTAGTTTGATTCCATCTTATTATTGATGCTTTTTATCCCAACCCTCTGGCCAGATCCACTCTTCATTATTCCTATTATTTTATTACTAGTTTGATTCCATCTTATTATTAATGCTTTTTATCCCAACCCTCTGGCCAGATCCACTCTTCATTATTCCTATTATTTTATTACTAGTTTGATTCCATCTTATTATTGATGCTTTTTATCCCAACCCTCTGGCCAGATCCACTCTTCATTATTCCTATTATTTTATTACTAGTTTGATTCCATCATATTATTGATGCTTTTTATCCCAACCCTCTGGCGAGATCCACTCTTCATTATTCCTGTTATTTTATTACTAGTTTGATTCCATCTTATTATTGATGCTTTTCATCCCAACCCTCTGGCCAGATCCACTCTTCATTATTCCTATTATTTTATTACTAGTTTGATTCCATCTTATTATTGATGCTTTTTATCCCAACCCTCTGGCCAGATCCACTCTTCATTATTCCTATTATTTTATTACTAGTTTGATTCCATCTTATTATTGATGCTTTTTATCCCAACCCTCTGGCCAGATCCACTCTTCATTATTCCTGTTATTTTATTACTACTTGATTCCATCTTATTATTGATGCTTTTTATCCCAACCCTCTGGCCAGATCCACTCTTCATTATTCCTGTTATTTTATTACTAGTTTGATTCCATCTTATTATTGATGCTTTTTATCCCAACCCTCTGGCCAGATCCACTCTTCATAATTCCTATTATTTTATTACTAGTTTCATTCCATCTTATTATTGATGCTTTTTATCCCAACCCTCTGGCCAGATCCACTCTTCATTATTCCTGTTATTTTATTACTAGTTTGATTCCATCTTATTATTGATGCTTTTTATCCCAACCCTCTGGCCAGATCCACTCTTCATTATTCCTATTATTTTATTACTAGTTTGATTCCATCTTATTATTGATGCTTTTTATCCCAACCCTCTGGCCAGATCCACTCTTCATTATTCCTATTATTTTATTACTAGTTTGATTCCATCTTATTATTGATGCTTTTTATCCCAACCCTCTGGCCAGATCCACTCTTCATTATTCCTATTATTTTATTACTACTTGATTCCATCTTATTATTGATGCTTTTTATCCCAACCCTCTGGCCAGATCCACTCTTCATTATTCCTGTTATTTTATTACTAGTTTGATTCCATCTTATTATTGATGCTTTTTATCCCAACCCTCTGGCCAGATCCACTCTTCATTATTCCTGTTATTTTATTACTAGTTTGATTCCATCTTATTATTGATGCTTTTTATCCCAACCCTCTGGCCAGATCCACTCATCATTATTCCTGTTATTTTATTACTAGTTTGATTCCATCTTATTATTGATGCTTTTTATCCCAACCCTCTGGCCAGATCCACTCTTCATTATTCCTGTTATTTTATTACTAGTTTGATTCCATCTTATTATTGATGCTTTTTATCCCAACACTCTGGCCAGATCCACTCTTCATTATTCCTGCTATTTTATGACTAGTTTGATTCCATCTTATTATTGATGCTTTTTATCCCAACCCTCTGGCCAGATCCACTCTTCATTATTCCTGTTATTGTATGACTAGTTTGATTCCATCTTATTATTGATGCTTTTTATCCCAACCCTCTGGACAGATCCACTCTTCATTATTCCTGTTATTTTATGACTAGTTTGATTCCATCTTATTATTGATGCTTTTTATCCCAACCCTCTGGCCAGATCCACTCTTCATTATTCCTGTTATTTTATTACTAGTTTGATTCCATCTTATTATTGATGCTTTTTATCCCAACCCTCTGGCCAGATCCACTCTTCATTATTCCTGTTATTGTATGACTAGTTTGATTCCATCTTATTATTGATGCTTTTTATCCCAACCCTCTGGACAGATCCACTCTTCATTATTCCTGTTATTTTATGACTAGTTTGATTCCATCTTATTATTGATGCTTTTTATCCCAACCCTCTGGCCAGATCCACTCTTCATTATTCCTGTTATTTTATTACTAGTTTGATTCCATCTTATTATTGATGCTTTTTATCCCAACCCTCTGGCCAGATCCACTCTTCATTATTCCTGTTATTGTATGACTAGTTTGATTCCATCTTATTATTGATGCTTTTTATCCCAACCCTCTGGACAGATCCACTCTTCATTATTCCTGTTATTTTATTACTAGTTTGTTTCCATCTTATTATTGATGCTTTTTATCCCAACCCTCTGGCCAGATCCACTCTTCATTATTCCTGTTATTTTATTACTAGTTTGTTCCATCTTATTATTGATGCTTTTTATCCCAACCCTCTGGCCAGATCCATTCTTCATTATTCCTATTATTTTATTACTAGTTTGATTCCATCTTATTATTGATGCTTTTTATCCCAACCCTCTGGCCAGATCCACTCTTCATTATTCCTATTATTTTATTAGTAGTTTGATTCCATCTTATTATTGATGCTTTTTATCCCAACCCTCTGGCCAGATCCACTCTTCATTATTCCTATTATTTTATTACGAGTTTGATTCCATCTTATTATTGATGCTTTTTATCCCAACCCTCTGGCCAGATCCACTCTTCATAATTCCTATTATTTTATTACTAGTTTGATTCCATCTTATTATTGATGCTTTTTATCCCAACCCTCTGGCCAGATCCACTCTTCATTATTCCTGTTATTTTATTACTAGTTTGATTCCATCTTATTATTGATGCTTTTTATCCCAACCCTCTGGCCAGATCCACTCATCATTATTCCTGTTATTTTATTACTAGTTTGATTCCATCTTATTATTGATGCTTTTTATCCCAACCCTCTGGCCAGATCCACTCTTCATTATTCCTGTTATTTTATTACTAGTTTGATTCCATCTTATTATTGATGCTTTTTATCCCAACCCTCTGGCCAGATCCACTCTTCATTATTCCTGCTATTTTATTACTAGTTTGATTCCATCTTATTATTGATGCTTTTTATCCCAACCCTCTGGCCAGATCCACTCTTCATAATTCCTATTATTTTATTACTAGTTTGATTCCATCTTATTATTGATGCTTTTTATCCCAACCCTCTGGCCAGATCCACTCTTCATTATTCCTGTTATTTTATTACTAGTTTGATTCCATCTTATTATTAATGCTTTTTATCCCAACCCTCTGGCCAGATCCACTCTTCATAATTCCTATTATTTTATTACTAGTTTCATTCCATCTTATTATTGATGCTTTTTATCCCAACCCTCTGGCCAGATCCACTCTTCATTATTCCTATTATTTTATTACGAGTTTGATTCCATCTTATTATTGATGCTTTTTATCCCAACCCTCTGGCCAGATCCACTCTTCATAATTCCTATTATTTTATTACTAGTTTGATTCCATCTTATTATTGATGCTTTTTATCCCAACCCTCTGGCCAGATCCACTCTTCATTATTCCTGTTATTTTATTACTAGTTTGATTCCATCTTATTATTGATTCTTTTTATCCCAACCCTCTGGCCAGATCCACTCTTCATAATTCCTATTATTTTATTACTAGTTTGATTCCATCTTATTATTAATGCTTTTTATCCCAACCCTCTGGCCAGATCCACTCTTCATTATTCCTGTTATTTTATTACTAGTTTGATTCCATCTTATTATTGATGCTTTTTATCCCAACCCTCTGGCCAGATCCACTCTTCATAATTCCTATTATTTTATTACTAGTTTCATTCCATCTTATTATTAATGCTTTTTATCCCAACCCTCTGGCCAGATCCACTCTTCATTATTCCTGTTATTTTATTACTAGTTTGATTCCATCTTATTATTGATGCTTTTTATCCCAACCCTCTGGCCAGATCCACTCTTCATAATTCCTATTATTTTATTACTAGTTTGATTCCATCTTATTATTAATGCTTTTTATCCCAACCCTCTGGCCAGATCCACTCTTCATTATTCCTGTTATTTTATTACTAGTTTGATTCCATCTTATTATTGATGCTTTTTATCCCAACCCTCTGGCCAGATCCACTCTTCATAATTCCTATTATTTTATTACTAGTTTGATTCCATCTTATTATTGATGCTTTTTATCCCAACCCTCTGGCCAGATCCACTCTTCATTATTCCTATTATTTTATTACGAGTTTGATTCCATCTTATTATTGATGCTTTTTATCCCAACCCTCTGGCCAGATCCACTCTTCATAATTCCTATTATTTTATTACTAGTTTGATTCCATCTTATTATTAATGCTTTTTATCCCAACCCTCTGGCCAGATCCACTCTTCATTATTCCTGTTATTTTATTACTAGTTTGATTCCATCTTATTATTGATGCTTTTTATCCCAACCCTCTGGCCAGATCCACTCATCATTATTCCTGTTATTTTATTACTAGTTTGATTCCATCTTATTATTGATGCTTTTTATCCCAACCCTCTGGCCAGATCCACTCTTCATTATTCCTGTTATTTTATTACTAGTTTGATTCCATCTTATTATTGATGCTTTTTATCCCAACCCTCTGGCCACATCCACTCTTCATTATTCCTGCTATTTTATTACTAGTTTGATTCCATCTTATTATTGATGCTTTTTATCCCAACACTCTGGCCAGATCCACTCTTCATTATTCCTGCTATTTTATGACTAGTTTGATTCCATCTTATTATTGATGCTTTTTATCCCAACCCTCTGGACAGATCCACTCTTCATTATTCCTGTTATTTTATGATTAGTTTGATTCCATTTTATTATTGATGCTTTTTATCCCAACCCTCTGGCCAGATCCACTCTTCATTATTCCTATTATTTTATTACTAGTTTGATTCCATCTTATTATTGATGCTTTTTATCCCAACCCTCTGACCAGATCCACTCTTCATTATTCCTATTATTTTATTACTAGTTTGATTCCATCTTATTATTGATGCTTTTTATCCCAACCCTCTGGCCAGATCCACTCTTCATTATTCCTGTTATTTTATTACTAGTTTGATTCCATCTTATTATTGATGCTTTTTATCCCAACCCTCTGGCCAGATCCACTCTTCATTATTCCTATTATTTTATTACTAGTTTGATTCCATCTTATTATTGATGCTTTTTATCCCAACCCTCTGGCCAGATCCACTCTTCATTATTCCTGTTATTTTATTACTAGTTTGATTCCATCTTATTATTGATGCTTTTTATCCCAACCCTCTGACCAGATCCACTCTTCATTATTCCTATTATTTTATTACTAGTTTGATTCCATCTTATTATTGATGCTTTTTATCCCAACCCTCTGGCCAGATCCACTCTTCATTATTCCTATTATTTTATTACTAGTTTGATTCCATCTTATTATTGACGCTTTTTATCCCAACCCTCTGACCAGATCCACTCTTCATTATTCCTATTATTTTATTACTAGTTTGATTCCATCTTATTATTGATGCTTTTTATCCCAACCCTCTGGCCAGATCCACTCTTCATTATTCCTATTATTTTATTACGAGTTTGATTCCATCTTATTATTGATGCTTTTTATCCCAACCCTCTGGCCAGATCCACTCTTCATAATTCCTATTATTTTATTACTAGTTTGATTCCATCTTATTATTGATGCTTTTTATCCCAACCCTCTGGCCAGATCCACTCTTCATTATTCCTATTATTTTATTACTAGTTTGATTCCATCTTATTATTGATGCTTTTTATCCCAACCCTCTGGCCAGATCCACTCATCATTATTCCTGTTATTTTATTACTAGTTTGATTCCATCTTATTATTGATGCTTTTTATCCCAACCCTCTGGCCAGATCCACTCTTCATTATTCCTGTTATTTTATTACTAGTTTGATTCCATCTTATTATTGATGCTTTTTATCCCAACCCTCTGGCCAGATCCACTCTTCATTATTCCTATTATTTTATTACTAGTTTGATTCCATCTTATTATTGATGCTTTTTATCCCAACCCTCTGGCCAGATCCACTCTTCATTATTCCTATTATTTTATTACTAATTTGATTCCATCTTATTATCGATGCTTTTTATCCCAACCCTCTGGCCAGATCCACTCTTCATTATTCCTGTTATTTTATGACTAATTTGATTCCATCTTATTATTGACGCTTTTTATCCCAACCCTCTGGCCAGATCCACTCTTCATTATTCCTGTTATTTTATTACTAGTTTGATTCCATCTTATTATTGATGCTTTTTATCCCAACACTCTGGCCAGATCCACTCTTCATTATTCCTGCTATTTTATGACTAGTTTGATTCCATCTTATTATTGATGCTTTTTATCCCAACCCTCTGGCCAGATCCACTCTTCATTATTCCTGTTATTTTATTACTAGTTTGATTCCATCTTATTATTGATGCTTTTTATCCCAACCCTCTGGACAGATCCACTCTTCATTATTCCTGCTATTTTATGACTAGTTTGATTCCATCTTATTATTGATGCTTTTTATCCCAACCCTCTGGACAGATCCACTCTTCATTATTCCTGTTATTTTATGACTAGTTTGATTCCATCTTATTATTGATGCTTTTTATCCCAACCCTCTGGCCAGATCCACTCTTCATTATTCCTATTATTTTATTACTAGTTTGATTCCATCTTATTATTGATGCTTTTTATCCCAACCCTCTGGCCAGATCCACTCTTCATTATTCCTATTATTTTATTACTAATTTGATTCCATCTTATTATCGATGCTTTTTATCCCAACCCTCTGGCCAGATCCACTCTTCATTATTCCTGTTATTTTATGACTAATTTGATTCCATCTTATTATTGACGCTTTTTATCCCAACCCTCTGGCCAGATCCACTCTTCATTATTCCTGTTATTTTATTACTAGTTTGATTCCATCTTATTATTGATGCTTTTTATCCCAACCCTCTGGCCAGATCCACTCTTCATTATTCCTGCTATTTTATGACTAGTTTGATTCCATCTTATTATTGATGCTTTTTATCCCAACCCTCTGGACAGATCCACTCTTCATTATTCCTATTATTTTATTACTAATTTGATTCCATCTTATTATCGATGCTTTTTATCCCAACCCTCTGGCCAGATCCACTCTTCATTATTCCTGCTATTTTATGACTAGTTTGATTCCATCTTATTATTGATGCTTTTTATCCCAACCCTCTGGACAGATCCACTCTTCATTATTCCTGCTATTTTATGACTAGTTTGATTCCATCTTATTATTGATGCTTTTTATCCCAACCCTCTGGACAGATCCACTCTTCATTATTCCTGTTATTTTATGACTAGTTTGATTCCATCTTATTATTGATGCTTTTTATCCCAACACTCTGGCCAGATCCACTCTTCATTATTCCTGCTATTTTATGACTAGTTTGATTCCATCTTATTATTGATGCTTTTTATCCCAACCCTCTGGCCAGATCCACTCTTCATTATTCCTGTTATTTTATTACTAGTTTGATTCCATCTTATTATTGATGCTTTTTATCCCAACCCTCTGGCCAGATCCACTCTTCATTATTCCTGTTATTGTATGACTAGTTTGATTCCATCTTATTATTGATGCTTTTTATCCCAACCCTCTGGACAGATCCACTCTTCATTATTCCTGTTATTTTATTACTAGTTTGATTCCATCTTATTATTGATGCTTTTTATCCCAACCCTCTGGCCAGATCCACTCTTCATTATTCCTGTTATTGTATGACTAGTTTGATTCCATCTTATTATTGATGCTTTTTATCCCAACCCTCTGGACAGATCCACTCTTCATTATTCCTGTTATTTTATTACTAGTTTGTTCCATCTTATTATTGATGCTTTTTATCCCAACCCTCTGGCCAGATCCACTCTTCATTATTCCTGTTATTTTATTACTAGTTTGATTCCATCTTATTATTGATGCTTTTTATCCCAACCCTCTGGCCAGATCCACTCTTCATTATTCCTGTTATTGTATGACTAGTTTGTTTCCATCTTATTATTGATGCTTTTTATCCCAACCCTCTGGCCAGATCCACTCTTCATTATTCCTATTATTTTATTACTAGTTTGATTCCATCTTATTATTGATGCTTTTTATCCCAACCCTCTGGCCAGATCCACTCTTCATTATTCCTATTATTTTATTACGAGTTTGATTCCATCTTATTATTGATGCTTTTTATCCCAACCCTCTGGCCAGATCCACTCTTCATAATTCCTATTATTTTATTACTAGTTTGATTCCATCTTATTATTGATGCTTTTTATCCCAACCCTCTGGCCAGATCCACTCTTCATTATTCCTGTTATTTTATTACTAGTTTGATTCCATCTTATTATTGATGCTTTTTATCCCAACCCTCTGGCCAGATCCACTCATCATTATTCCTGTTATTTTATTACTAGTTTGATTCCATCTTATTATTGATGCTTTTTATCCCAACCCTCTGGCCAGATCCACTCTTCATTATTCCTGTTATTTTATTACTAGTTTGATTCCATCTTATTATTGATGCTTTTTATCCCAACCCTCTGGCCAGATCCACTCTTCATTATTCCTATTATTTTATTACTAGTTTGATTCCATCTTATTATTGATGCTTTTTATCCCAACCCTCTGGCCAGATCCACTCTTCATTATTCCTATTATTTTATTACTAATTTGATTCCATCTTATTATCGATGCTTTTTATCCCAACCCTCTGGCCAGATCCACTCTTCATTATTCCTGTTATTTTATGACTAGTTTGATTCCATCTTATTATTGACGCTTTTTATCCCAACCCTCTGGCCAGATCCACTCTTCATTATTCCTGTTATTTTATTACTAGTTTGATTCCATCTTATTATTGATGCTTTTTATCCCAACACTCTGGCCAGATCCACTCTTCATTATTCCTGCTATTTTATGACTAGTTTGATTCCATCTTATTATTGATGCTTTTTATCCCAACCCTCTGGACAGATCCACTCTTCATTATTCCTGCTATTTTATGACTAGTTTGATTCCATCTTATTATTGATGCTTTTTATCCCAACCCTCTGGACAGATCCACTCTTCATTATTCCTGTTATTTTATGACTAGTTTGATTCCATCTTATTATTGATGCTTTTTATCCCAACCCTCTGGACAGATCCACTCTTCATTATTCCTGTTATTTTATTACTAGTTTGATTCCATCTTATTATTGATGCTTTTTATCCCAACCCTCTGGCCAGATCCACTCTTCATTATTCCTGCTATTTTATGACTAGTTTGATTCCATCTTATTATTGATGCTTTTTATCCCAACCCTCTGGACAGATCCACTCTTCATTATTCCTGTTATTTTATGACTAGTTTGATTCCATCTTATTATTGATGCTTTTTATCCCAACCCTCTGGCCAGATCCACTCTTCATTATTCCTGTTATTTTATTACTAGTTTGATTCCATCTTATTATTGATGCTTTTTATCCCAACACTCTGGCCAGATCCACTCTTCATTATTCCTGCTATTTTATGACTAGTTTGATTCCATCTTATTATTGATGCTTTTTATCCCAACCCTCTGGCCAGATCCACTCTTCATTATTCCTGTTATTTTATTACTAGTTTGATTCCATCTTATTATTGATGCTTTTTATCCCAACCCTCTGGCCAGATCCACTCTTCATTATTCCTGTTATTGTATGACTAGTTTGATTCCATCTTATTATTGATGCTTTTTATCCCAACCCTCTGGACAGATCCACTCTTCATTATTCCTGTTATTTTATGACTAGTTTGATTCCATCTTATTATTGATGCTTTTTATCCCAACCCTCTGGCCAGATCCACTCTTCATTATTCCTGTTATTTTATTACTAGTTTGATTCCATCTTATTATTGATGCTTTTTATCCCAACCCTCTGGCCAGATCCACTCTTCATTATTCCTGTTATTGTATGACTAGTTTGATTCCATCTTATTATTGATGCTTTTTATCCCAACCCTCTGGACAGATCCACTCTTCATTATTCCTGTTATTTTATTACTAGTTTGTTTCCATCTTATTATTGATGCTTTTTATCCCAACCCTCTGGCCAGATCCACTCTTCATTATTCCTATTATTTTATTACTAGTTTGATTCCATCTTATTATTGATGCTTTTTATCCCAACCCTCTGGCCAGATCCACTCTTCATTATTCCTGTTATTGTATGACTAGTTTGATTCCATCTTATTATTGATGCTTTTTATCCCAACCCTCTGGACAGATCCACTCTTCATTATTCCTGTTATTTTATGACTAGTTTGATTCCATCTTATTATTGATGCTTTTTATCCCAACCCTCTGGCCAGATCCACTCTTCATTATTCCTGTTATTTTATTACTAGTTTGATTCCATCTTATTATTGATGCTTTTTATCCCAACCCTCTGGCCAGATCCACTCTTCATTATTCCTGTTATTGTATGACTAGTTTGATTCCATCTTATTATTGATGCTTTTTATCCCAACCCTCTGGCCAGATCCACTCTTCATTATTCCTGTTATTTTATTACTAGTTTGATTCCATCTTATTATTGATGCTTTTTATCCCAACCCTCTGGCCAGATCCACTCTTCATTATTCCTGTTATTTTATGACTAGTTTGATTCCATCTTATTATTGATGCTTTTTATCCCAACCCTCTGGCCAGATCCACTCTTCATTATTCCTGTTATTGTATGACTAGTTTGATTCCATCTTATTATTGATGCTTTTTATCCCAACCCTCTGGACAGATCCACTCTTCATTATTCCTGTTATTTTATTACTAGTTTGTTCCATCTTATTATTGATGCTTTTTATCCCAACCCTCTGGCCAGATCCACTCTTCATTATTCCTGTTATTTTATTACTAGTTTGATTCCATCTTATTATTGATGCTTTTTATCCCAACCCTCTGGCCAGATCCACTCTTCATTATTCCTGTTATTGTATGACTAGTTTGTTTCCATCTTATTATTGATGCTTTTTATCCCAACCCTCTGGCCAGATCCACTCTTCATTATTCCTATTATTTTATTACTAGTTTGATTCCATCTTATTATTGATGCTTTTTATCCCAACCCTCTGGCCAGATCCACTCTTCATTATTCCTATTATTTTATTACTAGTTTGATTCCATCTTATTATTGATGCTTTTTATCCCAACCCTCTGGCCAGATCCACTCTTCATTATTCCTATTATTTTATTACTAGTTTGATTCCATCTTATTATTGATGCTTTTTATCCCAACCCTCTGGCCAGATCCACTCTTCATTATTCCTATTATTTTATTACTAGTTTGATTCCATCTTATTATTGATGCTTTTTATCCCAACCCTCTGGCCAGATCCACTCTTCATTATTCCTATTATTTTATTACTAGTTTGATTCCATCTTATTATTGATGCTTTTTATCCCAACCCTCTGGCCAGATCCACTCTTCATTATTCCTATTATTTTATTACTAGTTTGATTCCATCTTATTATTGATGCTTTTTATCCCAACCCTCTGGCCAGATCCACTCTTCATTATTCCTATTATTTTATTACTAGTTTGATTCCATCTTATTATTGATGCTTTTTATCCCAACCCTCTGGCCAGATCCACTCTTCATTATTCCTATTATTTTATTACTAGTTTGATTCCATCTTATTATTGATGCTTTTTATCCCAACCCTCTGGCCAGATCCACTCTTCATTATTCCTATTATTTTATTACTAGTTTGATTCCATCTTATTATTGATGCTTTTTATCCCAACCCTCTGGCCAGATCCACTCTTCATTATTCCTATTATTTTATTACTAGTTTGATTCCATCTTATTATTGATGCTTTTTATCCCAACCCTCTGGCCAGATCCACTCTTCATTATTCCTATTATTTTATTACTAGTTTGATTCCATCTTATTATTGATGCTTTTTATCCCAACCCTCTGGCCAGATCCACTCTTCATTATTCCTATTATTTTATTACTAGTTTGATTCCATCTTATTATTGATGCTTTTTATCCCAACCCTCTGGCCAGATCCACTCTTCATTATTCCTATTATTTTATTACTAGTTTGATTCCATCTTATTATTGATGCTTTTTATCCCAACCCTCTGGCCAGATCCACTCTTCATTATTCCTATTATTTTATTACTAGTTTGATTCCATCTTATTATTGATGCTTTTTATCCCAACCCTCTGGCCAGATCCACTCTTCATTATTCCTATTATTTTATTACTAGTTTGATTCCATCTTATTATTGATGCTTTTTATCCCAACCCTCTGGCCAGATCCACTCTTCATTATTCCTATTATTTTATTACTAGTTTGATTCCATCTTATTATTGATGCTTTTTATCCCAACCCTCTGGCCAGATCCACTCTTCATTATTCCTATTATTTTATTACTAGTTTGATTCCATCTTATTATTGATGCTTTTTATCCCAACCCTCTGGCCAGATCCACTCTTCATTATTCCTATTATTTTATTACTAGTTTGATTCCATCTTATTATTGATGCTTTTTATCCCAACCCTCTGGCCAGATCCACTCTTCATTATTCCTATTATTTTATTACTAGTTTGATTCCATCTTATTATTGATGCTTTTTATCCCAACCCTCTGGCCAGATCCACTCTTCATTATTCCTATTATTTTATTACTAGTTTGATTCCATCTTATTATTGATGCTTTTTATCCCAAACCTCTGGCCAGATCCATTCTTCATTATTCCTATTATTTTATTACTAGTTTGATTCCATCTTATTATTGATGCTTTTTATCCCAACCCTCTGGCCAGATCCACTCTTCATTATTCCTATTATTTTATTACTAGTTTGATTCCATCTTATTATTGATGCTTTTTATCCCAACCCTCTGGCCAGATCCACTCTTCATTATTCCTGTTATTGTATGACTAGTTTGTTTCCATCTTATTATTGATGCTTTTTATCCCAACCCTCTGGCCAGATCCACTCTTCATTATTCCTATTATTTTATTACTAGTTTGATTCCATCTTATTATTGATGCTTTTTATCCCAACCCTCTGGCCAGATCCACTCTTCATTATTCCTGTTATTGTATGACTAGTTTGTTTCCATCTTATTATTGATGCTTTTTATCCCAACCCTCTGGCCAGATCCATTCTTCATTATTCCTATTATTTTATTACTAGTTTGATTCCATCTTATTATTGATGCTTTTTATCCCAACCCTCTGGCCAGATCCACTCTTCATTATTCCTATTATTTTATTACCAGTTTGATTCCATCTTATTATTGATGCTTTTTATCCCAACCCTCTGGCCAGATCCACTCTTCATTATTCCTGTTATTGTATGACTAGTTTGTTTCCATCTTATTATTGATGCTTTTTATCCCAACCCTCTGGCCAGATCCACTCTTCATTATTCCTATTATTTTATTACTAGTTTGATTCCATCTTATTATTGATGCTTTTTATCCCAACCCTCTGGCCAGATCCGCTCTTCATTATTCCTATTATTTTATTACTAGTTTGATTCCATCTTATTATTGATGCTTTTTATCCCAACCCTCTGGCCAGATCCACTCTTCATTATTCCTATTATTTTATTACTAGTTTGATTCCATCTTATTATTGATGCTTTTTATCCCAACCCTCTGGCCAGATCCACTCTTCATTATTCCTATTATTTTATTACTAGTTTGATTCCATCTTATTATTGATGCTTTTTATCCCAACCCTCTGGCCAGATCCACTCTTCATTATTCCTATTATTTTATTACTAGTTTGATTCCATCTTATTATTGATGCTTTTTATCCCAACCCTCTGGCCAGATCCACTCTTCATTATTCCTATTATTTTATTACTAGTTTGATTCCATCTTATTATTGATGCTTTTTATCCCAACCCTCTGGCCAGATCCACTCTTCATTATTCCTATTATTTTATTACTAGTTTGATTCCATCTTATTATTGATGCTTTTTATCCCAACCCTCTGGCCAGATCCGCTCTTCATTATTCCTATTATTTTATTACTAGTTTGATTCCATCTTATTATTGATGCTTTTTATCCCAACCCTCTGGCCAGATCCACTCTTCATTATTCCTATTATTTTATTACTAGTTTGATTCCATCTTATTATTGATGCTTTTTATCCCAACCCTCTGGCCAGATCCACTCTTCATTATTCCTATTATTTTATTACTAGTTTGATTCCATCTTATTATTGATGCTTTTTATCCCAACCCTCTGGCCAGATCCACTCTTCATTATTCCTATTATTTTATTACTAGTTTGATTCCATCTTATTATTGATTCTTTTTATCCCAACCCTCTGGCCAGATCCACTCTTCATTATTCCTATTATTTTATTACTAGTTTGATTCCATCTTATTATTGATGCTTTTTATCCCAACCCTCTGGCCAGATCCACTCTTCATTATTCCTATTATTTTATTACTAGTTTGATTCCATCTTATTATTGATTCTTTTTATCCCAACCCTCTGGCCAGATCCACTCTTCATTATTCCTATTATTTTATTACTAGTTTCATTCCATCTTATTATTGATGCTTTTTATCCCAACCCTCTGGCCAGATCCACTCTTCATTATTCCTATTATTTTATTACTAGTTTGATTCCATCTTATTATTGATGCTTTTTATCCCAACCCTCTGGCCAGATCCACTCTTCATTATTCCTATTATTTTATTACTAGTTTGATTCCATCTTATTATTGATGCTTTTTATCCCAACCCTCTGGCCAGATCCACTCTTCATTATTCCTATTATTTTATTACTAGTTTGATTCCATCTTATTATTGATGCTTTTTATCCCAACCCTCTGGCCAGATCCACTCTTCATTATTCCTATTATTTTATTACTAGTTTGATTCCATCTTATTATTGATGCTTTTTATCCCAACCCTCTGGCCAGATCCACTCTTCATTATTCCTATTATTTTATTACTAGTTTGATTCCATCTTATTATTGATGCTTTTTATCCCAACCCTCTGGCCAGATCCACACTTCATTATTCCTATTATTTTATTACTAGTTTGATTCCATCTTATTATTGATGCTTTTTATCCCAACCCTCTGGCCAGATCCACTCTTCATTATTCCTATTATTTTATTACTAGTTTGATTCCATCTTATTATTGATGCTTTTTATCCCAACCCTCTGGCCAGATCCACTCTTCATTATTCCTATTATTTTATTACTAGTTTGATTCCATCTTATTATTGATGCTTTTTATCCCAACCCTCTGGCCAGATCCACTCTTCATAATTCCTATTATTTTATTACTAGTTTGATTCCATCTTATTATTGATGCTTTTTATCCCAACCCTCTGGCCAGATCCACTCTTCATTATTCCTATTATTTTATTACTAGTTTGATTCCATCTTATTATTCATGCTTTTTATCCCAACCCTCTGGCCAGATCCACTCTTCATTATTCCTATTATTTTATTACGAGTTTGATTCCATCTTATTATTGATGCTTTTTATCCCAACCCTCTGGCCAGATCCACTCTTCATAATTACTATTATTTTATTACTAGTTTGATTCCATCTTATTATTGATGCTTTTTATCCCAACCCTCTGGCCAGATCCACTCTTCATTATTCCTATTATTTTATTACTAGTTTGATTCCATCTTATTATTGATGCTTTTTATCCCAACCCTCTGGCCAGATCCACTCTTCATAATTCCTATTATTTTATTACTAGTTTGATTCCATCTTATTATTGATTCTTTTTATCCCAACCCTCTGGCCAGATCCACTCTTCATTATTCCTATTATTTTATTACTAGTTTGATTCCATCTTATTATTGATTCTTTTTATCCCAACCCTCTGGCCAGATCCACTCTTCATTATTCCTATTATTTTATTACTAGTTTGATTCCATCTTATTATTGATTCTTTTTATCCCAACCCTCTGGCCAGATCCACTCTTCATTATTCCTATTATTTTATTACTAGTTTGATTCCATCTTATTATTGATTCTTTTTATCCCAACCCTCTGGCCAGATCCACTCTTCATTATTCCTATTATTTTATTACTAGTTTGATTCCATCTTATTATTGATGCTTTTTATCCCAACCCTCTGGCCAGATCCACTCTTCATAATTCCTATTATTTTATTACTAGTTTGATTCCATCTTATTATTGATTCTTTTTATCCCAACCCTCTGGCCAGATCCACTCTTCATTATTCCTATTATTTTATTACTAGTTTGATTCCATCTTATTATTGATTCTTTTTATCCCAACCCTCTGGCCAGATCCACTCTTCATTATTCCTATTATTTTATTACTAGTTTGATTCCATCTTATTATTGATTCTTTTTATCCCAACCCTCTGGCCAGATCCACTCTTCATTATTCCTATTATTTTATTACTAGTTTGATTCCATCTTATTATTGATGCTTTTTATCCCAACCCTCTGGCCAGATCCACTCTTCATTATTCCTATTATTTTATTACTAGTTTGATTCCATCTTATTATTAATGCTTTTTATCCCAACCCTCTGGCCAGATCCACTCTTCATTATTCCTATTATTTTATTACTAGTTTGATTCCATCTTATTATTGATGCTTTTTATCCCAACCCTCTGGCCAGATCCACTCTTCATTATTCCTATTATTTTATTACTAGTTTGATTCCATCTTATTATTGATGCTTTTTATCCCAACCCTCTGGCCAGATCCACTCTTCATTATTCCTATTATTTTATTACTAGTTTGATTCCATCTTATTATTGATGCTTTTTATCCCAACCCTCTGGCCAGATCCACTCTTCATTATTCCTGTTATTTTATTACTACTTGATTCCATCTTATTATTGATGCTTTTTATCCCAACCCTCTGGCCAGATCCACTCTTCATTATTCCTGTTATTTTATTACTAGTTTGATTCCATCTTATTATTGATGCTTTTTATCCCAACCCTCTGGCCAGATCCACTCTTCATTATTCCTGTTATTTTATTACTACTTGATTCCATCTTATTATTGATGCTTTTTATCCCAACCCTCTGGCCAGATCCACTCTTCATTATTCCTGTTATTTTATTACTAGTTTGATTCCATCTTATTATTGATGCTTTTTATCCCAACCCTCTGGCCAGATCCACTCTTCATAATTCCTATTATTTTATTACTAGTTTCATTCCATCTTATTATTGATGCTTTTTATCCCAACCCTCTGGCCAGATCCACTCTTCATTATTCCTGTTATTTTATTACTAGTTTGATTCCATCTTATTATTGATGCTTTTTATCCCAACCCTCTGGCCAGATCCACTCTTCATTATTCCTATTATTTTATTACTAGTTTGATTCCATCTTATTATTGATGCTTTTTATCCCAACCCTCTGGCCAGATCCACTCTTCATTATTCCTATTATTTTATTACTAGTTTGATTCCATCTTATTATTGATGCTTTTTATCCCAACCCTCTGGCCAGATCCACTCTTCATTATTCCTATTATTTTATTACTACTTGATTCCATCTTATTATTGATGCTTTTTATCCCAACCCTCTGGCCAGATCCACTCTTCATTATTCCTATTATTTTATTACTAGTTTGATTCCATCTTATTATTGATGCTTTTTATCCCAACCCTCTGGCCAGATCCACTCTTCATTATTCCTATTATTTTATTACTAGTTTGATTCCATCTTATTATTGATGCTTTTTATCCCAACCCTCTGGCCAGATCCACTCTTCATTATTCCTGTTATTTTATTACTAGTTTGATTCCATCTTATTATTGATGCTTTTTATCCCAACCCTCTGGCCAGATCCACTCATCATTATTCCTGTTATTTTATTACTAGTTTGATTCCATCTTATTATTGATGCTTTTTATCCCAACCCTCTGGCCAGATCCACTCTTCATTATTCCTGTTATTTTATTACTAGTTTGATTCCATCTTATTATTGATGCTTTTTATCCCAACCCTCTGGCCAGATCCACTCATCATTATTCCTGTTATTTTATTACTAGTTTGATTCCATCTTATTATTGATGCTTTTTATCCCAACCCTCTGGCCAGATCCACTCATCATTATTCCTGTTATTTTATTACTAGTTTGATTCCATCTTATTATTGATGCTTTTTATCCCAACCCTCTGGCCAGATCCACTCTTCATTATTCCTATTATTTTATTACTAGTTTCATTCCATCTTATTATTGATGCTTTTTATCCCAACCCTCTGGCCAGATCCACTCTTCATTATTCCTATTATTTTATTACTAGTTTGATTCCATCTTATTATTGATGCTTTTTATCCCAACCCTCTGGCCAGATCCACTCTTCATTATTCCTATTATTTTATTACTAGTTTCATTCCATCTTATTATTGATGCTTTTTATCCCAACCCTCTGGCCAGATCCACTCTTCATTATTCCTATTATTTTATTACTAGTTTGATTCCATCTTATTATTGATGCTTTTTATCCCAACCCTCTGGCCAGATCCACTCTTCATTATTCCTATTATTTTATTACTACTTGATTCCATCTTATTATTGATGCTTTTTATCCCAACCCTCTGGCCAGATCCACTCTTCATTATTCCTATTATTTTATTACTAGTTTGATTCCATCTTATTATTGATGCTTTTTATCCCAACCCTCTGGCCAGATCCACTCTTCATTATTCCTGTTATTTTATTACTAGTTTGATTCCATCTTATTATTGATGCTTTTTATCCCAACCCTCTGGCCAGATCCACTCATCATTATTCCTGTTATTTTATTACTAGTTTGATTCCATCTTATTATTGATGCTTTTTATCCCAACCCTCTGGCCAGATCCACTCTTCATTATTCCTGTTATTTTATTACTAGTTTGATTCCATCTTATTATTGATGCTTTTTATCCCAACCCTCTGGCCAGATCCACTCATCATTATTCCTGTTATTTTATTACTAGTTTGATTCCATCTTATTATTGATGCTTTTTATCCCAACCCTCTGGCCAGATCCACTCTTCATTATTCCTGTTATTTTATTACTAGTTTCATTCCATCTTATTATTGATGCTTTTTATCCCAACCCTCTGGCCAGATCCACTCTTCATTATTCCTGTTATTTTATTACTAGTTTGATTCCATCTTATTATTGATGCTTTTTATCCCAACCCTCTGGCCAGATCCACTCTTCATTATTCCTATTATTTTATTACTAGTTTGATTCCATCTTATTATTGATGCTTTTTATCCCAACCCTCTGGCCAGATCCACTCTTCATTATTCCTATTATTTTATTACTAGTTTGATTCCATCTTATTATTAATGCTTTTTATCCCAACCCTCTGGCCAGATCCACTCTTCATTATTCCTATTATTTTATTACTAGTTTGATTCCATCTTATTATTGATGCTTTTTATCCCAACCCTCTGGCCAGATCCACTCTTCATTATTCCTATTATTTTATTACTAGTTTGATTCCATCTTATTATTAATGCTTTTTATCCCAACCCTCTGGCCAGATCCACTCTTCATTATTCCTATTATTTTATTACTAGTTTGATTCCATCTTATTATTGATGCTTTTTATCCCAACCCTCTGGCCAGATCCACTCTTCATTATTCCTATTATTTTATTACTAGTTTGATTCCATCTTATTATTGATGCTTTTTATCCCAACCCTCTGGCCAGATCCACTCTTCATTATTCCTGTTATTTTATTACTAGTTTCATTCCATCTTATTATTGATGCTTTTTATCCCAACCCTCTGGCCAGATCCACTCTTCATTATTCCTATTATTTTATTACTAGTTTGATTCCATCTTATTATTAATGCTTTTTATCCCAACCCTCTGGCCAGATCCACTCTTCATTATTCCTATTATTTTATTACTAGTTTGATTCCATCTTATTATTGATGCTTTTTATCCCAACCCTCTGGCCAGATCCACTCTTCATTATTCCTATTATTTTATTACTAGTTTGATTCCATCTTATTATTGATGCTTTTTATCCCAACCCTCTGGCCAGATCCACTCTTCATTATTCCTGTTATTTTATTACTAGTTTGATTCCATCTTATTATTGATGCTTTTTATCCCAACCCTCTGGCCAGATCCACTCTTCATTATTCCTATTATTTTATTACTAGTTTGATTCCATCTTATTATTGATGCTTTTTATCCCAACCCTCTGGCCAGATCCACTCATCATTATTCCTGTTATTTTATTACTAGTTTGATTCCATCTTATTATTGATGCTTTTTATCCCAACCCTCTGGCCAGATCCACTCTTCATTATTCCTGTTATTTTATTACTAGTTTGATTCCATCTTATTATTGATGCTTTTTATCCCAACACTCTGGCCAGATCCACTCTTCATTATTCCTGCTATTTTATGACTAGTTTGATTCCATCTTATTATTGATGCTTTTTATCCCAACACTCTGGACAGATCCACTCATCATTATTCCTATTATTTTATTACTAGTTTGATTCCATCTTATTATTGATGCTTTTTATCCCAACCCTCTGGCCAGATCCACTCTTCATTATTCCTATTATTTTATTACTAGTTTGATTCCATCTTATTATTGATGCTTTTTATCCCAACACTCTGGCCAGATCCACTCTTCATTATTCCTGCTATTTTATGACTAGTTTGCTTCCATCTTATTATTGATGCTTTTTATCCCAACCCTCTGGCCAGATCCACTCTTCATTATTCCTGTTATTTTATTACTAGTTTGATTCCATCTTATTATTGATGCTTTTTATCCCAACCCTCTGGACAGATCCACTCTTCATTATTCCTATTATTTTATTACTAGTTTGATTCCATCTTATTATTGATGCTTTTTATCCCAACACTCTGGCCAGATCCACTCTTCATTATTCCTGCTATTTTATGACTAGTTTGATTCCATCTTATTATTGATGCTTTTTATCCCAACCCTCTGGCCAGATCCACTCTTCATTATTCCTGTTATTTTATTACTAGTTTGATTCCATCTTATTATTGATGCTTTTTATCCCAACACTCTGGCCAGATCCACTCTTCATTATTCCTGCTATTTTATGACTAGTTTGATTCCATCTTATTATTGATGCTTTTTATCCCAACCCTCTGGCCAGATCCACTCTTCATTATTCCTGTTATTTTATTACTAGTTTGATTCCATCTTATTATTGATGCTTTTTATCCCAACCCTCTGGCCAGATCCACTCATCATTATTCCTGTTATTGTATGACTAGTTTGATTCCATCTTATTATTGATGCTTTTTATCCCAACCCTCTGGACAGATCCACTCTTCATTATTCCTGTTATTTTATGACTAGTTTGATTCCATCTTATTATTGATGCTTTTTATCCCAACCCTCTGGCCAGATCCACTCTTCATTATTCCTGTTATTTTATTACTAGTTTGATTCCATCTTATTATTGATGCTTTTTATCCCAACCCTCTGGCCAGATCCACTCTTCATTATTCCTGTTATTGTATGACTAGTTTGATTCCATCTTATTATTGATGCTTTTTATCCCAACCCTCTGGACAGATCCACTCTTCATTATTCCTGTTATTTTATTACTAGTTTGTTTCCATCTTATTATTGATGCTTTTTATCCCAACCCTCTGGCCAGATCCACTCTTCATTATTCCTGTTATTTTATTACTAGTTTGTTCCATCTTATTATTGATGCTTTTTATCCCAACCCTCTGGCCAGATCCACTCTTCATTATTCCTGTTATTTTATTACTAGTTTGATTCCATCTTATTATTGATGCTTTTTATCCCAACCCTCTGGCCAGATCCACTCTTCATTATTCCTATTATTTTATTACTAGTTTGATTCCATCTTATTATTGATGCTTTTTATCCCAACCCTCTGGCCAGATCCACTCTTCATTATTCCTGTTATTTTATTACTAGTTTGTTCCATCTTATTATTGATGCTTTTTATCCCAACCCTCTGGCCAGATCCACTCTTCATTATTCCTATTATTTTATTACGAGTTTGATTCCATCTTATTATTGATGCTTTTTATCCCAACCCTCTGGCCAGATCCACTCTTCATAATTCCTATTATTTTATTACTAGTTTGATTCCATCTTATTATTGATGCTTTTTATCCCAACCCTCTGGCCAGATCCACTCTTCATTATTCCTGTTATTTTATTACTAGTTTGATTCCATCTTATTATTGATGCTTTTTATCCCAACCCTCTGGCCAGATCCACTCATCATTATTCCTGTTATTTTATTACTAGTTTGATTCCATCTTATTATTGATGCTTTTTATCCCAACCCTCTGGCCAGATCCACTCTTCATTATTCCTGCTATTTTATGACTAGTTTGATTCCATCTTATTATTGATGCTTTTTATCCCAACCCTCTGGACAGATCCACTCTTCATTATTCCTGTTATTTTATGACTAGTTTGATTCCATCTTATTATTGATGCTTTTTATCCCAACCCTCTGGCCAGATCCACTCTTCATTATTCCTGTTATTGTATGACTAGTTTGATTCCATCTTATTATTGATGCTTTTTATCCCAACCCTCTGGACAGATCCACTCTTCATTATTCCTGTTATTTTATGACTAGTTTGATTCCATCTTATTATTGATGCTTTTTATCCCAACCCTCTGGCCAGATCCACTCTTCATTATTCCTGTTATTTTATTACTAGTTTGATTCCATCTTATTATTGATGCTTTTTATCCCAACCCTCTGGCCAGATCCACTCTTCATTATTCCTGTTATTGTATGACTAGTTTGATTCCATCTTATTATTGATGCTTTTTATCCCAACCCTCTGGCCAGATCCACTCTTCATTATTCCTATTATTTTATTACTAGTTTGATTCCATCTTATTATTGATGCTTTTTATCCCAACCCTCTGGACAGATCCACTCTTCATTATTCCTGTTATTTTATGACTAGTTTGATTCCATCTTATTATTGATGCTTTTTATCCCAACCCTCTGGCCAGATCCACTCTTCATTATTCCTGTTATTGTATGACTAGTTTGATTCCATCTTATTATTGATGCTTTTTATCCCAACCCTCTGGACAGATCCACTCTTCATTATTCCTGTTATTTTATGACTAGTTTGATTCCATCTTATTATTGATGCTTTTTATCCCAACCCTCTGGCCAGATCCACTCTTCATTATTCCTGTTATTGTATGACTAGTTTGATTCCATCTTATTATTGATGCTTTTTATCCCAACCCTCTGGACAGATCCACTCTTCATTATTCCTGTTATTTTATGACTAGTTTGATTCCATCTTATTATTGATGCTTTTTATCCCAACACTCTGGCCAGATCCACTCTTCATTATTCCTGCTATTTTATGACTAGTTTGATTCCATCTTATTATTGATGCTTTTTATCCCAACACTCTGGCCAGATCCACTCTTCATTATTCCTGTTATTTTATGACTAGTTTGATTCCATCTTATTATTGATGCTTTTTATCCCAACCCTCTGGACAGATCCACTCTTCATTATTCCTGTTATTTTATGACTAGTTTGATTCCATCTTATTATTGATGCTTTTTATCCCAACCCTCTGGACAGATCCACTCTTCATTATTCCTGTTATTTTATGACTAGTTTGATTCCATCTTATTATTGATGCTTTTTATCCCAACCCTCTGGCCAGATCCACTCATCATTATTCCTGTTATTTTATTACTAGTTTGATTCCATCTTATTATTGATGCTTTTTATCCCAACCCTCTGGCCAGAT
>OZ010614.1:4861432-5072998 GCA_963932145.1 Acanthosepion lycidas | reverse complement strand
AGTTTGATTCCATCTTATTATTGATGCTTTTTATCCCAACCCTCTGGCCAGATCCACTCTTCATAATTCCTATTATTTTATTACTAGTTTGATTCCATCTTATTATTGATGCTTTTTATCCCAACCCTCTGGCCAGATCCACTCTTCATTATTCCTGTTATTTTATGACTAGTTTGATTCCATCTTATTATTGATGCTTTTTATCCCAACCCTCTGGACAGATCCACTCTTCATTATTCCTGTTATTTTATGACTAGTTTGATTCCATCTTATTATTGATGCTTTTTATCCCAACCCTCTGGACAGATCCACTCTTCATTATTCCTGTTATTTTATGACTAGTTTGATTCCATCTTATTATTGATGCTTTTTATCCCAACCCTCTGGCCAGATCCACTCATCATTATTCCTGTTATTTTATTACTAGTTTGATTCCATCTTATTATTGATGCTTTTTATCCCAACCCTCTGGCCAGATCCACTCTTCATTATTCCTGTTATTTTATTACTAGTTTGATTCCATCTTATTATTGATGCTTTTTATCCCAACCCTCTGGACAGATCCACTCTTCATTATTCCTGTTATTGTATGACTAGTTTGATTCCATCTTATTATTGATGCTTTTTATCCCAACCCTCTGGACAGATCCACTCTTCATTATTCCTGTTATTTTATTACTAGTTTGATTCCATCTTATTATTGATGCTTTTTATCCCAACCCTCTGGCCAGATCCACTCTTCATTATTCCTGTTATTTTATTACTAGTTTGATTCCATCTTATTATTTATGCTTTTTATCCCAACCCTCTGGCCAGATCCACTCTTCATTATTCCTATTATTTTATTACTAGTTTGATTCCATCTTATTATTGATGCTTTTTATCCCAACCCTCTGGCCAGATCCACTCTTCATTATTCCTATTATTTTATTACTAGTTTGATTCCATCTTATTATTGATGCTTTTTATCCCAACCCTCTGGCCAGATCCACTCTTCATTATTCCTATTATTTTATTACTAGTTTGATTCCATTTTATTATTGATGCTTTTTATCCCAACCCTCTGGCCAGATCCACTCTTCATTATTCCTATTATTTTATTACTAGTTTGATTCCATCTTATTATTGATGCTTTTTATCCCAACCCTCTGGCCAGATCCACTCTTCATTATTCCTATTATTTTATTACTAGTTTGATTCCATCTTATTATTGATGCTTTTTATCCCAACCCTCTGGCCAGATCCACTCTTCATTATTCCTAGTTATTTTATTACTAGTTTGATTCCATCTTATTATTGATGCTTTTCATCCCAACCCTCTGGCCAGATCCACTCTTCATTATTCCTGTTATTTTATTACTAGTTTGATTCCATCTTATTATTGATGCTTTTCATCCCAACCCTCTGGCCAGATCCACTCTTCATTATTCCTGTTATTTTATTACTAGTTTGATTCCATCTTATTATTGATGCTTTTCATCCCAACCCTCTGGCCAGATCCACTCTTCATTATTCCTGTTATTTTATTACTAGTTTGATTCCATCTTATTATTGATGCTTTTTATCCCAACCCCTCTGGCCAGATCCACTCTTCATTATTCCTGTTATTTTATTACTAGTTTGATTCCATCTTATTATTGACGCTTTTCATCCCAACCCTCTGGCCAGATCCACTCTTCATTATTCCTGTTATTTTATTACTAGTTTGATTCCATCTTATTATTGATGCTTTTTATCCCAACCCTCTGGCCAGATCCACTCTTCATTATTCCTGTTATTTTATTACTAGTTTGATTCCATCTTATTATTGACGCTTTTCATCCCAACCCTCTGGCCAGATCCACTCTTCATTATTCCTGTTATTTTATTACTAGTTTGATTCCATCTTATTATTGATGCTTTTTATCCCAACCCTCTGGACAGATCCACTCTTCATTATTCCTGTTATTTTATGACTAGTTTGATTCCATCTTATTATTGATGCTTTTTATCCCAACCTCTGGCCAGATCCACTCTTCATTATTCCTGTTATTTTATTACTAGTTTGATTCCATCTTATTATTGATGCTTTTTATCCCAACCCTCTGGCCAGATCCACTCTTCATTATTCCTGTTATTTTATTACTAGTTTGATTCCATCTTATTATTGACGCTTTTCATCCCAACCCTCTGGCCAGATCCACTCTTCATTATTTCTGTTATTTTATGACTAGTTTGATTCCATCTTATTATTGATGCTTTTTATCCCAACCCTCTGGCCAGATCCACTCTTCATTATTCCTGTTATTTTATTACTAGTTTGATTCCATCTTATTATTGACGCTTTTCATCCCAACCCTCTGGCCAGATCCACTCTTCATTATTCCTGTTATTTTATTACTAGTTTGATTCCATCTTATTATTGATGCTTTTTATCCCAACCCTCTGGCCAGATCCACTCTTCATTATTCCTGTTATTTTATTACTAGTTTGATTCCATCTTATTATTGACGCTTTTCATCCCAACCCTCTGGCCAGAATCCACTCTTCATTATTCCTGTTATTTTATTACTAGTTTGATTCCATCTTATTATTGATGCTTTTTATCCCAACCCTCTGGCCAGATCCACTCTTCATTATTCCTGTTATTTTATTACTAGTTTGATTCCATCTTATTATTGATGCTTTTTATCCCAACCCTCTGGCCAGATCCACTCTTCATTATTCCTGTTATTTTATTACTAGTTTGATTCCATCTTATTATTGACGCTTTTCATCCCAACCCTCTGGCCAGATCCACTCTTCATTATTCCTGTTATTTTATTACTAGTTTGATTCCATCTTATAATTGATGCTTTTTATCCCAACCCTCTGGCCAGATCCACTCTTCATTATTCCTGTTATTTTATGACTAGTTTGATTCCATCTTATTATTGATGCTTTTTATCCCAACCCTCTGGACAGATCCACTCTTCATTATTCCTGTTATTTTATTACTAGTTTGATTCCATCTTATTATTGATGCTTTTTATCCCAACCCTCTGGCCAGATCCACTCTTCATTATTCCTGTTATTTTATGACTAGTTTGATTCCATCTTATTATTGATGCTTTTTATCCCAACCCTCTGGACAGATCCACTCTTCATTATTCCTGTTATTTTATGACTAGTTTGATTCCATCTTATTATTGATGCTTTTTATCCCAACCCTCTGGCCAGATCAACTCTTCATTATTCCTGTTATTTTATTACTAGTTTGATTCCATCTTATTATTGATGCTTTTCATCCCAACCCTCTGGCCAGATCCACTCTTCATTATTCCTGTTATTTTATTACTAGTTTGATTCCATCTTATTATTGATGCTTTTTATCCCAACCCTCTGGCCAGATCCACTCTTCATTATTCCTGTTATTTTATTACTAGTTTGATTCCATCTTATTATTGACGCTTTTCATCCCAACCCTCTGGCCAGATCCACTCTTCATTATTCCTGTTATTTTATGACTAGTTTGATTCCATCTTATTATTGATGCTTTTTATCCCACCCTCTGGCCAGATCCACTCTTCATTATTCCTGTTATTTTATTACTAGTTTGATTCCATCTTATTATTGACGCTTTTCATCCCAACCCTCTGGCCAGATCCACTCTTCATTATTCCTGTTATTTTATGACTAGTTTGATTCCATCTTATTATTGATGCTTTTTATCCCAACCCTCTGGCCAGATCCACTCTTCATTATTCCTGTTATTTTATTACTAGTTTGATTCCATCTTATTATTGACGCTTTTTATCCCAACCCTCTGGCCAGATCCACTCTTCATTATTCCTGTTTATTTTATTACTAGTTTGATTCCATCTTATTATTGACGCTTTTTCATCCCAACCCTCTGGCCAGATCCACTCTTCATTATTCCTGTTATTTTATGACTAGTTTGATTCCATCTTATTATTGATGCTTTTTATCCCAACCCTCTGGCCAGATCCACTCTTCATTATTCCTGTTATTTTATTACTAGTTTGATTCCATCTTATTATTGACGCTTTTCATCCCAACCCTCTGGCCAGATCCACTCTTCATTATTCCTGTTATTTTATTACTAGTTTGATTCCATCTTATTATTGACGCTTTTTATCCCAACCCTCTGGCCAGATCCACTCTTCATTATTCCTGTTATTTTATTACTAGTTTTGATTCCATCTTATTATTGACGCTTTTCATCCCAACCCTCTGGCCAGATCCACTCTTCATTATTCCTGTTATTTTATTACTAGTTTGATTCCATCTTATTATTGACGCTTTTCATCCCAACCCTCTGGCCAGATCCACTCTTCATTATTCCTGTTATTTTATGACTAGTTTGATTCCATCTTATTATTGACGCTTTTCATCCCAACCCTCTGGCCAGATCCACTCTTCATTATTCCTGTTATTTTATGACTAGTTTGATTCCATCTTATTATTGATGCTTTTTATCCCAACCCTCTGGCCAGATCCACTCTTCATTATTCCTGTTATTTTATTACTAGTTTGATTCCATCTTATTATTGACGCTTTTCATCCCAACCCTCTGGCCAGATCCACTCTTCATTATTCCTGTTATTTTATTACTAGTTTGATTCCATCTTATTATTGACGCTTTTCATCCCAACCCTCTGGCCAGATCCACTCTTCATTATTCCTGTTATTTTATGACTAGTTTGATTCCATCTTATTATTGATGCTTTTTATCCCAACCCTCTGGCCAGATCCACTCTTCATTATTCCTATTATTTTATTACTAGTTTGATTCCATCTTATTATTGACGCTTTTCATCCCAACCCTCTGGCCAGATCCACTCTTCATTATTCCTGTTATTTTATTACTAGTTTGATTCCATCTTATTATTGACGCTTTTCATCCCAACCCTCTGGCCAGATCCACTCTTCATTATTCCTGTTATTTTATGACTAGTTTGATTCCATCTTATTATTGACGCTTTTCATCCCAACCCTCTGGCCAGATCCACTCTTCATTATTCCTGTTATTTTATGACTAGTTTGATTCCATCTTATTATTGATGCTTTTTATCCCAACCCTCTGGCCAGATCCACTCTTCATTATTCCTGTTATTTTATTACTAGTTTGATTCCATCTTATTATTGACGCTTTTCATCCCAACCCTCTGGCCAGATCCACTCTTCATTATTCCTGTTATTTTATTACTAGTTTGATTCCATCTTATTATTGACGCTTTTCATCCCAACCCTCTGGCCAGATCCACTCTTCATTATTCCTGTTATTTTATGACTAGTTTGATTCCATCTTATTATTGACGCTTTTCATCCCAACCCTCTGGCCAGATCCACTCTTCATTATTCCTGTTATTTTATGACTAGTTTGATTCCATCTTATTATTGATGCTTTTTATCCCAACCCTCTGGCCAGATCCACTCTTCATTATTCCTGTTATTTTATTACTAGTTTGATTCCATCTTATTATTGACGCTTTTCATCCCAACCCTCTGGCCAGATCCACTCTTCATTATTCCTGTTATTTTATTACTAGTTTGATTCCATCTTATTATTGACGCTTTTCATCCCAACCCTCTGGCCAGATCCACTCTTCATTATTCCTGTTATTTTATTACTAGTTTGATTCCATCTTATTATTGACGCTTTTCATCCCAACCCTCTGGCCAGATCCACTCTTCATTATTCCTGTTATTTTATTACTAGTTTGATTCCATCTTATTATTGACGCTTTTCATCCCAACCCTCTGGCCAGATCCACTCTTCATTATTCCTGTTATTTTATGACTAGTTTGATTCCATCTTATTATTGATGCTTTTTATCCCAACCCTCTGGCCAGATCCACTCTTCATTATTCCTGTTATTTTATTACTAGTTTGATTCCATCTTATTATTGACGCTTTTCATCCCAACCCTCTGGCCAGATCCACTCTTCATTATTCCTGTTATTTTATGACTAGTTTGATTCCATCTTATTATTGATGCTTTTTATCCCAACCCTCTGGCCAGATCCACTCTTCATTATTCCTGTTATTTTATTACTAGTTTGATTCCATCTTATTATTGACGCTTTTCATCCCAACCCTCTGGCCAGATCCACTCTTCATTATTCCTGTTATTTTATTACTAGTTTGATTCCATCTTATTATTGACGCTTTTCATCCCAACCCTCTGGCCAGATCCACTCTTCATTATTCCTGTTATTTTATTACTAGTTTGATTCCATCTTATTATTGATGCTTTTTATCCCAACCCTCTGGCCAGATCCACTCTTCATTATTCCTGTTATTTTATTACTAGTTTGATTCCATCTTATTATTGACGCTTTTTATCCCAACCCTCTGGCCAGATCCACTCTTCATTATTCCTGTTATTTTATTACTAGTTTGATTCCATCTTATTATTGACGCTTTTCATCCCAACCCTCTGGCCAGATCCACTCTTCATTATTCCTGTTATTTTATGACTAGTTTGATTCCATCTTATTATTGATGCTTTTTATCCCAACCCTCTGGCCAGATCCACTCTTCATTATTCCTGTTATTTTATTACTAGTTTGATTCCATCTTATTATTGACGCTTTTTATCCCAACCCTCTGGCCAGATCCACTCTTCATTATTCCTGTTATTTTATTACTAGTTTGATTCCATCTTATTATTGATGCTTTTCATCCCAACCCTCTGGCCAGATCCACTCTTCATTATTCCTGTTATTTTATTACTAGTTTGATTCCATCTTATTATTGACGCTTTTCATCCCAACCCTCTGGCCAGATCCACTCTTCATTATTCCTGTTATTTTATTACTAGTTTGATTCCATCTTATTATTGATGCTTTTTATCCCAACCCTCTGGCCAGATCCACTCTTCATTATTCCTGTTATTTTATTACTAGTTTGATTCCATCTTATAATTGATGCTTTTTATCCCAACCCTCTGGCCAGATCCACTCTTCATTATTCCTGTTATTTTATTACTAGTTTGATTCCATCTTATTATTGACGCTTTTCATCCCAACCCTCTGGCCAGATCCACTCTTCATTATTCCTGTTATTTTATTACTAGTTTGATTCCATCTTATTATTGACGCTTTTTATCCCAACCCTCTGGCCAGATCCACTCTTCATTATTCCTGTTATTTTATTACTAGTTTGATTCCATCTTATTATTGACGCTTTTCATCCCAACCCTCTGGCCAGATCCACTCTTCATTATTCCTGTTATTTTATGACTAGTTTGATTCCATCTTATTATTGATGCTTTTTATCCCAACCCTCTGGCCAGATCCACTCTTCATTATTCCTGTTATTTTATTACTAGTTTGATTCCATCTTATTATTGACGCTTTTTATCCCAACCCTCTGGCCAGATCCACTCTTCATTATTCCTGTTATTTTATGACTAGTTTGATTCCATCTTATTATTGATGCTTTTCATCCCAACCCTCTGGCCAGATCCACTCTTCATTATTCCTGTTATTTTATTACTAGTTTGATTCCATCTTATTATTGACGCTTTTCATCCCAACCCTCTGGCCAGATCCACTCTTCATTATTCCTGTTATTTTATTACTAGTTTGATTCCATCTTATTATTGATGCTTTTTATCCCAACCCTCTGGCCAGATCCACTCTTCATTATTCCTGTTATTTTATTACTAGTTTGATTCCATCTTATAATTGATGCTTTTTATCCCAACCCTCTGGCCAGATCCACTCTTCATTATTCCTGTTATTTTATTACTAGTTTGATTCCATCTTATTATTGACGCTTTTCATCCCAACCCTCTGGCCAGATCCACTCTTCATTATTCCTGTTATTTTATGACTAGTTTGATTCCATCTTATTATTGATGCTTTTTATCCCAACCCTCTGGCCAGATCCACTCTTCATTATTCCTGTTATTTTATTACTAGTTTGATTCCATCTTATTATTGACGCTTTTCATCCCAACCCTCTGGCCAGATCCACTCTTCATTATTCCTGTTATTTTATTACTAGTTTGATTCCATCTTATTATTGATGCTTTTTATCCCAACCCTCTGGCCAGATCCACTCTTCATTATTCCTGTTATTTTATTACTAGTTTGATTCCATCTTATTATTGACGCTTTTCATCCCAACCCTCTGGCCAGATCCACTCTTCATTATTCCTGTTATTTTATTACTAGTTTGATTCCATCTTATTATTGACGCTTTTCATCCCAACCCTCTGGCCAGATCCACTCTTCATTATTCCTGTTATTTTATTACTAGTTTGATTCCATCTTATTATTGATGCTTTTTATCCCAACCCTCTGGCCAGATCCACTCTTCATTATTCCTGTTATTTTATTACTAGTTTGATTCCATCTTATTATTGACGCTTTTTATCCCAACCCTCTGGCCAGATCCACTCTTCATTATTCCTGTTATTTTATTACTAGTTTGATTCCATCTTATTATTGATGCTTTTCATCCCAACCCTCTGGCCAGATCCACTCTTCATTATTCCTGTTATTTTATTACTAGTTTGATTCCATCTTATTATTGATGCTTTTCATCCCAACCCTCTGGCCAGATCCACTCTTCATTATTCCTGTTATTTTATTACTAGTTTGATTCCATCTTATTATTGATGCTTTTCATCCCAACCCTCTGGCCAGATCCACTCTTCATTATTCCTGTTATTTTATTACTAGTTTGATTCCATCTTATTATTGATGCTTTTTATCCCAACCCTCTGGCCAGATCCACTCTTCATTATTCCTGTTATTTTATTACTAGTTTGATTCCATCTTATTATTGACGCTTTTTATCCCAACCCTCTGGCCAGATCCACTCTTCATTATTCCTGTTATTTTATTACTAGTTTGATTCCATCTTATTATTGATGCTTTTTATCCCAACCCTCTGGCCAGATCCACTCTTCATTATTCCTGTTATTTTATTACTAGTTTGATTCCATCTTATTATTGACGCTTTTTATCCCAACCCTCTGGCCAGATCCACTCTTCATTATTCCTGTTATTTTATTACTAGTTTGATTCCATCTTATTATTGATGCTTTTTATCCCAACCCTCTGGCCAGATCCACTCTTCATTATTCCTGTTATTTTATTACTAGTTTGATTCCATCTTATTATTGACGCTTTTTATCCCAACCCTCTGGCCAGATCCACTCTTCATTATTCCTGTTATTTTATTACTAGTTTGATTCCATCTTATTATTGATGCTTTTCATCCCAACCCTCTGGCCAGATCCACTCTTCATTATTCCTGTTATTTTATTACTAGTTTGATTCCATCTTATTATTGACGCTTTTTATCCCAACCCTCTGGCCAGATCCACTCTTCATTATTCCTGTTATTTTATTACTAGTTTGATTCCATCTTATTATTGATGCTTTTCATCCCAACCCTCTGGCCAGATCCACTCTTCATTATTCCTGTTATTTTATTACTAGTTTGATTCCATCTTATTATTGATGCTTTTTATCCCAACCCTCTGGCCAGATCCACTCTTCATTATTCCTGTTATTTTATTACTAGTTTGATTCCATCTTATTATTGACGCTTTTTATCCCAACCCTCTGGCCAGATCCACTCTTCATTATTCCTGTTATTTTATTACTAGTTTGATTCCATCTTATTATTGACGCTTTTTATCCCAACCCTCTGGCCAGATCCACTCTTCATTATTCCTGTTATTTTATTACTAGTTTGATTCCATCTTATTATTGACGCTTTTTATCCCAACCCTCTGGCCAGATCCACTCTTCATTATTCCTGTTATTTTATTACTAGTTTGATTCCATCTTATTATTGATGCTTTTTATCCCAACCCTCTGGCCAGATCCACTCTTCATTATTCCTGTTATTTTATTACTAGTTTGATTCCATCTTATTATTGACGCTTTTTATCCCAACCCTCTGGCCAGATCCACTCTTCATTATTCCTGTTATTTTATTACTAGTTTGATTCCATCTTATTATTGATGCTTTTCATCCCAACCCTCTGGCCAGATCCACTCTTCATTATTCCTGTTATTTTATTACTAGTTTGATTCCATCTTATTATTGATGCTTTTTATCCCAACCCTCTGGCCAGATCCACTCTTCATTATTCCTGTTATTTTATTACTAGTTTGATTCCATCTTATTATTGACGCTTTTTATCCCAACCCTCTGGCCAGATCCACTCTTCATTATTCCTGTTATTTTATTACTAGTTTGATTCCATCTTATTATTGACGCTTTTTATCCCAACCCTCTGGCCAGATCCACTCTTCATTATTCCTGTTATTTTATTACTAGTTTGATTCCATCTTATTATTGACGCTTTTTATCCCAACCCTCTGGCCAGATCCACTCTTCATTATTCCTGTTATTTTATTACTAGTTTGATTCCATCTTATTATTGATGCTTTTCATCCCAACCCTCTGGCCAGATCCACTCTTCATTATTCCTGTTATTTTATTACTAGTTTGATTCCATCTTATTATTGATGCTTTTTATCCCAACCCTCTGGCCAGATCCACTCTTCATTATTCCTGTTATTTTATTACTAGTTTGATTCCATCTTATTATTGACGCTTTTTATCCCAACCCTCTGGCCAGATCCACTCTTCATTATTCCTGTTATTTTATTACTAGTTTGATTCCATCTTATTATTGATGCTTTTCATCCCAACCCTCTGGCCAGATCCACTCTTCATTATTCCTGTTATTTTATTACTAGTTTGATTCCATCTTATTATTGATGCTTTTTATCCCAACCCTCTGGCCAGATCCACTCTTCATTATTCCTGTTATTTTATTACTAGTTTGATTCCATCTTATTATTGATGCTTTTTATCCCAACCCTCTGGCCAGATCCACTCTTCATTATTCCTGTTATTTTATTACTAGTTTGATTCCATCTTATTATTGATGCTTTTTATCCCAACCCTCTGGCCAGATCCACTCTTCATTATTCCTGTTATTTTATTACTAGTTTGATTCCATCTTATTATTGACGCTTTTTATCCCAACCCTCTGGCCAGATCCACTCTTCATTATTCCTGTTATTTTATTACTAGTTTGATTCCATCTTATTATTGACGCTTTTCATCCCAACCCTCTGGCCAGATCCACTCTTCATTATTCCTGTTATTTTATTACTAGTTTGATTCCATCTTATTATTGATGCTTTTTATCCCAACCCTCTGGCCAGATCCACTCTTCATTATTCCTGTTATTTTATTACTAGTTTGATTCCATCTTATTATTGACGCTTTTCATCCCAACCCTCTGGCCAGATCCACTCTTCATTATTCCTGTTATTTTATTACTAGTTTGATTCCATCTTATTATTGACGCTTTTCATCCCAACCCTCTGGCCAGATCCACTCTTCATTATTCCTGTTATTTTATTACTAGTTTGATTCCATCTTATTATTGACGCTTTTCATCCCAACCCTCTGGCCAGATCCACTCTTCATTATTCCTGTTATTTTATTACTAGTTTGATTCCATCTTATTATTGACGCTTTTCATCCCAACCCTCTGGCCAGATCCACTCTTCATTATTCCTGTTATTTTATTACTAGTTTGATTCCATCTTATTATTGATGCTTTTTATCCCAACCCTCTGGCCAGATCCACTCTTCATTATTCCTGTTATTTTATTACTAGTTTGATTCCATCTTATTATTGACGCTTTTCATCCCAACCCTCTGGCCAGATCCACTCTTCATTATTCCTGTTATTTTATTACTAGTTTGATTCCATCTTATTATTGACGCTTTTCATCCCAACCCTCTGGCCAGATCCACTCTTCATTATTCCTGTTATTTTATTACTAGTTTGATTCCATCTTATTATTGACGCTTTTCATCCCAACCCTCTGGCCAGATCCACTCTTCATTATTCCTGTTATTTTATTACTAGTTTGATTCCATCTTATTATTGACGCTTTTCATCCCAACCCTCTGGCCAGATCCACTCTTCATTATTCCTGTTATTTTATTACTAGTTTGATTCCATCTTATTATTGACGCTTTTCATCCCAACCCTCTGGCCAGATCCACTCTTCATTATTCCTGTTATTTTATTACTAGTTTGATTCCATCTTATTATTGACGCTTTTCATCCCAACCCTCTGGCCAGATCCACTCTTCATTATTCCTATTATTTTATTACTAGTTTGATTCCATCTTATTATTGATGCTTTTTATCCCAACCCTCTGGCCAGACCCACTCTTCATTATTCCTATTATTTTATTACTAGTTTGATTCCATCTTATTATCGATGCTTTTTATCCCAACCCTCTGGCCAGATCCACTCTTCATTATTCCTGTTATTTTATTACTAGTTTGATTCCATCTTATTATTGATGCTTTTCATCCCAACCCTCTGGCCACATCCACTCTTCATTATTCCTGTTATTTTATTACTAATTTGATTCCATCTTATTATTGATGCTTTTTATCCCAACCCTCTGGCCAGATCCACTCTTCATTATTCCTGTTATTTTATTACTAGTTTGATTCCATCTTATTATTGACGCTTTTCATCCCAACCCTCTGGCCAGATCCACTCTTCATTATTCCTGTTATTTTATTACTAGTTTGATTCCATCTTATTATTGATGCTTTTTATCCCAACCCTCTGGCCAGATCCACTCTTCATTATTCCTGTTATTTTATTACTAGTTTGATTCCATCTTATTATTGACGCTTTTCATCCCAACCCTCTGGCCAGATCCACTCTTCATTATTCCTGTTATTTTATTACTAGTTTGATTCCATCTTATTATTGACGCTTTTCATCCCAACCCTCTGGCCAGATCCACTCTTCATTATTCCTGTTATTTTATTACTAGTTTGATTCCATCTTATTATTGACGCTTTTCATCCCAACCCTCTGGCCAGATCCACTCTTCATTATTCCTGTTATTTTATTACTAGTTTGATTCCATCTTATTATTGACGCTTTTCATCCCAACCCTCTGGCCAGATCCACTCTTCATTATTCCTGTTATTTTATTACTAGTTTGATTCCATCTTATTATTGACGCTTTTCATCCCAACCCTCTGGCCAGATCCACTCTTCATTATTCCTGTTATTTTATTACTAGTTTGATTCCATCTTATTATTGACGCTTTTCATCCCAACCCTCTGGCCAGATCCACTCTTCATTATTCCTGTTATTTTATTACTAGTTTGATTCCATCTTATTATTGACGCTTTTTATCCCAACCCTCTGGCCAGATCCACTCTTCATTATTCCTATTATTTTATTACTAGTTTGATTCCATCTTATTATTGACGCTTTTTATCCCAACCCTCTGGCCAGATCCACTCTTCATTATTCCTGTTATTTTATGACTAGTTTGATTCCATCTTATTATTGACGCTTTTTATCCCAACCCTCTGGCCAGATCCACTCTTCATTATTCCTGTTATTTTATTACTAGTTTGATTCCATCTTATTATTGATGCTTTTTATCCCAACCCTCTGGCCAGATCCACTCTTCATTATTCCTGTTATTTTATTACTAGTTTGATTCCATCTTATTATCGATGCTTTTTATCCCAACCCTCTGGCCAGATCCACTCTTCATTATTCCTGTTATTTTATTACTAGTTTGATTCCATCTTATTATTGATGCTTTTTATCCCAACCCTCTGGCCAGATCCACTCTTTATTATTCCTGTTATTTTATTACTAGTTTGATTCCATCTTATTATTGACGCTTTTCATCCCAACCCTCTGGCCAGATCCACTCTTCATAATTCCTGTTATTTTATTACTAGTTTGATTCCATCTTATTATTGACGCTTTTCATCCCAACCCTCTGGCCAGATCCACTCTTCATTATTCCTGTTATTTTATTACTAGTTTGATTCCATCTTATTATTGACGCTTTTCATCCCAACCCTCTGGCCAGATCCACTCTTCATTATTCCTGTTATTTTATTACTAGTTTGATTCCATCTTATTATTGACGCTTTTCATCCCAACCCTCTGGCCAGATCCACTCTTCATTATTCCTGTTATTTTATTACTAGTTTGATTCCATCTTATTATTGATGCTTTTTATCCCAACCCTCTGGCCAGATCCACTCTTCATTATTCCTGTTATTTTATTACTAGTTTGATTCCATCTTATTATTGATGCTTTTCATCCCAACCCTCTGGCCAGATCCACTCTTCATTATTCCTGTTATTTTATTACTAGTTTGATTCCATCTTATTATTGACGCTTTTCATCCCAACCCTCTGGCCAGATCCACTCTTCATTATTCCTGTTATTTTATTACTAGTTTGATTCCATCTTATTATTGACGCTTTTCATCCCAACCCTCTGGCCAGATCCACTCTTCATTATTCCTGTTATTTTATTACTAGTTTGATTCCATCTTATTATTGACGCTTTTCATCCCAACCCTCTGGCCAGATCCACTCTTCATTATTCCTGTTATTTTATTACTAGTTTGATTCCATCTTATTATTGACGCTTTTCATCCCAACCCTCTGGCCAGATCCACTCTTCATTATTCCTGTTATTTTATTACTAGTTTGATTCCATCTTATTATTGACGCTTTTCATCCCAACCCTCTGGCCAGATCCACTCTTCATTATTCCTGTTATTTTATTACTAGTTTGATTCCATCTTATTATTGATGCTTTTATCCCAACCCTCTGGCCAGATCCACTCTTCATTATTCCTGTTATTTTATTACTAGTTTGATTCCATCTTATTATTGATGCTTTTCATCCCAACCCTCTGGCCAGATCCACTCTTCATTATTCCTGTTATTTTATTACTAGTTTGATTCCATCTTATTATTGACGCTTTTCATCCCAACCCTCTGGCCAGATCCACTCTTCATTATTCCTGTTATTTTATTACTAGTTTGATTCCATCTTATTATTGACGCTTTTCATCCCAACCCTCTGGCCAGATCCACTCTTCATTATTCCTGTTATTTTATTACTAGTTTGATTCCATCTTATTATTGACGCTTTTCATCCCAACCCTCTGGCCAGATCCACTCTTCATTATTCCTGTTATTTTATTACTAGTTTGATTCCATCTTATTATTGACGCTTTTCATCCCAACCCTCTGGCCAGATCCACTCTTCATTATTCCTGTTATTTTATTACTAGTTTGATTCCATCTTATTATTGACGCTTTTCATCCCAACCCTCTGGCCAGATCCACTCTTCATTATTCCTGTTATTTTATTACTAGTTTGATTCCATCTTATTATTGATGCTTTTTATCCCAACCCTCTGGCCAGATCCACTCTTCATTATTCCTGTTATTTTATTACTAGTTTGATTCCATCTTATTATTGATGCTTTTTATCCCAACCCTCTGGCCAGATCCACTCTTCATTATTCCTGTTATTTTATTACTAGTTTGATTCCATCTTATTATTGATGCTTTTTATCCCAACCCTCTGGCCAGATCCACTCTTCATTATTCCTGTTATTTTATTACTAGTTTGATTCCATCTTATTATTGACGCTTTTCATCCCAACCCTCTGGCCAGATCCACTCTTCATAATTCCTGTTATTTTATTACTAGTTTGATTCCATCTTATTATTGACGCTTTTCATCCCAACCCTCTGGCCAGATCCACTCTTCATTATTCCTGTTATTTTATTACTAGTTTGATTCCATCTTATTATTGACGCTTTTCATCCCAACCCTCTGGCCAGATCCACTCTTCATTATTCCTGTTATTTTATTACTAGTTTGATTCCATCTTATTATTGACGCTTTTCATCCCAACCCTCTGGCCAGATCCACTCTTCATTATTCCTGTTATTTTATGACTAGTTTGATTCCATCTTATTATTGACGCTTTTCATCCCAACCCTCTGGCCAGATCCACTCTTCATTATTCCTGTTATTTTATGACTAGTTTGATTCCATCTTATTATTGACGCTTTTTATCCCAACCCTCTGGCCAGATCCACTCTTCATTATTCCTGTTATTTTATGACTAGTTTGATTCCATCTTATTATTGACGCTTTTTATCCCAACCCTCTGGCCAGATCCACTCTTCATAATTCCTGTTATTTTATTACTAGTTTGATTCCATCTTATTATTGACGCTTTTTATCCCAACCCTCTGGCCAGATCCACTCTTCATTATTCCTGTTATTTTATTACTAGTTTGATTCCATCTTATTATTGACGCTTTTTATCCCAACCCTCTGGCCAGATCCACTCTTCATTATTCCTGTTATTTTATTACTAGTTTGATTCCATCTTATTATTGACGCTTTTTATCCCAACCCTCTGGCCAGATCCACTCTTCATTATTCCTGTTATTTTATGACTAGTTTGATTCCATCTTATTATTGACGCTTTTTATCCCAACCCTCTGGCCAGATCCACTCTTCATAATTCCTGTTATTTTATTACTAGTTTGATTCCATCTTATTATTGACGCTTTTTATCCCAACCCTCTGGCCAGATCCACTCTTCATTATTCCTGTTATTTTATTACTAGTTTGATTCCATCTTATTATTGACGCTTTTTATCCCAACCCTCTGGCCAGATCCACTCTTCATTATTCCTGTTATTTTATTACTAGTTTGATTCCATCTTATTATTGACGCTTTTTATCCCAACCCTCTGGCCAGATCCACTCTTCATTATTCCTGTTATTTTATGACTAGTTTGATTCCATCTTATTATTGACGCTTTTTATCCCAACCCTCTGGCCAGATCCACTCTTCATAATTCCTGTTATTTTATTACTAGTTTGATTCCATCTTATTATTGACGCTTTTTATCCCAACCCTCTGGCCAGATCCACTCTTCATTATTCCTGTTATTTTATTACTAGTTTGATTCCATCTTATTATTGACGCTTTTTATCCCAACCCTCTGGCCAGATCCACTCTTCATTATTCCTGTTATTTTATTACTAGTTTGATTCCATCTTATTATTGACGCTTTTATCCCAACCCTCTGGCCAGATCCACTCTTCATTATTCCTGTTATTTTATGACTAGTTTGATTCCATCTTATTATTGACGCTTTTTATCCCAACCCTCTGGCCAGATCCACTCTTCATAATTCCTGTTATTTTATTACTAGTTTGATTCCATCTTATTATTGACGCTTTTTATCCCAACCCTCTGGCCAGATCCACTCTTCATTATTCCTGTTATTTTATTACTAGTTTGATTCCATCTTATTATTGACGCTTTTTATCCCAACCCTCTGGCCAGATCCACTCTTCATTATTCCTGTTATTTTATTACTAGTTTGATTCCATCTTATTATTGACGCTTTTTATCCCAACCCTCTGGCCAGATCCACTCTTCATTATTCCTGTTATTTTATTACTAGTTTGATTCCATCTTATTATTGACGCTTTTTATCCCAACCCTCTGGCCAGATCCACTCTTCATTATTCCTGTTATTTTATGACTAGTTTGATTCCATCTTATTATTGACGCTTTTTATCCCAACCCTCTGGCCAGATCCACTCTTCATTATTCCTGTTATTTTATTACTAGTTTGATTCCATCTTATTATTGACGCTTTTTATCCCAACCCTCTGGCCAGATCCACTCTTCATAATTCCTGTTATTTTATTACTAGTTTGATTCCATCTTATTATTGACGCTTTTTATCCCAACCCTCTGGCCAGATCCACTCTTCATTATTCCTGTTATTTTATTACTAGTTTGATTCCATCTTATTATTGACGCTTTTTATCCCAACCCTCTGGCCAGATCCACTCTTCATTATTCCTGTTATTTTATGACTAGTTTGATTCCATCTTATTATTGACGCTTTTTATCCCAACCCTCTGGCCAGATCCACTCTTCATAATTCCTGTTATTTTATTACTAGTTTGATTCCATCTTATTATTGACGCTTTTTATCCCAACCCTCTGGCCAGATCCACTCTTCATTATTCCTGTTATTTTATTACTAGTTTGATTCCATCTTATTATTGACGCTTTTTATCCCAACCCTCTGGCCAGATCCACTCTTCATTATTCCTGTTATTTTATGACTAGTTTGATTCCATCTTATTATTGACGCTTTTTATCCCAACCCTCTGGCCAGATCCACTCTTCATTATTCCTGTTATTTTATTACTAGTTTGATTCCATCTTATTATTGATGCTTTTTATCCCAACCCTCTGGCCAGATCCACTCTTCATTATTCCTATTATTTTATTACTAGTTTGATTCCATCTTATTATTGATGCTTTTTATCCCAACCCTCTGGCCAGATCCACTCTTCATTATTCCTATTATTTTATTACTAGTTTGATTCCATCTTATTATTGGTGCTTTTTATCCCAACCCTCTGGCCAGATCCACTCTTCATTATTCCTGTTATTTTATGACTAGTTTGATTCCATCTTATTATTGACGCTTTTTATCCCAACCCTCTGGCCAGATCCACTCTTCATAATTCCTGTTATTTTATTACTAGTTTGATTCCATCTTATTATTGACGCTTTTTATCCCAACCCTCTGGCCAGATCCACTCTTCATTATTCCTGTTATTTTATGACTAGTTTGATTCCATCTTATTATTGACGCTTTTTATCCCAACCCTCTGGCCAGATCCACTCTTCATAATTCCTGTTATTTTATTACTAGTTTGATTCCATCTTATTATTGACGCTTTTTATCCCAACCCTCTGGCCAGATCCACTCTTCATTATTCCTGTTATTTTATTACTAGTTTGATTCCATCTTATTATTGACGCTTTTTATCCCAACCCTCTGGCCAGATCCACTCTTCATTATTCCTGTTATTTTATTACTAGTTTGATTCCATCTTATTATTGACGCTTTTTATCCCAACCCTCTGGCCAGATCCACTCTTCATTATTCCTGTTATTTTATTACTAGTTTGATTCCATCTTATTATTGACGCTTTTTATCCCAACCCTCTGGCCAGATCCACTCTTCATTATTCCTGTTATTTTATGACTAGTTTGATTCCATCTTATTATTGACGCTTTTTATCCCAACCCTCTGGCCAGATCCACTCTTCATAATTCCTGTTATTTTATTACTAGTTTGATTCCATCTTATTATTGACGCTTTTTATCCCAACCCTCTGGCCAGATCCACTCTTCATAATTCCTGTTATTTTATTACTAGTTTGATTCCATCTTATTATTGACGCTTTTTATCCCAACCCTCTGGCCAGATCCACTCTTCATAATTCCTGTTATTTTATTACTAGTTTGATTCCATCTTATTATTGACGCTTTTTATCCCAACCCTCTGGCCAGATCCACTCTTCATAATTCCTGTTATTTTATTACTAGTTTGATTCCATCTTATTATTGACGCTTTTTATCCCACCCTCTGGCCAGATCCACTCTTCATAATTCCTGTTATTTTATTACTAGTTTGATTCCATCTTATTATTGACGCTTTTTATCCCAACCCTCTGGCCAGATCCACTCTTCATTATTCCTGTTATTTTATTACTAGTTTGATTCCATCTTATTATTGACGCTTTTTATCCCAACCCTCTGGCCAGATCCACTCTTCATTATTCCTGTTATTTTATGACTAGTTTGATTCCATCTTATTATTGACGCTTTTTATCCCAACCCTCTGGCCAGATCCACTCTTCATAATTCCTGTTATTTTATTACTAGTTTGATTCCATCTTATTATTGACGCTTTTTATCCCAACCCTCTGGCCAGATCCACTCTTCATTATTCCTGTTATTTTATTACTAGTTTGATTCCATCTTATTATTGACGCTTTTTATCCCAACCCTCTGGCCAGATCCACTCTTCATTATTCCTGTTATTTTATTACTAGTTTGATTCCATCTTATTATTGACGCTTTTTATCCCAACCCTCTGGCCAGATCCACTCTTCATTATTCCTGTTATTTTATGACTAGTTTGATTCCATCTTATTATTGACGCTTTTTATCCCAACCCTCTGGCCAGATCCACTCTTCATAATTCCTGTTATTTTATGACTAGTTTGATTCCATCTTATTATTGACGCTTTTTATCCCAACCCTCTGGCCAGATCCACTCTTCATAATTCCTGTTATTTTATTACTAGTTTGATTCCATCTTATTATTGACGCTTTTTATCCCAACCCTCTGGCCAGATCCACTCTTCATAATTCCTGTTATTTTATTACTAGTTTGATTCCATCTTATTATTGACGCTTTTTATCCCAACCCTCTGGCCAGATCCACTCTTCATAATTCCTGTTATTTTATTACTAGTTTGATTCCATCTTATTATTGACGCTTTTTATCCCAACCCTCTGGCCAGATCCACTCTTCATTATTCCTGTTATTTTATTACTAGTTTGATTCCATCTTATTATTGACGCTTTTTATCCCAACCCTCTGGCCAGATCCACTCTTCATTATTCCTGTTATTTTATGACTAGTTTGATTCCATCTTATTATTGACGCTTTTTATCCCAACCCTCTGGCCAGATCCACTCTTCATAATTCCTGTTATTTTATTACTAGTTTGATTCCATCTTATTATTGACGCTTTTTATCCCAACCCTCTGGCCAGATCCACTCTTCATTATTCCTGTTATTTTATTACTAGTTTGATTCCATCTTATTATTGACGCTTTTTATCCCAACCCTCTGGCCAGATCCACTCTTCATTATTCCTGTTATTTTATTACTAGTTTGATTCCATCTTATTATTGACGCTTTTTATCCCAACCCTCTGGCCAGATCCACTCTTCATTATTCCTGTTATTTTATTACTAGTTTGATTCCATCTTATTATTGACGCTTTTTATCCCAACCCTCTGGCCAGATCCACTGTTCATTATTCCTGTTATTTTATGACTAGTTTGATTCCATCTTATTATTGACGCTTTTTATCCCAACCCTCTGGCCAGATCCACTCTTCATAATTCCTGTTATTTTATTACTAGTTTGATTCCATCTTATTATTGACGCTTTTTATCCCAACCCTCTGGCCAGATCCACTCTTCATAATTCCTGTTATTTTATTACTAGTTTGATTCCATCTTATTATTGACGCTTTTTATCCCAACCCTCTGGCCAGATCCACTCTTCATAATTCCTGTTATTTTATTACTAGTTTGATTCCATCTTATTATTGACGCTTTTTATCCCAACCCTCTGGCCAGATCCACTCTTCATTATTCCTGTTATTTTATTACTAGTTTGATTCCATCTTATTATTGACGCTTTTTATCCCAACCCTCTGGCCAGATCCACTCTTCATTATTCCTGTTATTTTATTACTAGTTTGATTCCATCTTATTATTGACGCTTTTTATCCCAACCCTCTGGCCAGATCCACTCTTCATAATTCCTGTTATTTTATTACTAGTTTGATTCCATCTTATTATTGACGCTTTTTATCCCAACCCTCTGGCCAGATCCACTCTTCATTATTCCTGTTATTTTATTACTAGTTTGATTCCATCTTATTATTGACACTTTTTATCCCAACCCTCTGGCCAGATCCACTCTTCATTATTCCTGTTATTTTATGACTAGTTTGATTCCATCTTATTATTGACGCTTTTTATCCCAACCCTCTGGCCAGATCCACTCTTCATAATTCCTGTTATTTTATTACTAGTTTGATTCCATCTTATTATTGACGCTTTTTATCCCAACCCTCTGGCCAGATCCACTCTTCATTATTCCTGTTATTTTATTACTAGTTTGATTCCATCTTATTATTGACGCTTTTTATCCCAACCCTCTGGCCAGATCCACTCTTCATTATTCCTGTTATTTTATGACTAGTTTGATTCCATCTTATTATTGACGCTTTTTATCCCAACCCTCTGGCCAGATCCACTCTTCATAATTCCTGTTATTTTATTACTAGTTTGATTCCATCTTATTATTGACGCTTTTTATCCCAACCCTCTGGCCAGATCCACTCTTCATTATTCCTGTTATTTTATTACTAGTTTGATTCCATCTTATTATTGACGCTTTTTATCCCAACCCTCTGGCCAGATCCACTCTTCATAATTCCTGTTATTTTATTACTAGTTTGATTCCATCTTATTATTGACGCTTTTTATCCCAACCCTCTGGCCAGATCCACTCTTCATTATTCCTGTTATTTTATTACTAGTTTGATTCCATCTTATTATTGACGCTTTTTATCCCAACCCTCTGGCCAGATCCACTCTTCATTATTCCTGTTATTTTATTACTAGTTTGATTCCATCTTATTATTGACGCTTTTTATCCCAACCCTCTGGCCAGATCCACTCTTCATTATTCCTGTTATTTTATTACTAGTTTGATTCCATCTTATTATTGACGCTTTTTATCCCAACCCTCTGGCCAGATCCACTCTTCATTATTCCTGTTATTTTATTACTAGTTTGATTCCATCTTATTATTGACGCTTTTTATCCCAACCCTCTGGCCAGATCCACTCTTCATTATTCCTGTTATTTTATTACTAGTTTGATTCCATCTTATTATTGACGCTTTTTATCCCAACCCTCTGGCCAGATCCACTCTTCATTATTCCTGTTATTTTATTACTAGTTTGATTCCATCTTATTATTGACGCTTTTTATCCCAACCCTCTGGCCAGATCCACTCTTCATTATTCCCGTCATTTTATTACTAGTTTGATTCCATCTGATTAATTATACTTGTTTTTACCAATAAAAAACAGACACTGAAATAAAGTTGTTTTCATTTATTTTTCTCTGTACATATTGTAGGAAAATAAAAACAATTTTCTTTCTGGACTAATTGAAAAGATGGATATACTTATTCAAATATATTCTTTTACTTTCAAACCTCAACAACTGCTCCCGTGTTAAAGAATGAACTTAATCCAGTTCAGCAATTCATCACGAAAGCCCCCTCCCCCATCAACCTTTCATTCTCCAACATACCTTCTCTGTCTCCTTGTTCTTTTATTAACCTGTTCTTTTATTCTCTTCTCACATCAATAGTATTTTCTCAGTTTCCTTTGCTCCCAGGTACACTTTTTCTTCATGGCTTTATCACCTTGCTTGGAGTGACATGATAAAAACATAGAAAACTAAAATATAGTCGTATACAACATTAACAATTAATTTCTTTTTGGATATGTGTTATTAGTAATTTTAAATTATTGTACTTTGTGTGGCAGAACATCTTAGAAATACCTCCCACAAAATGGTAATGGCGTCTTCCTCTAGATAATGTCTGACCATTATGTGGAAGGCATTTCTGAGACAAATGTCAGAGACATTTCTTCTGTATCATGTATAAGATGAATTTTAAGTAATGTTTACAATCTGAAGGGGTTATATAGCTATGGATCATATTTATTTTTATTGCTTTTTCACTTTTTATGTAATTTGTGTGCATATACCTATGGCTGAAATCAGTTCAAAGTATTTTTGTTTTTATTTATTTGTAAATTTTGTCAAGTTTCTTCACAATCCAAAAAGGAAGAACTCATTCAACACAAGGAGAAATTCACCAAAAGGCTTGAAAGTCTTTCCCTGTTTACATAATTTAATAGAAAATGTTTAAATTAAGGGTTGTTACCAAAATATGCTATGTTTAAAATATATATACATGGGTATATCAAAAAGTAAAGACAATTTTAAAATTACTTTGAAATGGGAAGAACAAATGTAATAGATGAAAAACAAAGTTGTCTCCCACATTGCATAGGGGAGATCACACCCAGAGGGTCGATGCCTTGATCGAGGAAGGCTTGACAAATCATGTTAGCACAAGTGGTGGCAATTCCAGACATCAGCAATAGATCTGCACGAGCCATAGTGCAGGATGACTTGAGGCACCAGAACATTTGTACGTATTGTGTACCCAAACAAGCACATGGTGCAAATGTATGAATTCATGAGCAACCAAAAAGCTTCTCTTCGGAAGGGAGAAAGAAACCTGTTGAATAATACCAGAACTCTGTTCACATGCAAAGGGGCTACATTGAAAAGTGACATATACATTTGTTCTTCATCAGTTGTCCATCTGATCAGGAGGTTTTGAGGAGCATGGAACCACCTCTTAATTGCTGTTATTCCCAGGTTGCTACTACCCCAGGGTGGTAGCACCTGTTGGTGCCTAGTACTAGCTATGACGATAAACTTCATCTGGCAGCAAGGCTTCTGATCAAGAGATTGGAGGTTTTGAGGAGCATGGAACTACCTCTTAATTGCTGTTGTCCCTGAATCCACTCTAACCCAGGGTAGTAGTACCAGTTAGGGTTCAAAAATGGGCAAATAATGAACCCCACATTGGGGTCAAAACATGAGAATATTGTGGCACATATTTGTAGTAGAGATGCCATTGATGTGTTTTCATTTTAATAATATTATTAGCAATATTGGAAAGGAAAAAAAATTACCAACAATATGTTTTTGAAAATAAAAAATAAAGAAAAAAAAATTATCAATAAAATTAAAATTTCAGCATTAACTCTTTCCCCAGCATATATACATTTTTACCAAAAGTGTGTTTTTCGGATATGGATGAATAAACACATCCAAAACATAACATTCAAAAACCAACTACAGATTTGTTTATACAACGATCTTGATTCTTTTTATGCCCTTCTGGTCTTGAAACAAGTCCATTTGTCAACTCATAAGTCTGGTAGAGAGGTTAACCAACATTTGGTTACCTAGTGTCTCAGTTTCTTAGTGAAAATAAAAAAAAAATTGAAAATAATTGGTGGGGTAGGGGTTAAATGACCTATAACCACTGAACAAACCAAACCATCATCAGGGGAAATAAAGGTGTTGTATGAAAACTGGTTTTACTTTTTGATTTTATCTTTGTATGAATTGTGTCACATTATCAATGGATTACACTGACATTAGGCATTCCATAAGATTGATATCCGAGGAGTTTTACCACCTGTGCAAAACCTTCAGTTTCTATATGGTTATTAACAAGATAGAAAGGAAAAATTGCTCCCTGTCTGTGAACATTGGCATCAACAAGGAGACAGCAGGCTCCTACACCATCAAGCTTCACCAGGGATCCCTCACTGGCTAAATGTGGAAGATAACGTCGAAGAGTTTTGTTTTCATAACCTTCAAGCATTAGAAAGTTTCTATCTTTGCTGTTAAGAAATTTGCGTGATTCTTCTGTCTCTCTCCAAGAATTCCGATCATAAACATCAAATTCAGAAAAAGATTTTCGGTAGAGACAGGATGGTACAACAACAGGTACATGGGCTGAGATCAGAGTCTGTAAAATGTCTGCTGGAACCTCTCTTACATCACTATCAAGCCAAAAGACATATTTCTCATCTCGCAATGCACTGAAAAGCAGTGCGTTGCGAACTTTAGCGAGTTTCCGCCGACGGACAAGTTGGATATCTTTGCGATGTTGATCAGCAAACTTAGGAAGTTTGTCTGCATCTGTGTCACTGACTGAGAGAAGGTGAACTTCTAAAGCTCGGAATTTGTGCACCAATTTTTTGACATGTTGCTGGAAAACTGGTGCCACTCCATCCAAAGACTGGTCAATTCCAATCGCAATCCGAATAAGACAGTGTGGGTAGGTCAAAGACATGATGTTACCAAGGAAACGGCTGAAATAACCAGGAAATTCTTTGAAAGGGCTCAAAATCAAAATGCTGGCATTTTCATGAGGACATTTCAAGTTGGCGCCTAAACGTGATGGCACAGACGGTAGTTTTTGACGGAGTCGTAACCTGTTTAAATAGTTGCTGCTAAAACATGTTTGGTTGTGAAAAACTGTCAAATGTCGGTGAGATGCAGTTGCTTGTTTCTGTCGAAGATGGAAAAGACAGACGTCGAGTTTAGCACGAGCATCAGTACGAAATATGTCTGATGTGATCAGGTATGTAAGGGTGGAGGTAAACACTAATGAGCTGATCAACAAGATGTGCCATGGCTTCTCATGAAAAATTTTTAGTATATCCATATTGATTTGATTCTAGTTGATGGTGATTTGTTTTGACAAAGCAGGAAATGTTAAAAATACATCATTCAAACTGCAATAAAAGTAGAAATTATTATAAAATCATTTAAATACATAAAAACAAAATCTTATTAGTTAGTGCAACAATGTAGGTAATTAAAAAAGACGAAGAACGAATGCAACTATCAGGTCATCCCATAAGTTCTGTCTGAATTTTAACTTTTTGTTAAAATGAACAAAATTTAAAGAGTATTTTATAATGTCTAATGGAGCTGAACATTATTTTTATGTTTAGATGCATTTAAACTGATCAAATTTTATTTCAGAGAACAATAAAATTAAATTTTCTTTGATTAAAACCCTGCTAACATGGAAGTACCCAAGAATCATTTGAGGCACATAATGCTTTATGAGGTCAAGTAAGGAAACTCAGCAGCCGTAGCGGCTAGAAACATTCATTCAGTTTATGGAGAGAAATGTGTGAATGAAAGAACTTGCAGAAGATGGTTTTTAGAATTAAGAGGTGGAGATTTCACCCTTGAAGATGAAGATTGAACCGGACGTCCAGTTGAGTTTGATGAAAAGCTTCTTGAAGCAGCCCTTGAAGAAAATCCTGCTTTATCAGTTGAGTTCAAACCATACAACTGTTCATCGTCATCTTCAACAACTTGGAAAAGTTCCTAAACTTGGAATATGGGTGCCTCATGAATTGTCTGAAAACAACCTCAAATCCCGAGTTGACATCTGCTCTTCTCTCCATTCTCGCCAACTTGTTTCACCTTTTTTGGATAGACTTGTGACTGGCGACGAAAAATGGATCTTTTATCGAAATGTTAAGCATCGTAGACAGTGGCTTGGTAAAGGGGAAGGACCCCAGCCACAGCCAAGAAGGAAACTTCATGGGCAAAAGGTTCTTTCAATCTGGTGGGGTCACCAAGGAATAATCCACTTTGAATTCTTACCACCTAACGAAACAATTAATGCTGTCAGCAATTAGAACATTTGAACCAAGCTTTGAGGAAAAAAAGACCTGCTCTAGTGAATCGAAAAGAGGTGATGTTTCATCAGGACAATGCGCGACCCCATGCAGCAAGAATCACGTCACAAAAGATCGAAGAACTTGGTTGGGAGAAAATTCCTCATCCACCTTATTCTCCTGATCTTGCTCCTTCAGACTACCATTTGTTTCGTAGCTTACAGAATCATTTGGAAGAAACAGCTTTTGTAACACAGGAAGAGGTTAAAACTGACATTTGTGAGTTCTTCGAATCAAAGCCAAAAGAATTTTACAGTAATGGAATTAGTAAGCTTGTTAATATTAGGTTGGTGCAAAAATAATGACGTAATAATGTCGTTTTTTGACGTTAAAAAATACGTCAAAAAACGACATTATTACGTCATTATTTTTGCACCAACCTAATAGATGGAAGGAAGTCATAGATAATCAGGGAAAATACATTGTTGATTGAATCTGTAATTAAATGTAACATTTGGTCACTTGTTTTCTTTATTCAAAATTCGGACAAAACTTATAGGATGACGGGTATATATATATATATATATATATATTATAATAATATAATTTTAAGTTGTGCTATATTTCGGTATAAACCACTTCCCCAGCAATCTGTTCTGTGAGTAGCAAATTTTCCAAGCCTTCTTTCCTCATTATATGCCCTAGATTTTAAGTGTTCATTTTGTTTCCATTTTCTCTTAAGACTTCCTCATTGCTCACATATTCAGTCCATGGTATTCTCAGCATCCTTTAGTTGAGTAATACAGTAATATTATTTTTTTAAGTATGTAATTTTACACATAACTGCTTTATTAACAAAAACTTTGGGTAATTTGCTTTTTAAGCCCTGTGCTAAATATGTAATAAAAATTTAACTACTAACTTAAAAAAGAAAAAGCTCTGGCTCCACTGAAAAGACTAATGTTATTTTTTAATTAAGCATGTACACCTAGATATAACTTTGGCAAATTTAGATTGCTTATTTAGCGCAGAGCTTAAAAAGCAAATTGCCCAAAACTTTGATTGCAATAACATCTAAATCACGATTTTAAAAAATGTGTAAAAAATTTTTATGAATAGTATTTTTTTTTCTTCCTTCCTCATCTTCCTGGGACGAGGTTTTTATTTAAAAAAAAACAAACAAAAAAAAAACTTTCCTTTCTTAATTAATAAAAAAATTTGAGGCCTCAAAAAAACAAAATTCATAGAACGTTTTGTCTTTCACTCTCTTCTCCTTATGAAAAAAAAAAGGAAAAATTAAATTTAGAAATTTACGCCACTATTGGCGAAAATCACAGCTACATGACAGACCCGGATAGAAAAAAAAAATATGACCTTTGAGATTAAAGCTTCTTTAAGTTACTCCCAACACCAGGCAAAATTTATTCCGTATCTTTTCTGTTAAATTCACCCCCAAATTAAAAGAATTTATATTTACTAAAATTCACACCAAATTCTCCCAGAGCGATATCCTATTGCACTCCGGTTAGGTTCAAGCTGCTTTGCGATCGCTTCAAATGTGGGTGATTCGGGGTGCGTTATTTTTAAGACGTGGTATGTAAGGGTCAGCCCGATAAACAAGTCAAAAATATTTTTTCTTTTTTTTTTTTTAAATTGTGAAAAATTCCTTAACTACCTCGAATATCATCCGTACTTACGAAATGAGAATAACTTCCTGATTTTTTTTAGTAATTTTTATTATTGCCAAAAATTATAAATAACTTTAAACAAACAATGGTTTTTAAAATTATTTCTTGGGGTGAATTAATATTTGCGATAAGTAACTTAATAATAAAATTAGTGGTGAATTAGCAAAAAAGACCCTTACCTTCTTCTCACTTTGACAAACTACAAAAAAAAGTTTGTTTTTGTTAAACAGTAACTTCAAGTTTCACTTTTTCCGTGGCAGAATATGTTAAAAATCAAATTTCGTTTTAGCAATTTATTTTCTAATTTAAATAATTTTGTTTTTATGGTTTTTAATCGACTTTAGCGTTTTTGGGGTTTTTTTACGAAATTGATTCCCTTTGCATTGTGCACAGATTTTTCTCTCTCTCTTTTTTTTTTGGTGGGGGGAAGGGGGTGTCAGGTTGGGGTGTGTATGAAAAGTTTGAAAACCCAATGCATTCAAAATTAAATTACTAAGTTTAAGTTACTAGTTCTGTACTAATTTATTATTTCAACTATTTCGTTTTTTTCTTTTCGCAAGCAAAATTTGAGCAAAGGCACTTAGAATTTAAAAAATAAAAATAAAAAAAATTTAGACCAACCTGAAAAAAAAAAAAAATGTAACTAAAAAACTAAAAAGTAAAAACTAAATATATTGCTTGAAATGTTAATAGACGAAATAAAGGTTTCGTATGTACAGTGTGGTCTGAAAGTCTTGTCACTCCTATATCATTTGCATTTGCTATTTTGACACGAGCTCGTACAGTTTGGAAGAGAGGGTTAAGGTGACAAGACTTTCGGACAACCCTGTAAAAAAGTTTAAATCGTAAAAAAAAAAAAAGATCAACTGACCCTCCTCTCCCACAAAAAAAAATAACATTCTAGTTTTGGGCCTTTTTTTTGTTTTTTTATCTACTTTCATCCACTAAAAAAGAACAAAAAAAAAAAAAATTGATGAATTTGAATTATCACCCGAATATTTAAAAAAAAATATAAAAATTAATTTTCTTTTAAAGTTTCTGAACAATGAACATGTAAGGAAAAATATTGAAAATTAAAAATCCAGTGAATTAAAAAAAAAAGATTTAAATTAAAAAGTTTAAAAAACTTTTTGAGAGTTGAATTTTTGTTTTTTTTTTATAAACAGATGCGCTAGAAACTTTTTAAAGTTTTTAGTTTAAAAAAATTTCTTTTTTTTTAATGCAATAAGGAATTAAGTATATTTTACAAGAGCTATTTAGTATAATTTATCTTATAAAATTACACAACTAAAAATACGTGTAAACATCGTAAAAATAAAAATAAAAAAAAAACTTACCTATGTTTATCCATGACAAGTTTTAAGAAAAAAATATACAACTTTGAAATCGAGCCGATTGTTTGTTTTTCAATAAAACTATGATATTAAAAACTGTTTAATTAAAGCTTCTTTAAAGTGAAAATATTTGAAGAAATAATAATGTCATCATAGTATTTTTGTCTATTGGTAGGTGTTGTTTTTGACAAATTTCAAATCTAAAAAGACGTAGAATCTTCTATGGGTGGAGCTGAGACCTGGGTAGTTAGTGTTTGTAAGTTTGTTGTAGTAGTAAATTTAGTAATACACACTCGCAGAAAACTCGTTTCCTTTCATACAATTCACAAATTTATTCAGTGTACTGTAAACACATCATCAGATATATATTTTGTCTCTTGTACCTTTGTGCAAAAAACGCCAATAAAATTGTTGCTTTTATTTTATTTTTTCATTCGTCTCACCAAAAGCTGAAACGGCCATAATATTAAAGTACAGAAGCCTAAAAAGACAAAAATGTTATATTTTTTTCTTTTTTTTTTTCTTGCCGCAAGAGATTTAAAAAGAAAACGTTGTGTTTCTTTAGTAGTTGTGTTCTCTCCCCTCCCCCGCCACCGCGAAAATCTAGTCCCTGACCTTTGGGGAACTGCCTAGAAAAATAACAATAACATTATCAATTTTCCTTAAATGCTTTTTTTTTTTTTTTTTTTTCTTAAACACCATGATTCGGGTAAAACTACAAAAATCTGACAACTTGACTGAGCTAAAACCAAAAAAATGATAAGAAATGCGATATAATCTTTTTTTTTCTCTTTAGGTTTCCATACTTTAAAAATATGGACGTCAGCTTTTGGTGGGAACGAACGAAAGACCTAATCATTTTCATTTTTAATAATATCATAAAAAAGAACATCGTTAAAATCTCACAGTAAGTATTTAATGCTTAAAGTATTAGCTAAGTCCTGTACAGGTCAATAAATATAAAGCACTCAGTGTGGATCAAACTCTCTGGAGATCTTAACTTGTGAATGAATGCTTCTTGCATGGCAAGGTAGTAAATATCTAATTTACCCTGTGTAAATGATACTATTTCGGTAACCCCATCACCACATTATATAAGCTAGGGTTACCTCCCCTGGTGTATTAATATATTGGTCAATAAAAAAATGTCTTCCATGAATCCTGACTTATGTCTCCATGCAATGCCTAGCAAACGTATGCGATTATGGTTTCAGCGGTGAGATTTTTGTCAAGAAGGAGTTGAATACGGATGGCCCAACACTTAAACAATATCGTCACCTTTTAGTGGGTTGAACGGCCTCGATTCAACAGCGTACTATTTTTATTTTACTTTTTTTTTACAAGAAATAAGCAAACAAGAAGAATAACATTCAACAAGAAATACATTTATATTGCAATAATTGTAACGAAAGTAATTCAGTTGTGTTTGAAATGCTGAAATTTACTTGTCCTTGGAATTTTAAGTAAGGAAAATGCTCCTGTTAATAAACTGTGATGTGTATTAAAAAGTGTGTGAATTTGGAGAACTTTAGTAAGATGTACTGTTACTTTAAATTAAACTAAACAGAATTTCTATAGTTGAAAGTACAATGTTTAAATATAGCAAGAGTTATTTACCTTTAACTGCTAGCTGAATTGTTTTTTGCTTAAGGCCTTCAAAGAAAAGTGTTTTTCTGATTATGAAAATCTCACTGTTAGTGTTAGAAGTTGATAAGTTTCGGTGTCTTTGATGTCGAAGGAGTGTTGGTTCGTAGATATTCGTAGATGTTTTTAGGTATGTGTGTGCGTGCGTGTGTGTCATGACGTTTCATAGCGTTTTCCCCTAAGGGACAAACGCGATCTCTCCTCAGAGCTACATGGCTGTGGGACTGAGAACACAAGAAAGGGTGAAGATGTGTCCAACTATTTATAATTAATGTCAATCACGTGATTGGCTCGCGGCAACATAACCAGATTTGGGCGGAAAATTAAGTTTGAACAGGTCAAATCGAGGTCAACAGTGAGGACATAGGCAGGAACATGATATTGGTATTAACGGACCAATCAGAAGTCGGAGAATTACTCAAGGCTTGTGTATTTCCACTTTGGTGTTTAGTTTGTGCAAAAATGTTAGAACTTTGAATATGAAAATACACAAAATACAATCTTAATATTTATGGTCCAATCGGGACGTTGCTAAATGAGAGAATTAAGGAAACTTAGGTGTAGCCCACTGAAATGTAAAAGGTAGGTTCTACAATCCTGTGCTTCGGCCTAGGACTAAAGTGTCAGAACAAAACAAAGCAAAACAATTACTCAGCGACTATAGAGGCGACTAAAAAAAAGATATTTACAAGATATCTTACGTTCTGTTGATTTTATCACTGAAAAATAATAATATGAACAAAAACAACAATAATAGCAACTAAATAGAAATATATATATTTTAAGACATTTTTTATGTTTAACATTCTTTTTATAGATCCAAATATTTAAGTAAATGCTCTGTTTATAATAAACAACATTTACCGGCCTGAATGTCCGAGAAATTTTCACAGAAAATATTCATCCTCCGACAGGATTCGAACCTGTATCCTATACGGAACCGTCATTTAGCTTAACGTGCCTTTACCGATTTGGCCACAGAGGAGCGTTCGGTTAGCAAGGTCGAATTTACTGTATTTAACTTTTATTTTACTCTGTATTTGTATTTTACTCTCTGGCCAAATCGGTAAAAGCACGTCAAGCTAAATTATATATATATATATATATATATATATATATATATATATATATATATATATATATATATATATATATATATAAAAAATATGTGGTGCAGTCAAGCAGTCTCACGACCTTCAACAGTCCCTTTGTGGGTTGGTACAAATTTCTGAGACTACTATTCGGTCCCAATCTCAGCCAAGATGTTTTCTAGCAGTACATGGACAGGATACTAAAAACAACCGCCCCGTGACGGCACCTCCGATGATATTGCTGTATTTAGTAAGACAGAGGAAGATCATAATGCCAACCGCTACCTAAGTCTCATGAAAACAGAACATCAACATGGGCAAGTCTTCAACAACACATTATTGTGCTATTAAAACAAGAGACATAAAATTCTTCGAACTTGAGTTCGGTGCTGACGGCATCCAGACCTGGGAAAAGTCAAGGCCATTGTTGAAATTGAAGTCCCCAGGAATGCAAAGCAACTTCCGGAATTCTTGGAGATGGCTACATACATGGGACCATTCATACCCCATCTGTCACAACACACCGCACCTCTGAGAGAACTACTGAAAATAGACTAAGCCTTCACGTGGTCCTCCTCCTACCAAGGTAGCTTTCATAAAGATTAGGGACCTTATCTGCATTGAGGTAATGCTCACATACGTCAACCCAAGACTCAAATCTATTTCAGGGCGTTTTCTCAAAAGGAATAGGAATAGTACTGCTCCAAAACAACAAACCCATTCATTGTCTTTTCATCAAAGTCACTAAGCGATACAAATAAACTCTAGGCGAATATCGAGAGGGAAATGCTTGTCGTAGTATTTAGACTTCCGTCGAAATTCCGGTATTAAGTTTCCACCGAGATTCGATATTTTGGGTGTATATATTGCCATCAAAACTACTTATCTGCTGAAAGGTCATGTCTTTCTATAAAGACTTTCATGGTAATTGTTCAAATGAGCACGTAGACTTTATGAATTTAAGCGCTGTACTAGACTGGCGTCGAAATGTAGCCGTAAATTCCGTGCTAATAATTTCTTTTCTTGCACTTCTCGCTTCTAGAACTCCCTTCCGGCCCCATGCTTTCCAGCCAACCTTAATCTGCAAAACTTTAAATGCAATGTCAATCACTATCTACTGTCCTCCTGATTATTCTTCCTTTTCTACTCATCATTATTGTCCACACCCTGTAACCCCTTGTGTCTTAGTGGCCTTACTGCCTTGTATGGCATGATACCGATTATATATATATATATATATATATATATATATATATATATATATATATATATATATATATATATATATTGTGTGTGTGTGTATTTAGGCAGCATTTTTTCATTGATGCATTTTTTCATTAAAAAATCAAAATAGACAAATTTTGTCTATTTATTTTATGTAAATTCTTTTCATATCGTCTGATAAGCTTAATAACATTATCATTAAACGACGAAAAACAATCACAATATTGATATATGTTTTTAATCCTATCTAAGCCTTCGGCTTACATAAGCCATTATCAAAGATGACAATTACTGTACAATATATTAAACAATACACGGACAAAACAATAATGATAGTCTGTTTTTGTTGTTTCAATGATAATGTTATTAAGCTTATCAGACAATATGAAAGGGATAGAACTTGTCTATATTATTTAATGAAACATGCATCAATATATATATATATATATATATATATATATATATATATATATATATATATATACTATTGTTAACCTAATACAATCCTAAGAGGAAGTAATAAATTCATATAATGAGGATATGTAGGATAGATAACAGACCCAAGACTTGAAGTGATTAACATTGTAAATAGAAAATAATTAATCTACAAGGCTGCATAAATGACTTTGAAATCTGTCATGACTGAAAAACGTTCTGGGTATGAAGATAAACTTTATTCGACCGCAAGGACATCTGATCGGGTGGTTTTGAGCGTGAAACCGCATCTTAATTGCTGGTGTTCCCAGGTCCACCCTGACACGGGTGGTAGCTTTTTTAAGGGTCCCAGCTATGGCATAAAACAAAATAAACCAAACCAAACTATGGCGGGAAAGTGAGAATTAGGCAGATTCAGCCCAGATATGGCGGCAATAACCAATTTTTGAACTCTCTTGGTTTGGTTTGGTTTGTTTTACGGCATATCAACCTCAATGGATCATTTAATGGCGACAACTTTTTTTTCCTGGTAATATTTTTGTTTTGTCAAAAATCTATTTCTGTTAATATTTTTTCCTCAAAAATGTATCGCTGGTAATATTATTTTTTTTTTTTTCAAAAATGTATCGCTGGTAATATTATTTTTCCAAAACGTATAGCTGGTACTATTTCTTTTTTCTTAAAAAATTTATTTCTGGTAATAATTTTTTTACAAAGTATTTCTGATATTTAAACCTATTTTTACACTTTTATAATACTTTTTACCTCAGTTTCGGGGTTAACTATTTGCCCATAGCTGGGACCCTAACAGGTGCTACCACCCCGGGTCAGGGTGGACCTGGGAACACCAGCAATTAAGAGGTGGTTCCACGCTCCTCAAAACCTCCTGATCAGAGGCCTTGCCGTTGGACGTAGTTTATCGTCTTACACTGGACGTGGATGTAGTTTATCGTCATACCCAGGACGGCGTCTCTCTTTTGCGAAGATAGAGCATGGTAGCAGGTGTCAGGTAATTTTTTGGAGCGGTACAAGGAATCAACCATTTCGTGATGGATTTCTTATACGCCTTCCACTTTTGAGTTAGTTTGAGTCCTCATAGACGTTCAAAACAAGACGGCATTAGTCAGAGTGCAAGTGGCCATCGTGAGTGGAGAAAATTTAATGTCCGTTCAGTGATGAAACATTGCTAGCTTGGTTTGGGAGGCAGTCGATTGAGTTAGATAGATACATAATAGACATTCGCATAATAATTTATTAATTATCACTTGTTGATAACTTTTGAGCACTTGCCCATTTCTTTCACTTTCTTTATCATTCCCCCCCTCTCTCTCTCTCTCTTTATTTTAACTGACTGCAATGTTTTTAGTCCTGGCTTGTGATCTCAGCTTCAGTCACTTTCCGCCATCACAATAGCATAAATTCTCGGTGCCTTAAATATCTTCCTGGTAATTGTTCTGGTGAGCTTTCTTCTTTGGTGTCTCAATTTTATGAATTTGAGCCCAGTACTAGAGTGGCAGTTAGGTCTCATTATTTTTCGGTTGAAATGTCTACATGTAACCGTAAGTTCTATGCTGAGAGTTTCTTCTCTCATACTCCCCACTTGTGGAATTCTCTTCTTGCTTTCCAGTCAACTTTGATCTTCAAAAATTTAAATGCAGTGTCAATCGTCATCTTCAGTCTACTTAATTCTTGTTCTTTTATTGTTCCCTCTCCTTAATATATTTTTTTCTTTTTCTCTTATTCTTTCACACTAAAGCCTTGTCTCTTAGGGACTTTATTACCTTTCTTGGGGCGAAATGATTTTAATAAAACAAACCTAAATAAAAGGAAATAGCAATAATGGTAAAAATGTATTTTGGTTAATGTTCAACTGTCATGATAGCTTACTTTTTATAAAATGATTTCTACTTTGTTTTCTGTTGCAATGTTTTATTAAAAGAATCAATGCGGATATTTTTACTATTGTTCAGCTATACTGCTTGCTTGCTTTTTTATGTCCAGTAATGTTGTATGCAATAAGTGATGTGTTTTTATCATCTTTAGTAATGGACATATAGTTTGCTTTAAACATTACAAGCTTTTTTTTTCTGAGAGGGTCCCACTGAAATGGGAGTGTATCTGAAATGGGGTGAACCTGCTGATTTTTCTATTTAATGCATTTAACCCAAAGCGAGGCCAATAAAAGCTACTAGGATTCAAGGGGTTACTGAGACTGAAAGAAACAAAAGAGGAGAATATTAGAATAGGATTCAACAAGACGGAAGATCACAAGTGACATTGCATGTTTCATGATCTTAGTTAACATTAACGTGTAACTGACCACTGGTCTTAATGAAAAAGTGCCACTCTTCATACTGACCTTATACATTTATTTAGGAAAAACAAACTGAAAAGTAGAAACATATAACAAATATATCACTTAAAAGGATGTAATAACGAGCGTATGTTTGTAAAGGAAAGAACAAATATGGATAACAATTTCAACAGCGTGTGTTGGCCAATTTTCAGAATATATACACAGTTGTGTGAAAAGGTAGCAAAATTATTGATATGCAGTTCTTTAGTTGCCGTTTGTAAGGTAAGTGATTAGGTGTAAGGGTATTGTTGGTGAGGCCTTGGGGTCACCAGATTTGCTTAACGGAAACCCTCATAAAATTACTGATACATTTTGATACATTACTAGTTGTTATAAACAGCGCATGGTTGTAAAGGAAAGAACAAAAAATGAATCAAATTTCATCAGCATCTATTGATCAATTTTCAATATATATACATAATGCTTAATGCCAGCATATGTACTTGTGTAAAAAGGTAACAAATAAAAAATTATTTGAAGAACAGTTTCAGAAAAACATCATGTTGTTTCCAAGTGAAGAACATTCTTCGTGCCATTCTATATAAATTATATGCAAAAGGAATAATAAAAATACAAAATTATTTGAAGAACATTTATGAATTGAAACTGGTCTTCAAATAATTTTGCATTTGTAGTATACCTCTTGCATATAATTCATATAAAGGGTGTTTCATTAAGATGGATTATATATAAGGGTGTTTCATTAAGACAGCTCAAAGTCAGCAGTAAATAAATCAGTGTTATTGGTGAAAATTTATTTCTCTATTAGATCATGTTCTCTGTTGGATCATGTTATTTAAGTTATGGTCATTTCAGTCATTTTGTGTGAAAAATAATAGCGTCCAAATGTCCGCCAAATCTGAAAGAAAAAGAAAAAAAATCATTAGACGCTTAAACTTAATTCCCATTTAAAATCGGTCCAAGTTATTGGAACACCATTAGAATGGTATGAGCAAAATAATGGATTCAGTTCAACATTTCAACCACCTGAAGAAGGCCGGAGCGTACAACGGCCGAAATGTTGTAATAAATATGGCGACAAAGATGAGGACAATAGTCTGAATAATGTAAATAGAGAAGACCTAATTCAGCTTGTTATGGCGTCTTCTAGTCGACGTTAGACGAACCTCGCAAGGAGTTTAGATAAAATATGCCAAAATTTATTATTGGCAGAAAAAAGGAAAATCCAATCGAAGAATCCGGATGTTTCAAAGGCCCTGGGTGGTCATGCTGGTAGTTGGTCTTAGATGCGTCGACATTTAATGATGACCGGAGCAACTTGAGTGGTGCCGTAGGTTTATAGACAGTTGATGCATTGGGTTGGTACTAGCTGGCAGTCATAGTCCAGGGCAGATGGTTGTTCGTAACCAGATGAAGACGAAACTGCTTGGGAGGTGTCAAAGAGCGACAGACAGTCAGCGAAGATCGATAGACAGCGTTTTGAGCTGGTACTAGCAGGCAGTCGTAGTTCGCTGGTGATACCTGTTGATCGCTGGTGATAGCTGTTTGTCGCTGGTGATCACTGCTGGTCGCTGGTGATAGCTGTTGGTCGCTGGTGATCACTGCTGGTCGCTGGTGATACCTGTTGATCGCTGGTGATAGCTGTTGGTCTCTGTGATCACTGTTGTTCGCTGGTGATACCTGTTGATCGCTGGTGATATCTGTTGGTCGCTGGTGATCACTGCTGTTCGCTGGTGATCACTGCTGTTCGCTGGTGATCACTGCTGTTCGCTGGTGATACCTGTTGATCGCTGGTGATATCTGTCGGTCGCTGGTGATCACTGGTGTTCGCTGGTGATACCTGTTGATCGCTGGTGATACCTGTTGATCGCTGGTGATCACTGCTGGTCGTTGGTGATAGCTGTTGATCGCTTGTGATAGCTGTTGGTCGCTGGTGATCACTGCTGGTCGCTGGTGATACCTGTTGATCGCTGGTGATACCTGTTGATCGCTGGTGATAGCTGTTGGTCTCTGTGATCAATGCTGTTCGCTGGGGATACCTGTTGATCGCTGGTGATATCTGTTGGTCAATGGTGATCACTGCTGTTCGCTGGTGATACCTGTTGATCGCTGGTGATAGCTGTTGGTCGCTGGTGATATCTGTCGGTCGCTGGTGATCACTGGTGTTCGTTGGTGATACCTGTTGATCGCTGGTGATACCTGTTGATCGCTGGTGATAGCTGTTGGTCGCTGGTGATCACTGCTATTCGCTGGTGATACCTGTTGATCGCTGGTGATATCTGTTGGTCGCTGGTGATACCTGTTGATCGCTGGTGATACCTGTTGATCGCTGGTGATATCTGTCGGTCGCTGGTGATCACTGGTGTTCGCTGGTGATACCTGTTGATCGCTGGTGATACCTGTTGATCGCTGGTGATCACTGCTGGTCGTTGGTGATAGCTGTTGATCGCTTGTGATAGCTGTTGGTCGCTGGTGATCACTGCTGGTCGCTGGTGATACCTGTTGATCGCTGGTGATACCTGTTGATCGCTGGTGATAGCTGTTGGTCTCTGTGATCAATGCTGTTCGCTGGTGATACCTGTTGATCGCTGGTGATATCTGTCGGTCAATGGTGATCACTGCTGTTCGCTGGTGATACCTGTTGATCGCTGGTGATAGCTGTTGGTCGCTGGTGATATCTGTCGGTCGCTGGTGATCACTGGTGTTCGTTGGTGATACCTGTTGATCGCTGGTGATACCTGTTGATCGCTGGTGATAGCTGTTGGTCGCTGGTGATCACTGCTATTCGCTGGTGATACCTGTTGATCGCTGGTGATATCTGTTGGTCGCTGGTGGTCACTGCTGTTCGCTGGTGATACCTGTTGATCGATGGTGATAGCTGTTGGTCGCTGGTGATCACTGCTGGTCGCTGGTGATACCTGTTGATCATTGGTGATAGCTGTTGGTCGCTGGTGATCACTGCTGGTCGCTGGTGATACCTGTTGATCGCTGATGATAGCTGTTGGTCGCTGGTGATCACTGCTGTTCGCTGGTGATACCTGTTGATCGCTGGTGATATCTGTCGGTCGCTGGTGATCACTGGTGTTCGCCGGTGATACCTGTTGATCGCTGGTGATACCTGTTGATCGCTGGTGATATCTGTTGGTCGCTGGTGATCACTGCTGTTCGCTGGTGATACCTGTTGATCGATGGTGATAGCTGTCGGTCGCTGGTGATACCTGTTGATCGCTGGTGATATCTGTTGGTCGCTGGTGATCACTGCTGTTCGCTGGTGATCACTGCTGTTCGCTGGTGATACCTGTTGATCGCTGGTGATATCTGTCGGTCGCTGGTGATCACTGGTGTTCGCTGGTGATACCTGTTGATCGCTGATGATACCTGTTGATCGCTGGTGATAGCTGTTGGTCGCTGTGATCACTGCTGGTCGTTGGTGATAGCTGTTGATCGCTTGTGATAGCTGTTGGTCGCTGGTGATCACTGCTGGTCGCTGGTGATACCTGTTGGTCGCTAATAATCACTGGTTGCTGGGACCACAGGTCGCTGATTATCGCTGGTCGCTGCTGTTGATTGCTGGTCGGTGAGGGTCGCTGTTGTTGGTGGTCGCTGGATTGGATAATTACCCATCATTCCACCCCCCACTCCGTTATTATTTACTTTTGACTCCTCACTGAGTCAGGATTCAACAGAAGGTCAGAGTTTGTTTTAACGTCGGGAAGCCGAGTGTTTCCACTCGGGCCACTGGTCAATTTCTGGTATTAGCTAGTTATAGCCAGTCACGCTACGGAACAGATCCGAGGATTATGTCAAATCAAAGCAGCGGAGTGAGTATGAAGCCTCGGCATGGAACAGATACTACAACAGCATCCTCTGGATTCAACAAACGCTTTCATCCACTGGGCCATGTGCCCTCGAGTGACTTGACGCAAAGAGTTGTGAGTTCAATACCTGGCTACAAGAGAGTTGAGTTAAAGAGAGATAACTGATACTGATACATCCGGAAGAGGCATGGCACGTGGACGTAGAACAATCTACCCTGATGGATGAAATAAAGGATTCAATTCGAAATTCCTATCAACTGAAGAAGACTGGAGCGTACAACGGCCGAAACGTCATGGATATAGCTACAACGATGAGGACAACACTCCGAACAATGTAATTAGTGTAAATAATTACAATACCTCATCTCAGAAATATAAACAGACATTAGAGCGTCTACTAATTGGGTGATAATTGTTAGTATTGTCAGGAGAGTCAGTTGAATGGCCGAGAAGAAAATTAAAAATGAAATGCGTTAACATTTATGTTTTAAAATAATAAAATGAAATTTAGAATCGAACCTAAATTTAACTAGACAAGATTCAGTAAAATTGAGCAAAACCACTTCCCGTTGATAGGGAAATAAAATTACTATGTTTGTCCGAATTTCTTGGGTCCCAATGAACTTAGAATTCAGACGTATTTTTTAAGATACGCTATCTGTAGTGAACGTGTGTGGTCACAGAAAATAATGATCTAAATTATATTTTGTGGTAAGCCTCAAGGTTTGGAGATTTATTTAAATTGATCGCCCCAAGAATTCAATTATTTTTACAGAAAGATATTGTAGAGGACCGTTGGGTGATGAGTATGTAAAAACCCACGTGTGAGTAAAATTTCCTGCTAGCCGGTCCAACTACATGAGAAAGTTGGACTTTAATTAAGTCCAGAGAAGAGAAAAAACAAAAAACAAACACAAGACCGATAAATATATGTAAACAAATATATGTATTAATGACAAGAAAGGTTACAAGTTACATGGACAGAGTGTGTGGGGTGAATATTATGTGCGTGTGTTGTGTTGTGGTGAGTGTTCGTACGTACGTGTATTGTTCTTAGCGTGTTCCCAGCATTTGGGAAACGCTGTATCTGTGAGAGCTCACATATTGTTGTTAGTCTGAAAAGAGATTTACCTCATGGTGGCGGCCCAAAGGCCTGAGGGAAAAAGAGGAAGAGGCGAAGCGTCAGCCAGTATTTATAGCCAGGGGAGAGAGACCCCTGGTGAAGGGTTAAGGAGTTGAGGGGGGAGCTAATTCCGACAATATCAAGGAAGACTTTGAATATACAAAGGAATTACTATATGGTCAATTAGCAAGATTGCCCAAGATTAAGATGTGTCTTTTTTTGCGACAATCGTCTGCAATTTTTATAGTTATCATTATTTTGGATTACTGGTGAAGAATTTCTCACCGATAAGAAGGTCAGCTGGTCTATTTACGGGAATATCGAGATAATGAAATTAAGTATTGTGAATTATCATTTTCTGTCGCCCGTCTAGGTAGAGGAAGACTTTAATCATTGTTATCGGAAAAGACATCCCGATATAATGACAGTGTACATTTCGGTTGGAGGTCATTTTTCCCGAGACAGGAGCAGTTGTCAGACATGACAGACACACACGCATTTCGGTGTCCCTATCGAACACACAGACATATACATAATCATAGAACTGAGTGAGAGTCGATTGACTGGATATCCATTTAACGGTTGTGACTAGAATTATCAAATCACCAATCTTGCAGTAGAGTATTTTGATTTGCATAAGCTAGTAAAAGACATTGTATTTAACCAGTTTTTCTTTATACTCAATAAACTTGTCGTTAGAGTTACCAACAGTGTTCTGCATTTCATTGAAGGAGTTCTTTTTCCCATCTTGAATTCAGACGTTGTATTTGGGATATAATAGACGAAAGTTTACTAGAGCCGCAGACAGGAATTATACAATCTTGTCTACAATATATATAAAGCGTTCACTTCGCCGTCAATCCTTTGGGGGGACCCGAATCAACCCTATCAAGACGACACACTGGTCCAAACTGAAGAGAGAAAAGAAAACCAGTTGACCCATATATGTTGCACTATTTAAAAATACAACTTATTAATGTCATAACTTAAAGAAACGTCATAATATATTTATTTTCAAAATACAGATCGCAAAGAGTTATACAGCTTTTCTATTATATTTTTTCAATACCTCTAGGCATTTTAACAATATCAGACATATTTAGTTTTCATTTTAATTATGCATATTATTTATACTTAAGTTCAATTTATTTAACTTAATTTATCCTTATAAGATTCTTGACTTTGAAATATGTGTAAAAGACCAAGCGATAGAGGCAGAAAGAACTTGAGTAGCAGTAAAAAGAAGGCAGAAGAAGAAGAAGAAGAAGAAGATGATGATGATGATAGTTGCTTTAGACCAGTGAACTCCAAGCTTTTTGCACCATGGACCGGTGTCATTCAAGAGAATTTTTCCATGGACCAGAGGTCGGGCGTTATCGATCACATGCATAACAAAACATAATAATTGAGATCACGGTAGTCAATAAGAAAGGCAAAAAAAGGTTTTATTTTTTTGTGCGACCCGGTACCAAATGGTTTACGGCCCGGCATTGGGGACCACTACTTTGGACAGATTCCTTTGCAGAAATATTTCAAATAAATCTGATGAAACTGATCTACAAAAATCTGCAGAAAATATTAAAAATTCAATGATGATGAAGCCATTGAAGAAGTTTTAACAGTCGAGTAAAATTGTAATTGTACTCTCGGGTGATGTAAATGCTTCAGAAGATAACTTCCACCTCAAATTTTACCGATATACGCCTTCAGAATTAACTGATGATCCTGCAATATGGCCAGATGTAACAAATCTTGATATGAAAGGTTATTTGGTAAAAAAAAAAAAAGAAGAAAGTGAAACACCCTTTTCAAAATTTCACTGCACGAGAAAGGATCCTAAATGATAAAGTCATAGACTGGCCATGGCTATCATACTCAATCTCATATGACAAAGTTTTTTGTTAATATTGTAAACTTTTTTTACTTTAATTCTACAGCTGAACTTTAAACTTCTGATCTTAATAACTGGTGGTAGGGATACAAAAGGCTACTAGTGGTGATGCCACGTGGGTCAAGTGACGGACCGCTTAGTGATGTCACTCGACACAGTAATCACAGCGGAAGTCAAATTCTGTTCGTTTTACAGCAGCCAAGCTAAAAAGTTACTTTCCTTAGCCCGGGCCCCACATGAACCTGGCAGAGGCTAAATCTATCTCCCCAACAGCTTACAAGTCTATGGTACCGTTTTCCTTTAGGAATATATAGAATGAAACTCCAGCTTGCAGTCCTCAATTTTGGAAAACCCAAGACTCGTTGTTACCCATTCGCAGAATATGTCCTCGCCTGGGACATAGATGAATTCGGCCCGTTTGAAACTGAAGCATAAACAGCTTCTCGTCACAGGAGAATTTCCATGTTATATGTAAGACCCATCCTTTTCGTTTCTCCTTACACTCTGCTTTGCTGTGTGATATATTATTCTCCGCGTGTGACACTTGTATATATGTAGATATAGTTTTGTGTTATTGTGTTTTGTGTTATTATATCATAGATATAATAATGTAAATATCGAGTGAAATTCAAACGGGAGAATAAATCTTTCTTTTATAGACCTTTCCTGTTACATGGCCAAAGATACATACAAAATTGGTCGAACATGAGAAACTAAAAATGCGGAGCTGTTTTTAACTTTTATGAGAGATTGTTGAAAAGATTATTGATGAATTACAAGATGAGAAATAAAGCATTCCGTAGTTGTCAAGTCTTTGAACGACTTGTGGCCATCATACAGGTGTTGGCAGAAAGAAATCAGCCATTACATGGGTCTGATCAACACATTGTCACGCCACATAATGGCACATTTTTAGGTGATATTGATTTACTTGGAAAGTTTGATTCGATAATGCAAGAACACATACGAAAAGTTCAAAACAAGGAAATACATTATTTACATTACTCAGACCGTTACCCTCATTGCCATATCCACAACGTTTCGGCCGTTGTACGCTTCAGCCTTCTTCAGGTGATTGGAATTTCGAACTGATCCCTTTATTTCGTCCATCGGGGTAAATTGTTCTAGTTCTACGTGTCATGCCTTTCCGGGTGTCTCAGGACACATGGCCCAGTGGATAAAGGCGGTGGTTAGATCCATTGATTAGACCCAAAGAGTTGTGAGTTCAGTACCAGGCCACAGCAGTGCAGAACCAAAACTTGGAGAGTTAAGTTAAAGGGAAATAACTGAGACATCTGGAAGAGGCATGGCACGTAGAACTAGAACAGTCTAGCCCAGTGGACGAAATAAAGGGTGCAGTAAGAAATTCCAATCACCTGAAGAAGGCCGGAGCGTACAACGGCCGAAATCTTGTGAATATGGCAATGAGGATAACAGTTCGAATAATGTAAATAATGTAAGTAATCATAATACCTAATGTCAGAGATATAAACAGATATTGAAGGGAATATATGATCATTATTTGAGGGAAACTTCCAAAATGAGCTGATTGATATCACGGGAAAAGCTGTTCAGAAAGAAATTATTTCTAGAATCAAGTACAACGCCATAATTCTTGACAGCAGCTCTCACATCAGCCACTAGGAGCAGATGTCATTGGTTTGCCTCACCGATTCTTGCGTTCCAGCCTGTTGGAAGTCCTCATCTGTTGTCCCTGTTTTTAAGAACCCTGGAGACCCTTCTGACCAATCTAAGTATTGTCCAATCAGTTTTCTACCACTCTTAGGCAAAGTCTTCGAGGCATTAATCAACGCCGAAGTGGTTAAGAACCTTACATCCTGTGATCTACTCTCTGACAAACAATATGATTTCCGTTTTGCCCGTTCTAACGCTGAATTTGTATACCAAGCTCTAGATATTAATGATGAAACTCGAGCTGTCGCTCTAGATATCTCTAAGGTGTTTGATAGAGTTTGGCATGCCGGCCTCCTTCGTAAGCTTCAGGTATACAGTATTACAGGACGATTATTTGACTTAATACTATCATTCATGTCAAATCGTGAAATGAAGGTCGTCCTAAACGGGTTCTTCTCCAGTTCCTTTCATACGAACGCTGGTGCTCCCCAAAGCTCTGGGTCCTACACTGTTTCTGATCTTCATCAACGATCTTCCTGATGTCATCAGTTCTCAAGCAGGCATCTACGCGGACGACCCTACTATTAACTCTTGTCTCAATAGTAAATCTGGCATCGCTGACAAAACTAACCTGGTCGCTGGTCTCGAAAAGGACCTTCAATCTGTGGTTGACTGGATCAAGAAATGGTTGTAAACTTTAATGCCTCCAAAATGAAACTGCTCTCATTTACCCATAGAGAATTCTCCCTCCCTGCCTACTACAAGCATGTGTCTCTCTGTGCCTTTTTGGTCTCACGTTTTCCACTGACCTGAGGTGGAACATTGAATCAATAGCTTCATCTACCGCAAGGAAAGTTGGTTCTTTGTGTTTCGCCAGAAGGTTTTTCTTGTCTGAGTCTATCCTTCAAATCTACAAATCTGCCATTCGTCCTTGCATTGAATACTGATGCCATATATGGTCTGGTGACTCCGCTGTTCATTTCGAGGTCCTCAACAAAATACAGAGACGGATATGCAATGTGATAGGTCCTGACCTGGCATCTCGTCTACAGTCACTTTCTCACAGACGTGAGGTGGCTTCCCTGTGTCTTTTCTACAAATATTTTCATGGCAACTGCTCTGATCAGTTATTTTCACTGGTACCCCAACTGCATAAATTTAAGCGTACTACTAGGTTGGTATCTCAGTCCCACTCTTTCACTGTCGAAAGTGTTAGATGTAACTGCCACTTCTACTCCAACAGCTTCTTCTCTCGCACTTCCCGACGGTGGAACTCCTTTTCCCTTACGTGCTTCTCTGATAGCTATAATCTTCAAATATGCAAATGTAATGCCAATCGACATCTTCTGATGCCTTGATCCCGATCCCCTTCCTTCTCTATATCCTTTCCTCAAACACCCCTCTTTACTCTTGCTCTCAATCTCCGTAACCCCCTTGCATGCTAGTAGCACTCCCGCCTTGCTTAGGGCGAAATGCTTAAAAATAAAATAAACACTATTCTATTCATTATCTGTTTCCATTTATTTATTTACACTACTTACATTGTTTGGACTGTTGTCCTCATCTTTGTTGCCATATTCACGACATTTCGAACGTTGTACGCTCCGGCCTTCTTCAGAACAATTTTTTAGGTGAAGCTACGGATTTAATATGTAAACAAAGAAGACAGAAGAAGCTTCTAAAAGTTGTTCATCTGGAAGCTTCTAGTCCTGACCCCGCAGTTTGTTGGAGAATTTAATCATCAACGCCATTATCATAAAGAAAGCGATCAGCAAAGAAGAAATTAAATTCTTGGAGATAAAGCCAATGATGATAATGTTAAAAGGGCGTAAATGTATTTTTATGAAATGAGAAATAAAAACACCTAAAAGACTAAAAAAAAAATCAAAATCAAAAGGCATAATACAGGTTTTTCTTCAAAACTGATATCTAGGTTCACAATTATAATTGTACTTGTACTTCCTTTCGCTAGTCCGTACGACCATTACGTCCTGCCAATGCCTCATGGACTATTGCATTTTTATCGCATGGAAAGAGATGGAAAAGCTACTAGTTTTGTCTCAGTGAGAAAAGTAAAGAAAGAAAGAAGGGAAGATAGAAGTGGATGGAGAGAGAAAATCTGATTAAGCTGATAAGAACAGACACTACACTTTGATCTTAGCAACAAGGCCGAAATGTAACGGCGATAAATCACCTTTTTGCAGAGGCACAGTATCGAACGAGGGAATACAAATAAGGCAATCGGCAAAAATCCAGTTACCATAAATAAAATAACATCATCTGCTGAATTATTTGTAAATTATTATTAAGAGAAATGTTCGTAAGAAAGAAAGAAAGTAAAAAAGAAAGATGTGAAGAGAGAGAAACAGATTTAAGCCGATAAGAACAGATGCTACAAGAAGCGATTGTATTTAATTGTATTTACGCAAGATCGAAGGACACGAGATTTTTTGGATCGATACTAGCCGTCCTTTTGTGATGTCAACGAATAATCGTTGTCACTTTCGTAATGCTCGTTGTAATAGAGATTTTGTAATCGCAGATACAACTATAGTAACGCTGTTGAACAATACTAATGTCAGACGCCTACGAATATCACTAGCACTAATAGTACTTGCTCGATAATACTTGCTCGAATAGTAACCAGCGTATAGTGATCCGTGTAGTGATCAGCGTAGAGAAATAGAATAGCGAATAGTATAGAGATAGAGGATAGTGTAGAAAGAGTGATCCGTATAGTAATAGAGGATAGAATAGAAATGGTGATCCGTATAGTAATAGAGGATAAAATAGAAATGGTGATCCGTATAGTAATAGAGGATAGAATAGAAATGGTGATCAGCATAGTAATAGAGGATAGAATAGAAATGATGATCCCCTGTGTTTGCTCACTGTGTTCAAACTGTGTTCAAACTCCAGTGTCGGCAGGGACACTTTATTCCTATATAACACGTCCCCTCGTCGACATGGTCCCAAAACGGGCGCACCAGCGGACAGTGGTATTCTCAGTCGTTACCTCCAGTCTACGCCGGCTAATGCTCCTTGCTCACAAAGGATCCTCTGTCAACACGCGGCATAGGAATAGCAGCCTTCAGAGGATGGATAGAGACCTCTTTGCAAACCATTGTCCTGCTCCCCCTCCCACAATAGGGAAAAGAGTAAGCCCTCAAACGTCTTCAGACACCAAGAATGCAGACTGGACCGTTATTCCAACTGAAGGTGCACGGAAGAGCAAGCCGGAATACTTGTTGCGGTTAATCTTGGCCTCCGTAAACTTCTGCACTACCTTCATGTCGTTGTAGCGCGACACGAAAATGGATACTTCCTCCGTGCATGCGGAAACCCTAGCTCGAGTCTTTCCAGGGAGACCAATTCCGCATCCGGCACGTCTGTATGTCCTGTCTTTCAGTCTACGCAGGAGGGGCTCCAGCATCAGAGCATAAAGTAGGAGCGACAGCGGACAACACTGATGCACCGACCACTTTCTGTTCACTTGGGGAGCGAGAGTGTAGGCTAATCCACTTACATATCGAATTTGAACCATGTAGCTTGCAGGACAGCTTTCCAGGTACCGATGGTCGACCCTGTTCAATTGGACTGATCTAAATTGATCAGCACGGCCTCTTCGTCGTTTTATACATCCTCTAGGATCGTGCAGATCAGAGACATTTGACTCTGAATTGTTTGGTCTTTCACCGCAAAAGTCTGCTCCGGTCTCAATAAAATATCTGACTGCAAATGTGCCGCCAGAATCTAGGTCAAAATCTTTAACTCTGTGTTTAATAGAATTATGGGCCTATAATCACCTAATTCCTCCCCACTATGTTTGTCTTCCCTTAACAGGGTGATCACGCTCCTGTAGATCCGATCGGGAACGGAACGGATCGGATCCTTGACGTAACCACTGTCAAGATCGGTACAAACCTGTATGACAGCCTCAAGTACAATTCACTTCAATGCTTGGTGTACTTCGACCCCCGTGATCTCACCCTCCGCTTAAATCAACGTGAGATAAGTCAGATAAATAGCTGTGAAATTCTTGTTCACAGAGACCAGGCTCCTTGGTAAACTGGTTTTGGAAATCATGCCGAAATATCCCGCACATGACCTCGGTCGCCCATTAAAACTAGGCACGTCGGATACGCGATGAACATCCCCAACTGATGAACGTACAAGCCACATTCCCTCTGATCGTTAGGCGCACAAGCTGCAACGACCCGAAACGAATAGCTTTTCACGGCAATATCGGCTACGAACAAACACCCCCACCCTGCATCGACATAGACAAGGTCTGCACTCACCCCCAGGGAACGCTTCACCAGCAAGGAAACTCTTTTTGGCCTGCCATATACTGAATAGACAACAAAGTCGCTAGAGAACACACGAGCATCGACCTCGCAGAGTTAGTCTCCTGGATCGCAGCCACATTCACATAGGACAGATCACGAAGTAGGCGGACCGCCTTACTCCAATCTCTTACGCCCTTCGCATTCAAAAACATCAACTTGGTAGCAGTCCTATAGACCTAAGTACATACTGTACAGATTGTCCTAGACTGCCAAATCCCATCGGGCTTAAACCGTCTCTCGGCGACAATCTCGCCGGCAAGTGAGAAAAGTAAGTTTTACAGCTCTACATAAAGTAGAATTAAGTAAAACCAGGACCCTACCAGCACAATAATTTTTAAATTTGTTGAGCTCCGATGACTCAACCTGCGCCACCTTGATCTCCGGGAATGAGTCATTTGCGGCAGAGATCAGGTCCCAGACCTTTAGTTTGCCACCAGTTTTCCTAATCAGGGTGCCTTAGTTCCTGGGGTACACTGTTGACTTGCCGTGAACAGAGGTGCATTTCAACAATGGTTTTAGGAGGGCCTTCATTTGCCCTGACAGGTCCCTCTCGGCTGCCAGTCTGTCTATTTTAGGAGGGTGATGCCGGAGCCCTAAAGGGAGAAGAGGGGAGGTTTCTTGCCTTAGCTTGCGGCGGTGCAGATTGTGTTTTAGCAATGATTACTGTCTTCTCTGCCCTGCTACACTTAACCATCTTCTCCCATTCTAGCTGCTAGTTCTTTCCTCCTCCGCATCGCCCCCCCCCTTTAAGTCAACAGGATCAAGATGGAGGCATTGCTTCCATCTCCATTAAATGCTGATTCTGTTGTGGCTGCTGCTCTTGTTGCTGCTGCATCTATTGTTACTGTTGTTTCTTTTTGTTTGAGACATCCTGCTGGGCGATAGGATGCAGCCTTGTACTCCTCTGCACGTCCTCTCTCCACCCATTGGGACCTTTGGGGGTCCATTGTTTTTTTCAGTATTCGATGATGCTGGTTTGGTCTGTGGCACCGGATTCCGTCCAGGTCACGCCTTGGATAAATGAAGTGCCACAGGTTTAGCCATGGGGTTTCCTCTATTCTGCAATCATTCTACAGCAGATCAGCGTGTCAAGGATGTCCAAAAAGCTTTTGAGGGTTACTGTCACCTGTAGTTCAAAATCTCCAGTGGCAATACACACGCTTTGCTTATTGTCGGAGGGCCATACCCGACAGGTTCAAATTGTGATAAAAAAGCCCCCAAATGATCCTCGAATATATCCATGGTGACTCCATCAAGCGTCACCTTGGTTTTTCTAGTCCCTCTGTGTTGTGGAGTGATTTCACAGTGGAGGCTTGTGTTTGTACTACGTCGGTCCTAAAACAGGTTCGACGTACAAAACATTAGGAACTTGATATAATAGGTATTACTCAGAGTAAGCTAGTTGTGGTCGCTGCTACTTTAGTATTCGACTAACTGTCGTCCGACATCGACTGACTCACCGACTGACTCGTTACTCTTACTACTCCTACTTATTATAGGTGGGAGAGTCTGTTAACTATAGAATAGGTGTGTTCCACTATAACACCCCCCTAAAAACTTTACTCCGGAGGAGTAAACAGTTTTCTTTATTTATTTTTCATTTTTTACAGGAAATATGAAGAAAAAACAAAAACAAAAAAAAAACTAAAAATTTTTTTAGCAGCATCGCAGGGTATCTCCTACGTTTTTTGATCCACTTTTAAATGATCAGTTGCCTTTCTTTTTCTCCTGGATCGGCGTACCTCAGGTAAAATCGTTGCAGGCGTTGTTATATCAAACGTATCGAAAATCGCCTCCATCGGCGTTTCTTCCGTGGGACCGCTGTCAACCACGTCTGAAAAACGTCGTCTGATCTGGTTACTGTCCGTGAATTTTTCGCCTTTCACCAAGTACATCATATTGCCAATCCCCTTTTCTATTTTTTGGTAGCTCCATAGTGTTACCAGAAACAACCTTCTGCTTTGAGCTTCTTAAGGATGGGGTCACAGTTTCTGTCGGTTCTTCTTGTGGTTCTATTTGTTCAGCCTCTAGCTTCCCTTTTGTTGATCTTGTGCTTCTTAACGTTTCCTGTGGTGACTTCAGTTGACTTAAATCACTTAATAATACTGCATGTCCTTGGCTGCAGGTAACTCGTCCCCAGTTTTTCTTGGTGTCGGTTTCATCTTTACTTTCTGGAGCTTTTTTTTTCACATATATCGTTGGTGTCACCCACTCAATTTTTTCAAGTATACCGGTTTTCTCTAATCTGTTCAATTCTTTATCTATCTGTTCAATTGGAGCAAACAGTACATTCCTTTTCTTTTTGAATACCACCTGAGCGTTTTCTTTTAGCTGTAATTTTGCCTCCATCTTGGTACACGTTCCCAAACCTGGAGAAAAAACAGTAGGAAATGTTTCCTTAAGTTTCTTTACTAATTTTTGGGCTTCGGAGTTTAAACTTTCTACCTTGTAACAGAAAGAATTTATCGGTAGATCCCATAATTGGAATTCTGTTATCCAATTCGTACCAAGTAAGTTTGTGGTATTTTCTATGACAAATAGTTTAGATTTTCGCGTTTTTTTATTTAACGTGACGTTTGTAACAAATTCGCCAATAAACTGTATTTTTTCTCCAATCACTGACCTCGCGATTTTTATGTCTTCATTAACATTGGTTTCCCCAACTTCTTCCATGTATGCAAATTTATGATAGATATGTCGGAGCCAGTGTCGAGTTGCATTTTTATTTTTTTATTACTTATTTCGAGGTAACAATTTTTCTGGTTATTCCATCGTTCACTTCATTGGACTTTAATTTTCTTATTTTATTGTCTTTATTTTTTGACCTGCAATGCGTGCTTTTATGTCCCACTCTTTTACAGTTGAAACATTTTTCATTCCTAAAATTGCAATATCTGTACCAGTGAAGTTCACCGCAAGCAAAACATGGCTTCGGGAGTTTTTGTTTATTTTTCTCTGGTATTTCACTTTTTGTTTGATAATCCGCAATTTTAGAATTCTTTTTCGTAGACTGACTTTCTTCTTTGTAGCGTATTTCCCTTACATACGAAACGCCAGACTGTTCTATCTTTTTTGAATCTTTCTTTACGCTAACATATCTTGTGCAGTCTTCTGCCAACTTCTGTATCGTAACACTCTGCTCGCTTTCCAATTTAGCCAGTACTAATTTTTTCAACTCTGTTTCTCTTTCCGATACCAGCCCTTGAACAAACACCAAGCACTTAAAATTGTCTGCGTTTAACTCTGCTAGCTTGAATTCTTCACAATGCTTATTCACATTGGCTGCGTACGTTATATAGTCTTGTTCGTCATCTTTCATCAGATTCAAACATTTCCACCTCTTGTGAAACAAAGATATCTTTTTACTAAATAATTCACTTAATATATTTACCGCCTCGGTAAAGGTCAACTCGCTAGTTTTTTTTCGGTAAAATGCAGTTTAGAAATTTCTTATGCTCAGCAGTTCCTAACTTGCTTAAAAGAAACCTAAACTTTCCTTCAGACCGCGAGTGGCAGTCCTCATTATACACGTCCGTATATTTTTTTTTATAATACTCCCCAAAAGTTATCTCTTCATCTGGACTGTACGTGAATATTTCAATTGAATTCCATATTGTATTCCCTGGGAAAGAATCATTTCGTAGATTTTTCTCTTTCCTCTTCTCAGTTATTTCCAGAATTTTGTTTTGAAACTCCCTATGCATCTGTTCCATTTTTTATTGAAATTGCATTTGTCTATTAAAAGTTTTCTCCTGTAGCTGAATCTGGAATGTTTTCTGTTGTTATAATATTGTCTTCTGTTATTCCGACTGGAACTTAAAAAATTCCTGGAATATATTTTTGCATTCCTCCATCTTCGCAAAAAGTTTACACAATGCCTAAATACTGTAGAGGGAGATCCTACGAATTTGCAATTCGTGACCTATTTGAGCAAACTGTATTATCGAGAAAAAAAATCTTTTCTCGGTTGAGAATACGACAGATTTTTTCGTCACTAAGTTGACGTCTTGGCTTTCGAAAAATTTTGCCAGGTTTTTTTTTAAATGTGAATCCGAGATTTCGTCGCCAAATAATACTGACGAGCAATTTTTTTTTTCCTCCGTATGAGTTCGAATCCTCGTGGCCAAATAATGTTGTGGCGAGCGAACTTTTTTTTTTCTTCCACCGTATGAATCCGAACCCTTCGTCGCCAAATAATGTGGCGAACGAATTTTTTTCCCTCCATATGAATTCGAATCTTCGTCGCCAAATAATACTGTGGCGAACGAATTTTTTTTCTTCCACCGTATGAATTCGAATCTTCGTCGCCAGATAATGTTGTGGAGTGATTTCACAGTGGAGGCTTGTATTTGTACTAAGTCAGTCCTAAAATAGGTTCGACGTACAAAACGTTAGAAACTTGATATAATACGTATAACGCGGAGTAATCTAGTTGTGGTCGCTGCTACTTTAGTATTCGACTAACTGTCGTCCGACATCGACTGACTGACTGACTCACGTTACTCTTACTACTCCTACTTATTATCGGTGGGAAAGTCTATTAACTATAGAATAGGTGTGTTTCACTATAATACTCTGTAACCTCAGATTTGGTGGATGCTTCTTACAAGTTTCTTGGCTCCCTCTTCTTTTGCTGGCAGGATGTCCCACATGGTTATGCTTCGCTTTGCGAGAACTCGTGCTCTAATACTTAGGCTTTTAGGAGCATCCCCCATCGTCTCCCTGCTAACACCGTCCAACTTTATCATCTTAATATCTGCGGAGATAATCCTAGTGGCCACCGCTTCCAGGGCTGACGGTATCACCAGTAGCTCATTACAGAAGATATACTCTCAGTAATGCTCATATATTCAGGCGAAATATTGGCCATCTTTGTCCTTGGACCTAGCAGAGGTTAGGAGAAGCAGGTTATTCCTGTTGATCCATTTTCGCCAAGGCCATCAAAGAGCACGAACGAAAAGTTAACACAAAACCACTTCAAATAAACAAAATTTGACAAACGTAAGAATAAAAGCGAACAAAAACGTGCATAAAAAATGAAACCTTTTTAACTTTTTATAGTGAAAAAAAGGAATCCGTGCTGGGCTGCACACATACTTAAGTAATGATCGTGAAAGGTAACATTTATCTGCAAACCAATGACCGTAACCCAACATCCTTCAAAGCATGGTCGTTCAAAGCTGATGAAAAGAACAGATAGAACGCTTTGATCTTAATATTTATTGACAAATATAAGTACATCAATTTTGCAGTGGCTGTAGAAAGAGCTTATACAATGTCTACTCTGTCATTCACCACATGCGTACGAAAATATTCCTTTCTATCTCTCTTATCCTTTAACGACCACTCTATACTAACTGTAGTTCACTATTTGTACTATAAATACTAACATCCAAGAAGTATGAACAGTGAACTAGGGGATGGATCACACGACAAGTTTCATTTAATCAGGTTGTTCAAATCCTGAGTAAGATCACCGGAAGCTAAAAAAAAAAAAAAAAAGCCACTCTAGTTTGACACCTACCACACGTACCAAACTAGTTACTTTCACCCATATGTCATAGCCACCTTTTGTGGATTGCTTCTCTGGTTTAACCAGTTTTTGAACACCATTGCTAAATGATGAACAAAAACGTGTATCGTTTTAAAATAAACATCTTATGAGAGGCTGTTAATCTCCGGGTCTTTGCTGGTACCAACATGTCTCAGAGCAGCGATGATCTCCCCTTCTGTTATCAGACCTTCGCATTTCGCTGCTTCGTACAGTTCCAATCAGAGGAAATCAGTCAAATACACCTGGAAAGCTGTTTCCTGAAGATCAGGCTCCCTGGCAAAAACACCTTTAAAGTGCTCTTCGAATCCGCTGCAGGTATGAGCCGACGATTGTTACAGCCATCCATCAGGGGTTATTTCCTGAATATAACGGTCTTTCCTCGTCGGAGCTCTTTCTCTACACATATTTACGGCTTTAGGCGACATCTTTTGCTGTCTGGTTCTGACCAACTGACCCTGATATTGTGTTCACCTTTCACCTTCCACTGCTACCCGTGCAGCTCTCTCATGTAGGGCTTTTTCATTTTGTCGTGTTTCCAGAGCGAACTTCTGCGCGAAATCTACTTCAGGAGATTTAATCTTGTACTAGATCTCCCCCTACCACCACTTGCTTCTAACAGCTTTCCCAACCAGTTCTCGCTGGATCAGGTCTGTGAGTTGTTAGCGGAATTCAGGCTTATCAAGGAGAGACACGTTGATCATCCATTAGCCTGCCATCTTGACTTTGATCCCCAGTTTGATGTGTACTAGAACCATTTGGTGGTCAGAGTATCCCAACCAACGGAATGATGGGCAATCTGTAAAGTTGAGGTCAACTTTACGAACCAACACTCTGTCTAGGTAACTTATGTTACTGGTAGAAGACCAGTTTTGTACCCATGACCAAATCAAGCGGTTTGGGTAATCTGCTCTGAACTAGTCCACAGGGCCGAAGTCCATGAAGAGGTCATGGAAAGAGGTATCACAAGCCGCTCAAATATGCCCACCGGGTCCCCGCTCTCTATCCACGTCGGGATCGAAGTTAGCATTCCAGTTCCCCATCAGGACCATTATTAGATGCATATACCACAACTAGTCGGAAGAAACCGTCACTATTACTTATTTCAGTCACAACCAGACGTCCATCTAAATCTGCATGAACAATATGTACACCTGACCAAAACGGAAACCCTCCCGCAAACAGTTATCCCCATAAGCCGAAAAGATATCAAACTTATCTCTCAGTACATGTGTATCCCTGTCACAAGTGAAATGGGTTTCTGGATTGTAGCTGCAAGGACTCAAGATATCGAAACAGGCGCGCTGCCTTAACTCAAGCCCTTCACATTTAAACTAGACATTCTAAGAGACATACCTTTGTAGTTGATGACCCGCCCAAATAATTCCGATAAAAACTTCCCGACGGCCTGACCGAGATTGTCCTGACTAAGCTCTGTATCGATCCGTTCTGTGTCTTAATTCCACCCATGTCAATCAAAAAAAGCCAATTTCACGGACCCCTATAGGGACAGGTTAATAAGCACTGGTAATTTTTTTTTTACTTTCCTATCAACTCGAAGTCCTTGTGCCAGACACAAACTCAGTTGGTATAAACAGCAGGTCGCAATAGGCGCAAAATTTTAAATCAAGACAATCACTGCGCAAAATTTCAAAAGGAAAGACGCATTTATTTACAGTTTACCCAATTACGAAAAAGGTAGAACTGTTCACAAAAAATTCTTTCTGTGCGCCTCTTCGTGGGAGGATAACAATTTATGAGGTAACAAAAAATGGGGTATCCACAGAAACAATAAAAAAATATGTCACAATTAGTTTGATAAGAAACAGATTCGTGTACAAAGAATGAATCCCTTCAAAAATAGAAAAACAAATAAACAAAAAAAAAAAAACGGGAAAAACTTGGAGAAAGGAATAACAAAATAGCACAAGGCAGAAATTTTTAAAGTAGAACCCATCTCCATTCTTAACAGTTTACACAAACAGGACGTCTCAACATCAAAGGAGTTTTTTTGTGTTTTCAACCTGTTTTCTCCAGGGTTCTTAGGATATTGCCGCAAATTTCACTTTTGAAGAATTCTCCTGGGGGCTCATAAAGACTTTGGAGGAGAGATCTACCTTAATTCTGTCAGCTCTGATTTATGATCTACGGCTGGACCGCCCTTTAAAGTGTGGGTGCTAATGCTCTCTCCGTTCTCGTCAACTGGACATTCTTTTTTTTTCAGTCTGTTTTTCTCTCCATCTGCTGATAGCAGTCCTTTTTATTAAAAAAAAAGTGATCATCATATCGGCTTCAGCCAAAATTTCACAAGGGCCAGAAAATTTGTTTCTCATTGGGCAATAAATCCTCTCCAAGTATTCAAAACAAAAAAAATGAATCTGAAACACATCAAACAATTTTGACGGTATCACCGCTTGAGCCTAAAAGGCCATAAAATTTGCACATATTTTAACACACAAAACCGTTTGGCCTTCAGAAGAATACACTTTTTCTCAAAACGTGTATAAAAAAAACAACATAGACGATTATAGATAGATCTTTAATATTGTTTTACAAATAATAAAAATAAAATTTTTAAACTGGGGTTCTACCCGTACATTGAGCTGCCACTTCTTTCGCGCGGAAACTCTCGGAGTCCACTAGATTTAGGTTTGGAATAGCTTTCCTTGCTGCATCCAGCACCCCCATCCCGGGGATCCTTAGGAATGTCATTAACATTTGGCAGTGAGAGATGTTGGTGGGATTATACACTCCCTTCCCTCCTACACAGTTGAACTGATAACAACGAAGATTTGATTTCAGGTGTGCTGGGCGGTCCTTTTCCAACACACTCCCCTCTACCACACACACACACACACACACACACACACACACACACACACACACACACACACACATGCCAGAGTGTGATTCTTTTGCGAAGATGGGTAGAGAACAGCAGTTTTCTCCTCTTGTTTCGGAGGAGTGGTACAATTTCTTCTTTAAATTTTTGTATGAAGTTCTCTGAGGTTCAGACACCGATGGCTTCTATTCTTCATCTGGCTTCTTTGGTTGAAGCTCTGTGTGAGGAACGAGAAGACTTACCTCCCGCAAAGCGAATTTGCATGGCGTGTCAGGTCCTGTTGAAAGATCGCGACAGGCATTAAAAGAGAAATGGATTATTCCGAAATTCCCATATCGCGGGCAGACGTACAAAGGAAAAAAAAAAAAAAAAGACTACGAATTCAAACCAGCTTGAATTTATAAAACCGGAAGTCTCGGGCGAACGAGAAGTAAGTCTCCTATGCAAATTTTAGTTGACCCGACGCGGACATAAATAGCGAATCTGGGTGGAAGACGAGAGAAGGCATTGTTGGCGTGACGGCGTAAGTACTAACGAGACTGAGTGTAGAAAAAAAAATGAGGTGAGAGTGGGGTTCAAAAGTGCAGTGCGGTGCTCGCCGGCAGGCCAGCTATTTTTTCTCCTTCTTCGGTCGCCTCAAGGAAATGAATTGCCTGGCTCCCTTTCTCAGCCGTTACACTGGGCAGTTGTTAAACAGTCACCAGCTCAGCCGCGCCTACTTCGACTTCCTCTTTGTCCGTCTGTCAATCCATACGTCCAACTCTACTGCACGCTGTCTGCCGAATGACTTCGCTTCTGTCGTGCTGCTGGCACCCAGATTTTTATGCTATTCCAATACGGCCAAAATTTGCATGTGTACAAATATCGTCTCGTTTTGGACGAGATAGGCGCGCATAAATTGCGTCTTCTACAGCGGCCATATTTCTTTTTGTCATCACTTTGCAGGCAAGACACGTTTGCGCTCGTTTCGAATTCTTTACCAGCAGCGTCCAGCTCTGCTGGAGATTCATTCCCTTTTTATCTTTTTTTGCAAACTGTACCCTGGGATTCGTTGATTGGATACAGGAAGCTCCTTCTATTTGTTGCAGATGTTCCCTGGGCGTCATTTACTGGATGTAGGAAGCTCCTCCTATTTGTTGCTGCTGCTTCCTAGACGTCGCTGATTGCATAGAGGAAGGGCCTCCCATTAGTCGCTGCTGTTCACTGATACAGGAAACACCTCATATTTGTTATTTATGCTTCCTAGACGTCGTTGATTGGATACAGGAAGCTACTCTCTGGATACAGGAATCTCCAATTTGTTGCAGCTGATACTTGCGCGTCGTTGATTGGATACTGGAAGCTCCTTCAATTTGTTGAAACTGCTCCCAGGGCGTCATTGACTGGATGCAGGATGCTCCTCCTATTTGTCGCTGTTGTTCCGTGGTCGTCGTTGATTGAATAAAGGAAGCTCAACCTGTTTGGTGCGTCTGCTTCCTAAACACTGTTGATTGGATATAGAAAGCTCACCCTAGTTGCTGCTGCTGCTTGGGCGTCGTTGATTGAATAAAGGAAGATCCTCCTATTTGTTGTTGCTGCTCTACGGGCGTCGTTGATTGGACACAGGAAGCTGCTTCTATTTGTTGCTGCTGCTTCCTAGATGTTGCTGATTTGAAGCTCCATGTATCTGTTGCTGCCTCCTGGGCGTCGTTGATTGCATACAGGAAGCTCCTCCTATCTGCTGCTGCTGCTTCCTAGATGTTGCTGATTGCATACAGGAAGCTCATGCACTTAGTCGCTCCTGCTCGTTAAGCATCATTGTTTGTAAAATGGAAACTCCTCCTATTTGTTGCTTATGCTGTTGATTGGATACAGGAAGTTGCTCATGTTTGTAGCATCGTCACACTCGGCTTCGTTGATTGGATACAGGAAGCTCCTCCTATTTGTTGCATCTGCTCCTTGATTCATCGTTGATTGGATACAGGAAGCTACTCCTATTTGTTGCTGCGGCATCCTGGGCGTCGTTGATTGGACACAGGAAGTTGCTCCTATTCGTTGCAGCGTCACACTCGGCTCCGTTGATTGGATACAGGAAGCTCCTCCTATTTGTTGCAGCTGCTTCTTTGGCGTCGTTGATTGAATACATGAACCTCCTCCTATTTGTTGCAGCTGCTCAACATCCTTTATTGGATGACGGATTCTCCTCCTATTTGTTGCTTCTACTCTATGGGCGTCGTTGATTGGATACAGGAATCTCCTCCTATTTTTGCTGCTTCACCTATTTGTTGCTTCTCTTCATTGATAAGATGCGGGAAGCTCATCTTATTTGTTGATGTTTCTCCAAGGGCGTCGTTGATTCTATGTAGGAAGCCTTTCCTATTTGTTGCATCTACTCCTTGGGTGTCGTTGATTGGATACAGGAAGCTCCTCCTATTTGTTGCATCTACTCCTTGGGTGTCGTCGATTGGATACAGGAAACTCCTCCTATTTGGTGCATCTACACCTTGGGTGTCGTCGATTGGATACAGGAAGCTCCTCCTATTTGGTGCATCTACTCCTTGGGTGTCGACGATTGGATACAGGAAGGTCCTCCTATTTGGTGCATCTACTCGGGTGTCGTTGATTCGATACAGGAAGCTCCTCCTATTTGCCTCCTATTTGTTGCATCTACTCCTTGAGTGTCGTCGATTGGATACAAGAAGCTCCTCCTATTTGTTGCATCTACTCCTTGGGTGTCGTCGATTGGATACAGGAAGCTCCTCCTATTTGTTGCATCTACTCCTTGGGTGTCGTCGATTGGATACAGGAAGCTCCTCCTATTTGTTGCATCTACTCCTTGGGTGTCGCCGATTGGATACAGGAAGCTCCTCCTATTTGGTGCATCTACTCGGGTGTCGTTGATTGGATACAGGAAGCTCCTCCTATTTGTTGCATCTACTCCTTGGGTGTCGTCGATTGGATACAGGAAGCTCCTCCTATTTGTTGCATCTACTCCTTGGGTGTCGTCGATTTGATACAGGTTACTCCTCCTATTTGTTGCATCTACTCCTTGGGTGTCGTCGATTGGATACAGGAAGCTCCTCCTATTTGTTGCATCTACTCCTTGGGTGTCGTCGATTGGATACAGGAAGCTCCTCCTATTTGTTGCATCTACTCCTTGGGTGTCGCCGATTGGATACAGGAAGCTCCTCCTATTTGGTGCATCTACTCGGGTGTCGTTGATTGGATACAGGAAGCTCCTCCTATTTGTTGCATCTACTCCTTGGGTGTCGTCGATTGGATACAGGAAGCTCCTCCTATTTGTTGCATCTACTCCTTGGGTGTCGTCGATTTGATACAGGTTACTCCTCCTATTTGTTGCATCTACTCCTTGGGTGTCGTCGATTGGATACAGGAAGCTCCTCCTATTTGTTGCATCTACTCCTTGGGTGTCGCCGATTGGATACAGGAAGCTCCTCCTATTTGGTGCATCTACTCGGGTGTCGTTGATTCGATACAGGAAGATCCTCCTATTTGTTGCATCTACTCCTTGGGTGTCGTCGATTGGATAGAGGAAGGTCCTCCTATTTGTTGCATCTACTCCTTGGGTGTCGTCGATTGGATACAGGAAGCTCCTCCTATTTGTTGCATCTACTCCTTGGGTGTCGTCGATTGGATACAGGAAGCTCCTCCTATTTGTTGCATCTACTCCTTGGGTGTCGTCGATTGGATACAGGAAGCTCCTCCTATTTGTTGCATCTACTCCTTGGGTGTCGTCGATTGGATACAGGAAGCTCCTCCTATTTGGTGCATCTACTCCATGGGTGTCGTCGATTGGTTACAGGAAGGTCCTCCTATTTGGTGCATCTACTCGGGTGTCGTTGATTCGATACAGAAAGCTCCTCCTATTTGTTGCATCTACTCCTTGGGTGTCGTCGATTGGATACAGGAAGCTACTCCTATTTGGTGCATCTACTCCTTGGGTGTCGTCGATTGGATACAGGAAGGTCCTCCTATTTGGTGCATCTACTCGGGTGTCGTTGATTCGATACAGGAAGATCCTCCTATTTGTTGCATCTACTCCTTGGGTGTCGTCGATTGGATAGAGGAAGGTCCTCCTATTTGTTGCATCTACTACTTGGGTGTCGTCGATTGGATACAGGAAGCTCCTCCTATTTGTTGCATCTACTCCTTGGGTGTCGTCGATTGGATACAGGAAGCTCCTCCTATTTGTTGCATCTACTCCTTGGGTGTCGTCGATTGGATACAGGAAGCTCCTCCTATTTGTTGCATCTACTCCTTGGGTGTCGCCGATTGGATACAGGAAGCTCCTCCTATTTGGTGCATCTACTCGGGTGTCGTTGATTGGATACAGGAAGCTCCTCCTATTTGTTGCATCTACTCCTTGGGTGTCGCGGATTGGATACAGGAAGGTCCTCCTATTTGTTGCATCTACTCGTTGTGTGTCGTCGATTGGATCCAGGAAGCTCCTCCTATTTGTTGCATCTACTCCTTGGGTGTCGCCGATTGGATACAAGAATCTCCTCCTATTTGGTGCATCTACTCCTTGGGTGTCGTCGATTGGATACAGGAAGCTCCTCCTATTTGTTGCATCTACTCCTTGGGTGTCGTCGATTGGATACAGGAAACTCCTCCTATTTGGTGCATCTACTCCTTGGGTGTCGTCGATTGGATACAGGAAGCTCCTCCTATTTGGTGCATCTACTCGGCTGTCGTTGATTCGATACAGGAAGCTCCTCCTATTTGTTGCATCTACTCCTTGGGTGTCGTCGATTGGATACAGGAAGCTCCTCCTATTTGTTGCATCTACTCCTTGGGTGTCGTCGATTGGATACAGGAAGCTCCTCCTATTTGTTGCATCTACTCCTTGGGTGTCGCCGATTGGATACAGGAAGCTCCTCCTATTTGGTGCATCTACTCCTTGGGTGTCGTCGATTGGATACAGGAAGCTCCTCCTATTTGTTGCATCTACTCCTTGGGTGTCGCCGATTGGATACAGGAAGGTCCTCCTATTTGGTGCATCTACTCGGGTGTCGTCGATTGGATACAGGAAGCTCCTCCTATTTGTTGCATCTACTCCTTGGGTGTCGTCGATTGGATACAGGAAGCTCCTCCTATTTGGTGCATCTACTCCTTGGGTGTCGTCGATTGGATACAGGAAGCTCCTCCTATTTGTTGCATCTACTCCTTGGGTGTCGTCGATTGGATACAGGAAGCTCCTCCTATTTGGTGCATCTACTCGGGTGTCGTTGATTGGATACAGGAAGCTCCTCCTATTTGTTGCATCTACTCCTTGGGTGTCGTCGATTGGATACAGGAAGCTCCTCCTATTTGTTGCATCTACTCCTTGGGTGTTGTCCATTGGATACAGGAAGCTCCTCCTATTTGTTGCATCTACTCCTTGTGTGTCGTCGATTGGATACAGGAAGCTCCTCCTATTTGTTGCATCTACTCCTTGGGTGTCGTCGATTGGATACAGGAAGCTCCTCCTATTTGTTGCATCTACTCCTTGGGTGTCGTCGATTGGATACAGGAAGCTCCTCCTATTTGTTGCATCTACTCCTTGGGTGTCGTCGATTGGATACAGGAAGCTCCTCCTATTTGTTGCATCTACTCCTTGGGTGTCGCCGATTGGATACAGGAAGCTCCTCCTATTTGGTGCATCTACTCGGGTGTCGTTGATTGGATACAGGAAGCTCCTCCTATTTGTTGCATCTACTCCTTGGGTGTCGCGGATTGGATACAGGAAGGTCCTCCTATTTGTTGCATCTACTCCTTGTGTGTCGTCGATTGGATACAGGAAGCTCCTCCTATTTGTTGCATCTACTCCTTGGGTGTCGCCGATTGGATACAAGAATCTCCTCCTATTTGGTGCATCTACTCCTTGGGTGTCGTCGATTGGATACAGGAAGCTCCTCCTATTTGTTGCATCTACTCCTTGGGTGTCGTCGATTGGATACAGGAAACTCCTCCTATTTGGTGCATCTACTCCTTGGGTGTCGTCGATTGGATACAGGAAGCTCCTCCTATTTAGTGCATCTACTCCTTGGGTGTCGTCGATTGGATACAGGAAGCTCCTCCTATTTGGTGCATCTACTCGGCTGTCGTTGATTCGATACAGGAAGCTCCTCCTATTTGTTGCATCTACTCCTTGGGTGTCGTCGATTGGATACAGGAAGCTCCTCCTATTTGTTGCATCTACTCCTTGGGTGTCGTCGATTGGATACAGGAAGCTCCTCCTATTTGTTGCATCTACTCCTTGGGTGTCGCCGATTGGATACAGGAAGCTCCTCCTATTTGGTGCATCTACTCCTTGGGTGTCGTCGATTGGATACAGGAAGCTCCTCCTATTTGTTGCATCTACTCCTTGGGTGTCGCCGATTGGATACAGGAAGGTCCTCCTATTTGGTGCATCTACTCGGGTGTCGTCGATTGGATACAGGAAGCTCCTCCTATTTGTTGCATCTACTCCTTGGGTGTCGTCGATTGGATACAGGAAGCTCCTCCTATTTGGTGCATCTACTCCTTGAGTATCGTCGATTGGATACGGGAAGCTCCTCCTATTTGGTGCATCTACTCCTTGGGTGTCGTCGATTGGATACAGGAAGGTCCTCCTATTTGGTGCATCTACTCGAGTGTCGTTGATTCGATACAGGAAGCTCCTCCTATTTGTTGCATCTACTCCTTGGGTGTCGCCAATTGGATACAGGAAGCTCCTCCTATTTGGTGCATCTACTCCTTGGGTTTCGTCGATTGGATACAGGAAGCTCCTCCTATTTGTTGCATCTACTCCTTGGGTGTCGTCGATTGGATACAGGAAGCTCCTCCTATTTGTTGCATCTACTCCTTGGGTGTCGTCGATTGGATACAGGAAGCTCCTCCTATTTGTTGCATCTACTCCTTGGGTGTCGCCGATTGGATACAGGAAGCTCCTCCTATTTGGTGCATCTACTCGGGTGTCGTTGATTGGATACAGGAAGCTCCTCCTATTTGTTGCATCTACTCCTTGGGTGTCGTCGATTGGATACAGGAAGCTCCTCCTATTTGTTGCATCTACTCCTTGGGTGTTGTCCATTGGATACAGGAAGCTCCTCCTATTTGTTGCATCTACTCCTTGTGTGTCGTCGATTGGATACAGGAAGCTCCTCCTATTTGTTGCATCTACTCCTTGGGTGTTGTCCATTGGATACAGGAAGCTCCTCCTATTTGTTGCATCTACTCCTTGGGTGTCGTCGATTGGATACAGGAAGCTCCTCCTATTTGTTGCATCTACTCCTTGGATGTCGTTGAGTGGATACACGAAGCTCCTTCTGTGTGTTGATGTTTTTCCGAGGTTGTCGTAGATTGGTTTCAGAAAGCTCCTCCTATTTGCTAGTCCTCCTCCTTGCGTGTCGTTGATAAGATACGAGAAACTCCTCCGATTTTTGTTGCTGCTCCCTAAGCATCGTTGATTAGATAGACTAAGCTCTTAGTATTTATTGTTGCTGCCTCCTGGGCGTCGTTGATTGCATACAGGCAGCTCCTCCTTTTTATTACAACTGCTCCTTGGGTGTCGTTTTTTGGATACAGGAAACTCCTGTCAGAACAGACACTACACTTAGGTCTTATTATTTATTAGCACCAAAAGGTACAAACTATGCCGCAAGGGCTTAAAAGGGTTGGTGGAGAAGACTGGTTTTTGCTAGTCTTTAGTTATTAACCTGACTAGTGTCTCTCGTTGACCCATTCGTACATACAATTTTCTTTTCACTAATACATAACATTTGCTCTTAGCAATCGCACCACAGTCCCAAAAATAACTCATTTACTCAATGAAACTCCTAGCATGAAATTCTATTTGAAGAATTCTTGGTGGAAAGGTTAAAGATCATAACCTAAGGATTTTATACAATGAAAAAATATATGGACAAGAAACTCTTATCCAAAAGGCCGAGAAGCGAAGGCAATTGCGATAAAACCGACATTTTTCAGACGCACAATATCGAACGACGGAAACCAATCGCTAAAAATGCAGTTACCATAAGATATCGTCGTCTGCTGAACTATTTCTAAATTATTAAGAGAAACGTTTGCTAGAAAGAAAGAAAGAAGTGAAGATAAAAGTGGAGAGAGAGAAAATCAGATTAAGCTGATAAGAACAGATACTACACTTTGCAAGAAATGTGATGGCGATAAATCACCTTTTTGCAGAGGCACAATATCGAAAAAGTGAATCCGAGTAAGGCAATCGGCAAAAATCCAGTTACCATAAATAAAATAACATCATCTGCTGAATTATTTCTAAATTATTATTAAAGGAAATGTTCGTAAGAAAGTAATAAACAAAGAAGTGGAGATATATGTAAAGAGAAAGAATCAAATTAACCTGAAAGGAACAGATGCTATACTTTGATCTCAAAGTCAAGAAACAATGGCAACTGCGATAAAAACGTCATTTTTCAGATGCTCAGTACCAAACGTCGGAAACTGAGTAAGGCAATCGCCAAAAGTCTAATTACCATGAATAATATAATGTCGTCTGTTGAATTATTTCTAATATATTATTAAGAGAAATGTTCATAGGATCAAAATAATTTACTGTTAATCCTTTTTTCAAATTAATTCTCTTTTCTTTTGAGATTATTATATGCTAAATTTTTCTATGGAGTCATGGATCATCTGAACGTACCCCCACGTTAATATAAATCCTGTGTTCTCTATATACTAATTACGTTTTAACTACTGCATCATCTGACAATTTTAGGTATGTCTGTTGTACTCATTAACGTACCGAGAATTTTGGATCAAACACTTTATTCAATCCACATGGAGAGCGGTTGTTCGCATTTAGCTTTCCACGTGAAGGGATGTTGTACTTCTACAGAGGAATATTCTACCGTATACACTCGTGTATAAGTCGACTTCATGTCTAGTGCGAGCCCTAATTGTTTTTGCATGCATTATAACCCTTCCAGAAAAGAAATTACCTATGTATAGTTCAACCGGTCACTGAAAATGCATGATTTTTAATCTCTTAAAAAAAAAAAATAAATACCCGTGTATGGTGTGACCCCCTATTTTTTGTGTAAAAAACTGATCATGAAAACTCACACAATACTCGAGTTTAAACGATATGCCACGGAAAATGCTTTCCCGAAAATCTGCTGAACAAAAGCCAATACACAACAGGTTGAAATTTAATGAAATATTCGCCTCATAAAAACGGACTAAATGTTTTTAAAAACTATTCGTTAACAGCAAAGACCAAGTCCAAATATTTTTCTGAAGAACAACAAATACTACTTACTGATTGGCTGAAGAAGACACCACCCCATTAGAACTGTTATTCTATGTATAGACGAAAGAAAGGAGAGGGAGTTACTAATTAATTAATTTATTCCTTTTTTGAGAGTATGGATTTTTAAAGACGACTAGAAACTGCTGCGACGACGTATCTCCACTACATCCAATCCTGATGCTACTACGTATCTCCACTACAGCCAATCCTGATGCTACTATGTATCTCCACTACAGCCAATCCTGATGCTACTATGTATCTCCACTACAGCCAATCCTGATGCTACTACGTATCTCCACTACAACCAATCCTGATGCTACTACGTATCTCCACTACAGCGAATCATGGCGGTGTCGTGGTCTTGAACACGCTACACATACTTAAGGGAGATCTGTGCACGTCGACGTGGTGTAATAGCAAGCTTGCCTCACTAGAATAATTACGACTGATTCGCGAGTTCGATCTTTACTGGGCGCCCCATACATTCGGCCTTGTGTTGCATCAAAGGTACACTTAGAAAAATCACCATACTTGAGGAACATCTTTTTGTCAGTTGTATGAATGACTATATTTAGCTGACCTTACCATGCTGTGTGTGTAGCATCCGTTGGTCTCGAGAAATTCCCTGGATCTGCGCCCAAAGATCGCGCAGCATTTGTTATAGGTGTACCGCACCAAACCGGAGTGACAGTTTCGATTGCAACGAATGAGGTCGTTGTGATGTTTTTTTTTCCGTCGAGCACGCTTCTCCCCAGCGGCAAGCCGTTCCTCCTCTCTTCGCTCCAACCCTCGGTGTAAATCGAATCTCCAGCGTGAACGGTCGTTAGCGTCGACTTCCTAACTTTCGATGTCATGCCCTCTTGTTCCTTTCGCAGACATCCTTAAAGCGTCGTGCACTTTTGCCGGGGGCAGTTCCCCGTACATAAGGACCTTTCTTTCCGTCGAGCACGCTTCTCCCCAGCGCCAAGCCGTTCCTCCTCTCCAACCCTCGGTGTAAATCACATCTCCAGCGTTGGCGACGCGACGACTTCTAAACTCTCGATGTCATGCTTGTCGCCCTCTTGTTACTTTCGCGTAGTGCATTTTTGCCGGGGGTGGGGGGCAGTTCCCCGTACATAAGGACCTTTGGAATATACCTATCCGGTTTTCATATCCATGCCAGTGGAGTCGGCACTGTTAGAGAAGGGCGTATAGGTTGGGTATCTGGGCAAAGATGAGAACTACAGCATAAGTGACCCGGTCGTACCTATTGATGCCCAGAATGCGTCTCAGACAACGAAGATGAAAGACGTCGAGGCGTCGCTTCTGTCTGAAATAAAGGCCACATGTCTCGCTGCCTTAGAGCAGCATGCTGACGACGCATGCCCTATAGATTGCAATTCTTCAAGCGAAATTTTTTGGGATTCAAAAAAAAAAAAATTCCCTTGAAGATGAAACAGAGCTTGGTACTTTAATTCAATTTAATTCTAATAATTATATTGAAGTTTTGGCTCTTGTTTGAAATATGAGAACTTTTATTTAGCGATGGAATCATATTTTTAAATAAATAATATATATATATATATATATATATATATATATATATATATATATATATATATATATATGGGGTTGAATATGTCAGGAGGGCGGTAGGGCGGTTGGAGTTTTTGTTCATGTATATAAGGTTGTTTTTCTACATGGTTTCTATGTGTTGTATAGATTAAACGCTATATATAAGAAGTTTACTATTTTTAGGTCAGACTTTATGTTTATTTTAAATCCTAATGTGTTGAAAGTTTCTATAATATGTCTTCATATATATATATATATATATATATATATATATATATATATCAGGAAGCACTTACTAAAAGAAGAAAACAAGACCCCCCCGAAGTTATCATAAAACTCATGGAGCATGTACTTACATTGAATACTTTCAACTTCAATGGAGCACACTACCTTCAAATAAGAGGTTGTGCCATGTGCACCATTGCAGCTCCATCATATGCTACAATATTCATGGGAAAATTTGAGGAGACCCATATCTATCCAATCATTGGTAGCGACTGCGTATTCTATGCAAGATATATCGATGATATATTCTTTGTATACACGAGTAGTGATGACAAACTTACCCAATTCCTTATGACCCTAAACACAGTGCACGACTCAATTAAGTTTGATTATGATAAATTCCACAACATCAGTAACATTTTTAGACACCCGCATTTACATAGACGAAAACAGGAAACTACAAACGACACTACACACTAAAATCACCGACACCCACAACTATCTACACTTTAAGTCTTTCCACCCTAAACACCTCAAAGAGAACCTTCCCTATTCACAAGCACTTAGACTCAGAAGGATATGTTCCAACGATGAAGAATTAAATAAACACATTGAAAATCTGGAGCATCAATTCACAACACGTGGCTATAAACAACACCTAATCAGGGAACAAATAAATAAAGCAATTTCCACACCTAGAGAAGACACCCTAATGTACAAGATTAAAAAATAAATCTAGCCGCATCCTTCTAGTAACCACTTTCAACTCCACTCCGCCTCCACTATCCCAAATAATCAAACGTTGCTGGAATATACTACATCTCAAACCAGACCTAAAAAAATTGTTTAAGGGACCTGGCCTTCTTGCATGTCGTAGACATAAGAACCTAAAAGAAATCATAGGTAGTAACCACATTTCAGGGGACAAGGTAATCTGTAATAAACCAAGAACAAAAACAACAGGATTTTCCCAACCATGTAACAACAAAAGAAGTTTATGTTGCAACCATATTAAACACACGAATTCATTCACTAGCTCAATCACTAAATCTACTTTCAAAATCTATCACAATTCTAACTGTAGAAGTCATAACATAATTTACTTCTTAAAATGCACACTATGTCAGAAACAATATGTAGGAAAATCTGAATGGCCCTTTCACTACAGAATTAATAATGATCGCAATCGAATTAAGTCGACTCTCCATGATAAATTATTACCTGTAGAATAGAAAAGTTCGGAGCAGATAACATTAGAAAGATTTTAGAGTTCCGTGAAAATAAGTGGATACAACGTCTAAAAACACAATATCCAGTCGGGCTAAACCATAAATTTAACAATATAGATAGTACTAATATATAACTCAACAAATCAAAACCTACCCACATTTCTCACTCACACAAGACAGACATGCTTACGGAGGTGTTGAGGCCTCACACTTATACACACACCCACACGAATATACACACTTACACACATCATACTCATTCACACCCTAATGAGCCAAATGATAACACACACCCACAGCAATATACACGTTTACACATATCATAGTCACTCACTCTCTAAGAACCAAATAACACACACACAAACACTAAACAAAGACACATCCCCTCTCCAGGACCAATAAAACTGTCAAACTGACCAAGGGAATTCAGAGAAGCATAGATCCATCCAGCTCTTATCTCAAATAACAACTTAAAAGAGACTGTTTGACCAACACAAGGAATGTTAAAAGATTCATGTTAAAAAGATAAAAAAATAAGAAAACAAATGAAAACTACAGACAAAAGTTTATTTTCTCCATCAAGACATTCATTTCTGTAGTTTACTGCTACCAGCAAGCAGAAATATTTCTTCTCCCGATGATGGCCATTTTGGCCGAAACTAGTCGAGGAATCTAAATGGAATAATAATAAAAAAAACGAAAGAATATTAATCTACAACCCAGTGTGTCTGAAGATTTCAATTTTTTAATATTTTTTTTATTGTTCAATATATATATATATATATATATATATATATGAGTGAACATTGAAATCAACACTCAGAGGCGACAGACTGTTTCATGCTAGACGCAATCATCAGGCCGCCTGGCGATTGCGTCTCGCATGAACCTGTTGCCTCTGAGTGTTGACTTAAATGTTCACTTTTATACAGGGGTTGGACAAAATAATTGGAACACTTGTTAAATTCCCAGCAAATTTATTTAATATGGACTTGATCCTCCTTTAGCCTCACAGACAGCTTTAATACGTCTAGAAATGGGATCATACAGCTTCCCGACTTCATCCAGAGGAATTTTCAGCCATTCTTCCATTAAAACCTTCTTCAGCTCTTTAGGACACGACGGTAGAGGATAGCGGCTCATAACTTGTTGCTCCAAAATGCACCACAAATGTTCAATAATATTGATATCTGGAGATTGGGGAGGCCAGTCCATGTGTTCTAGCTCACTTTCATGCTCTTCATACCAATTCTTAATCACTCGAGCGGTATGTATTGGAGCATTATCGTCTTGGAAGATGCAGTCACCATCAGGGAATAAAGTCTTGGCAATTGGATGAACATGATCTCCCAAAATGTTCAGGTAATCTTTGCTGTTGATTCTACCATGCAGGGCAACTATTGGACTGAGACATTTCCATGATATGGCGGCCCAAACTATCACTGATCCACCTCCATGCTTCACTGTTGGACGAAGGCAGTCAGGGTTGTAAGCTTCTTTGGGCTGCATCCACACATAAACTCACCCTGAAGTTGGGAAAAGAGAAAAACTGAACTTGTTTGAGAATATGACTTGCTTCCATTGATCTGCAGACCAGGCATTGTGATCTCTGCACAACTTCAGCCTCTTCCATGATATGCAGCCTTATGGAGCTCACAGTGAACAGTTTTAGTAAAAACTGAACTATTCTGATGGTTATTCAACTCAGCAGTTACTTTGGCCGCATTTGTCCGATGATTTTTTGCCACATTGCGTTTCAATGCACGTCAGTCCCTGTCCGTAAGTTTGCAAGTCTGGCCCGAATTGCTATGGTTGCTGGAGGTCATGCCCTGTTTCTCGAATTGCATCAGTATTCTTGATATGGTAGCTCTTGAAAAACCAAACAGTTCAGCAACCTTAGTGATCGTGGCTTCTGCCTGTCATGCGAGCTCCAACAATTTGCTCTTTTTCGAACTCGGAGAGGTCACGCATTTAGCTTAAATTTTACTAAATTCTAAAAATAAATAACCCAAAGACAGTAAATAAGATAAATAAACGTATTTACAATAGATATAAGCTGCAATTACAAAGTTTTAGTTAAAGTTCTTAATATAATGAGTCTTTGAAATATAGGAGTGGATTTTGCAACTGTTCCAATTATTTTGTCCAACCTCTGTATTTATATTTAAATACTCTCTGCCTTTGATATTGATCACTTTATCCCATAAATATAGCACACCTTAAAACTATATTTCTTTATATATATTGTTACGTGTTGATAATTGTAACAAAGGAAAAAAAATGCTTTACCCCAACACAGAGCTAAATCACAAACACATATTTAATTTACGAAAACAGAACATAAAATATATACAAGATAAACAATTGTGGCCTACAAAACAGAAAACACAGAGTTACTGGCAAAGTGTTACGAGAGAGGAGGAAGGTGAGTCAAATATCTTTATCACTTTAGGGCTAGTGAAGTAATCTAATTGCTATATTTGGAAATCCACAAAGGTGTGTAAATAAAGATTAATTTTTTTAGTTTGGTCAATGAAAATAGTCAAAACTCTATTTACCAGATTTGTTCCAAAGGGTTCTTTTTTGGGGTTTTGTTGGTCGGCAACCTTTCATAGAGATTCTTTCGGCTGGATATAATAATCCTCCAAAACAAAAAGCCGGAGTTGATACTGGCAGAAATTTCCTTTCGCCAACAATATTTATTCCTGTAAAATACAGAAAATGTGGCACAAGGCCGAAAATGGGGATGGGGGAAAGAGGCGGTCATCATCTGTCTTAATTTTAAAACTTAGCTAGCCACAACCACTGACCCAATCGTACAAGACAATAATCCTGGCTCCGAAACAACACATTCATACTTACCTTTCATACTACATTCACCAAAATACCTCATTGTCTCAATGAACATCCTAAATAGTCCCCGTATGTACAAATCTTTGTCCGTGGGGGGAGGGGAATAAAAACCAACAAGCTAAAAACACCCCAATGATATATATACAGTATGGTAATAAACTATTTACAAGAAACTAGACAAAATCTTGTTAGTAATAAAACTCCCAACAAACCTTAAATGTGGCAGAAAATTCAGATGACTGGACGAAAATCGAGCGGAGCTTTAAGAAAATAGAAAACCATTCCTCCATCCCAAGCATTCATACAGACATGCACTCATTCTGACACAGCAGCAAATACCAAAAACACACACGCGAAACGAAAAGGGCCCCGCATCCACCAGAGAACTGAAATCACTAACCACCTAAACGAGGGAGGGTATGGGGAGTTAAACTAAAGGAAAAAAGGGACAGAAATAAAAGGGGCCAATGAGGAAACACACCCTAGCTAAGTTAACTGGAAAAGAAAAGAAAAACTAAAGCATCAAAAACCTAACTTCTAGCCTAAATCCAGGGATGGGTTGCCCAAGTTCAACCCAGGAAAACAATATCCTGATGCCTAACCAGCATCAAAATGCCACTCCAGGTCAGCCCCTTTTACTCGGCACAAACGTGCAAGATTCACCCACCTTTTGCCAAATTCTGATGACGCGAGCCGCATTGCTACAAACAGAACTGGCCTCAGGACAAGAACTTTCCCTGCAGCATGCGGACCATGAGGCCTTCAACAAACTTGCACAACGGAACTACCACTCTGCAATGAAAGAAGGCGTGACTAATGGTCTCGACTTCCCCAAAACAGCGACAGCAGTTTAGAGATTTCTCCAAGTCTGCTGAACAAAGTCTTTTGGCGACCCAGAGGGCCCCAGCCAGGTGAGTGATGCCTCATTGAGGCATTTCAACCCGGGCGCCCAAGGCCATATCGAGCGAGCCTCCTGCCTCGTAAGACCGAGCTCGTCAATCAGATCATCCTGAACGCCCCCCCCAACTAACACTTGCTACAATACCCTATGAGACAACGCCTGAGCGTTGGAGAGGCCATCCGTCGCCCGTAAGAGGCATTTCAGAGCACAACGACATTCGCGGTAGAAGGAGCACTCGGCTAGGGGTGTACGGCCGGCCTCCTCCTCGCACGAGTGCACACTTCTCAGGGATGGGAAGTTTCTACGGACATCTTCCTTCCAGAAGGCGCCCACCTCATCTGATTCGCGACACATTCGGTCTAGGAAGGCGACGCGAAGCATATATTGACGAATTTCAATGTTAGGCATACCCAGACCGCCTTCAGCAGGATGAAGGCAACACATCTCCCGAGAGACTCTGGCGGCCTTGCCTCCCCACAAGAAGGAGAACAAGAGCCTCACTAATGCCAGTAAAGTGCCAGATGGAAGTGAAAGCACAGAGAGTCGGTAAAGGAGAATCGGGTAGATGTGTGAAACACATACTTCCGCCCTCCCCTTCAAGGAAAGCCTCCTCCGAGACCACAAATTAATTGCGATCTCGGCCTTCCCTTGCACCTCCGACCAATTCATATCCAACTGGAGATCAGGACCGAGCCAGATGCCGAGAATCTTGATCGGCCCATCCGTCCAGAGGAAAGGTCCGGGAAGAGAAACTCCCTTCCACGCACCCAACCGCAAGCCAACAGACTTATCGCGATTGATCTTGGCCCCTGTCACCATCTTATAACCACTGATCTCTTTGCTGACTTCGTCAATCTCGGCCCTGCTCGACACAAGACCCGAAACGTCATCAGCATAGGCAGAATACCTGGCTGAGGTGGTAGCCCCAGGCAGGGAAATTCCACGCAGGTTCCAACGCAAGAACGTAAAGCAAAGGCTAAAGCGGACAACCTTGACGAATGGAGCGAGACAATACGAAAGGCTTCGATCTTACTCCATTCACCTCCACCAGCGCACCAGGGGTCGCATACAAAAGTCTGATCCAGGAGCGAAAGTCGGCTCCGAAACCGGCAGCCGAAAGGACAGCCTCCAGAAAACGATGGTCAACCCTATCGAAGGCCTTGGACTGATCTAAATTGATCAGCGCGGCTTCACTGTCGACTTGTTCTAAGACCAAGCGTACCATATGCAGGTTATCCTGAATAGTCTTGCCATTCACAGCACAAGTCTGCTCGGAGCCAATCAGACTAGACAGGACAAGCTGCAAGCGGTTGGCTAAGTTCTTCGCCAAAATCTTTAACTCTGTGTTTAACATAGTCAAAGGGCGAAAGTTATTTAACCCATCCCCACCGTTCTTGTCCTTACGCAACAACTTGATCACACCCCTGGTGAAGCGTTGGTGTATAGACCCCTGCTTCATCCAGTTGTTGAAAATCAGTTCCAGCAAAGGAACAAAAACAGGCGACTGCCTCCAGTAAACTTCGTAGGGAAGACCATCTAGTTCCGGAGATTTATCCAGGCCAACCTGTTTCAGCGCTTCCCAGATTTCCGACTCTGTAATGGGACCCTCGCACCTAGCCGCTTCAGCTGCCTCGAGGCAGGGAAAGTTGGCCAAATAGGCGTCGAACCGAGCAGGGCTGAGACCGGTCTCCCTGGTGAAAAGATCCTGAAAGTAATCCGGAAAGGCCTCGCATATGCCCGCGTTTGTAGTCACGGTCCGATTATCCGGCAATTTGACGCACGGGATATGTCGCCGAGCTGCGCTCCGATTTTCCTCTGCACGCAATTCAGCGGCCATATTCGTCGCCTCAGAAGACATTCTTTTTAACCTAGCCCTTACTACCAGAGCTTGATCCTACTTGATAAGCAAGGAGGACAACTCTGCCTTAGCTAAGGCTATTTTCCCACTATCACGGGATTTCACTGCCCGATCAACTTTCACCAACTGACAATCCTTTTCTTTATAGGGGCTAACACCTAATTTGCATATTTCTAGATGTTTCTCGAATCATCTAGATTCTTCTCGAATATACTGGAATGATCTAGAATCTTCCAAACGTCCTATTTCAAATTTCTCTATTTTATATCTACTTCATGAAAGTAAACTTTTTTGTATTAACAGAATCCCTTACTATAAATTTTAACCTTACTGAGACTTTCTTATTATAGAAATGCATCCTCGTAACATATATATATATATATATTAATGGATCTTCAGCTTACCCTGCTTATCCGTTTAGGTGAAACTAGAGGAGGTTGTTCCTGGCTCTTTAGGATTTATTCTATTTATCCCTGTTCTACTTAGCGTATTGAGCACTCTACGTTTTAGCTTTATTACTAGCTTGTGGTTTTTTTTTCTTTGGACTAAAAACTTAAGGCACTGGACGATTTATTTCGTCCTGTTCTGATGTTTCTAGTTCTTTCTTTTTTTTCCAATTTTTTTCCTCGGGTACCAATTTGTTTTGATATATTAGGTTGGTGCAAAAATAACGACGTAATAATGTCGTTTTTTGACGTTAAAAAATACGTCAAAAACCGACATTATTACGTCATTATTTTTGCACCAATCTAATACTTGCAAGTTCAATCCGAGTTTTTTTCCAACCGAGTATTACTAGTAATATAATCTATTAGGTTGGTGCAAAAACAATGACGTTTTTTGACGTTAAAAACCGTCATTATTTTTGCACCAACCTAATATCTATCTATCTATCTATCTATATTCAACCAGTCAAAAGTTTTGTTTGATAAACAATCATTACAGGGGGAAAATACCGCCAAACAAAATACTTGCGGGCGTGTTTGTAGACCTACCATGTGTTATTTTTGGACTATTTACAAAATAACAATAATAACTCCCTTCAGCGCTCCCGCAAATTTGAGAAAAAGATTTTCGCGAGCCAGTGTGAAATTTCGAACTAATGCAAACCTCGTATTCAAAAAATCCACATCTACTATGTGAAATTAGATTTCGGAACCCCATTACAGATATAAAAATGAAATCCTACTGCTTCTCAGAGTTCAAAACAATTTCGGTCGTCTGTTTGGTCTACACGTGCATACACACGCACACAATAGAAGGGATGGCAGCCAACAGCTACCGACTAAGGCATTGTCCACGGACTGAAAGCAAAATTAGGCTGACCGTCATAATGTCTGTCTACACATTTCACATCGCACTACGAACACTTAATCACCAACTTTACTACAAGGAAAATTGAACATTTTTTTGTTATTGTATATCCTAAAAAGAATATATAAATGTTATTTCAACTGACGTTCTACTTCTGTTTTTCCTTCAGAAAATAACCTTTTATGTTTCATTTAAAAGATTTGTTGTAATTTTTTTGGAATCCCGACACTCAACAGCAACAACCTGGGTAGACGGATCCCAACACTATCATATATGTAAGGTTTCACAAAATTCACGAAGATTATATTCCACTGAGGCCTTTAGTCAGTTGTTGAACAGATTCCCTGTAATCAACCCACTAAAAGGTAAGTTTCCTTCTTATGCAAAAAAATCTGTTATCTTTGTGGAGACAGTTGTAGATTACTACTATAACAAATTCCTACATAACAATGACATCCATTAAGTCCTATTAGTGTTAGCTACAGTACCAACGAGTACAAAAAGCCTTGTTTGAGTGTGTCGCTGTGGAGTCGGTGCCATAACTCAAACTAACAAAACAAGATTGAGAGGCAACACATAGAGCCGGCGCGTACTACCATCGGGCAGTGTTTTGTGATACTTGTTACTTTATCAACATGTTTTTTTTTTCTCCCTACATTTATATACGTTACAAATTAAATTAAACACAGCGGACTATTAATGGATTAAAGCATTTAACGTCATTCTTTTTTTCCCGTCGAAATCCGTGATTTTTTTTTTACAACGAGTCAAACGCGACATTAGTCTTCTGTGCCCCAGCAGTCGTCTGCCTTGCTTTTTGATCTGAAGCTAATTTGACACTAAACGTTAAGAGATGAAAAGAACTTTGTCTCAAAAAATATAACTAGGAAACTTGACAACAAAAGCTCCACCTATCTACTTGTTGAAAAATAGTACTTACAGTGTTAGAGCGGAATTTCGGAAGAAATCAGAAAATGTAGTAGAGTGGGACGCTGGATATGATAGATTCGGAGCCGAGCACGAGAACCTTTCACAGGCCTTGGCAACACACAACGATGAAGATGAGATGTTAGAGTGTAAGATTATTATTATTATTATTATTACTATTATTATTATTATTATTATTATAAATAAAAATAAAATATAACATAATAATAATAATTGAAATTATACATAAAGCCTTGCTTGGGGAGAATTAATTAAATAAAAATGTAACACTCGGTCAGGCACAAGGACACAATAACTGAGTACTCAATGAGAATCAAACTGGTTATACATGACCTTGTGATACAACATATTTCAACATCACTCTACAACTGATATCTTAACAGATTTGAAAAACTTGGCATTATTTACATTATTCGAACTGTTATCCTCATCTTCATCGCCATATTCACAACGTTTCGGCCGTTTACGCTCCGGCTTTCATCAAGTGATTGGATTTTTTTAAATATCTGTCTATATCTCTGAGATGAGGTATCATGATTACTTGCATTATTTACATTATTCGGACAGTTATCCTCCCCATCTTCATTGCCATATTCACAACGTTTCGGCTGTTGTATGCTCCGGCCTTCTTCAGGTGATTGGAATTTCCAACTGAACCCTTTATTTCGTCCACCGAAAATGTTTTGAATATGGTAATGGAGATAAGGATAACAATCCGAATAATGTAAATAATGCAAGTAATCATTAAACATCATCCCAGAGATATAGACAGACAAAGACATAACGGCCGGAGTGTGCAACGGCCGAAACGTTGTGAATATGACAATGAAGATGAGGATAGCAGTCCGAATAATAATGCAAGTAATCATAATACCCCATCTCAGAGATATAGAGACAGATATATAGAGAAACATAGACATAGAGGCCAGAGCGTACAATGACCGAAACGTTGTGAATATGGCAATGAAGATGAGGATAACAGTCTGAAAATGTAAAATGAATGCAAGAACTGTAATCACAATAACTCCTCCTTTCAGAGATATTGACAGATAAACTTTGTCAGGCAGAAGGCCACAACATCTGAGCACTTGGTGACGAATAAACTCACAACACATGCTTTTGATGGTCTTTTTCATCATCATGCACACGAGATATCCTTACAAAACTTAGTCAGGCACAAGGCAATAGTAAATGAGCTCTCAGTGAGAATCCGGCTTATAACCCTTTGAGACTACAATTTCTCAATCATCATTCGACGGTTTATATGCTATTTACAAAACCGGGTCAGATACAAAGCCACAATATTTGGGTACTTGGTGGGGATCAAATTCACTTACCATGGCCTTACTACTTTTTTTTTTCAACGTCACTTGTCACTAGAAATATTAGTCTGCCGCAAGATCACGCTTTTTGTGGTCTCAGTGACGATTAAATTTATTCAATATGTCGTTTAAGTTGTCTTTGTTAAGCGTATGCCCTGTTTGTGCTAAAAAGGAATATCGGGTTTGTTCAACATTTTATAAATGTTTTGAAGTTTCTTGGGTTGAGGTGAGACATATTGAGAGGTTTTTCGGCTCTGTAGTAAAGTCTTATGCCGTTTTCCCCCCTCATCCTCCCTCTTTCCGATAAGGCAATTATATTCAACTGCAGACGACATTCACTCACTAAGTTATGGCGCCTGCTTGTTACTCTCTTTCTATTTGCTGAGCTTTTCATCCTGGATGGAATAACTTTTTACACCGAACTCGTCGGAATTTATTTCCAAAAAAAGCAGACAACAAAGGCAAAAAGGGGGCCCTTAAAAATATGGGGCAAGGCACTTACCCGCCTTGAAATCAACCCTGGCTTCTTTTACTGACCATGCCGTTGTTCAAGAGAAAAGCAGGTAAAAGAAAAAAAACCCTCCCCTTTTTGCTTAGATTCCGAAATGGGGGATCAATTTATTATTGTTTTTATTATATAAATTGATCCCCCATTTTCGAACCACCGTGTTTCGAGATTTGTATGTTTTTTGTAAATTGACCACTTTTATGTTTTTAAATAATTAAATTAAAGTTTAATGAAATTTCAAGAAATTTTATTTCGAGTTTAAATATTTTTCCCTTTTAGAATTTTTATTTAATTTTTCTTTTACAAAATGTAATTAAAAAAAATTCGTTTGTTTTTATAATTATTTTTTAGTTTGAAGGAATTTAATTTAAAATTAATTCCTTTTTTGAACTTTTATTTTGTGTTTTTTAAGTTTAAATTTGTTTTATTTATAGATTTTTGGTAAAATGTTTTTTGTTTTTCTTTTTAATGCAAATAAAAGAAAAAAATCCAAACTTTTTTTTTTTCATCCTAAAAAAAGAATAATTTAAAAAAATTAATTCTTGAAAAATTAGTTTTTATGAAAATATTAAAAAACAAACAAACAAAAAATGGGAAAGTTTTTTAATTCTGGTTTTTATTTTAAAGTAATTTATATTTTTAAATTCATTTAAAATAAATTAATGTATTCAAAAGAGGAAGATGTCTTTTTACTAAAAAAAAAAAAAAAAAAAAAAAAAAAAATGGGGGAAAACGACTTTCATGCCTTACTTTTTAGTTTTTATTAACAATTAATTTAAATCTTGTGTTAGTTAAAATCTCTAAATGAGGGAGAAAATTTAGAACCTGAATAAACAAAACTAATATTTTTTCAACTTAAAGGGTATTTTTTAAAATTATATTTTGTAACAAAATATAATTAAAAAATACCCTTTAGTTTAAGTTGAAAAAATTTTTTTTTTTTTTTTTTTTAAAAACTCAAAATTTTTGTTTGAGTTTTGTCAAAAAAATTATTCTTCATCAATATTTTTTTAAAATTTAGTTAATGAATATTAAAAAAAATATATAAAAAATGACACTTGTTATTTATCTTTATGGTAACAAATATTCCTAAAAATTTATAAACTTGTTTTTAAAATTTGATTTTTTTTTAATGTAAATTAAGTTCTAAAATTTGATTTTTTTTAAATTTTGATTTAAATTATTTCAATTTTAAATAATAAAAAAAAAAACTTTAAAATTAAACAGTACTAAAGTTGTTTTGTGTACAATGAAATGCTTTTCCACCAATGTTTTAGTTTTAGTGTTTTTACTTTTTATTTATTCACATTTAAAACAGTTATTTTAATTAATAATAATCTCTTAAATTTTTATGCCCCCCCCCAAAAAAAATAAATAAATTAATCTCTTGATTTAATTAAGATTTTTTTAATTTAATTTTATTTTAATTGTCCCATGTTATTAATTATGAAATATTCATAAAAATATTTTTCTTTTAAATCTTAAAAATTAAAAAATAAAATGTATTTTTCTTTTTTTTTTTTTAATTTGTTTATAAATAATTTTTAATACATTTTTCTACACCAGTTTGTTTTTTAATTTCTTTCTTTTTTTGTGTATTTAAATTCAAGGATTGTAGATGGGATAAAAAAAAGGACGGTTTTGTTTTGTTTTTTATATTGGATTTTTTAAGCATAAGGGATGATTTTTATGATGTTTCATGTAGATAGCTATGAGCCAGCAAAGTAATATAGTCTGTAAAATTAAACAAAGTAAGTTTTTCTTTTTTGTTTTGTTGCTGAAGGAGTCAAATTTTGGTGCACCACCTTCTAATAACCTCCACCCCGCAAAATTGCTTTTTACGTCTTTCGAAGTATTTAAAAATAGATTTATAGAATTTCGTTTGTTACGTATTATTGATGAAATTGTTAAATTTCTTTTTTTTTTTTTTTATTAATTTTTGGGTATAAAAAGGACTTTTAGTTTTAAACTTAAAAGGTAATAAATAAGTTAAGTAAATCATGAATTTTTTAACCAATGTCAGAATTTTTGCTACTTTCACAATTAAAATAAATAAATAAATAAAAATAAACAGGAAGTATTTCTTTTTTTAAAAGAAGCCTGCTCACCTGATGGGCGTTAAAAATAATTAAAAAAAAAAGAAAAAAAAAACATTCTGAACAGTAAAAAATAAAACAAAGCCCAAACCCTTTAATGACCACATCTTCTCGACAGAACTATTTACGCAATATAGTCACATGGCCTTAACACGCTGCTCTCTTCTTATGCAGATGTTTTGTTGGGATGTTTGCGGATTAGGTCTGATGATCGCTTAAGGCGTTAAACTGCCAGTCACCCTGAGGTGTTGAGTTCTATGCCTACACAGTCTACACACTACTAGTCTACACTACTGTTTTTAAGTTACTTACCTTAAAAAAGTTCTATTCCCCTGAAGCATACCTTCCTCACAACTATAGCACGTTTTAAACTTAAAATGTCGATGTAGAAATCAACACTGCATGTTGACTGTCAATTTCACGCATCCAAGCAGTCCTTCAAAAAATAAAGTACATGGCCGCCTGACGATTGTGTTTAACTTTGAACATGAAACAGGTTTATTGACTCTCTGGTTGTTAACTTCATGTTCAGTGTCTGCTTTTATACTCAATGCCTGAACCCATAAATGTAGCATACAGATCAGTGCTCTGAAAAAAGGTGAATTTAGGAGAGTTTTTCGCAATATGAGGCGAAAATTTTTTTAAAAGTTTTACTTTTTGCAGGTGCGTCGTTTTGTCAAATCAAATGGACGGACATGCAAATAAAAAGACATTTGTTTGAATAGAATATAGTGAAAATAAATATTTTTTAATTTAAAAATGTACATGATTTCAAATAACTGTTTGAAAAATAGTTTTTTTTTTTATTTTTAATTATTTAAAAAAAATATTTTTAACAACAAAGCATTAAAAATGTATTTAATTCCTTGTCCAAAAACCCGGAACAAATCAATGGCTCATTTATTTTTTTACACAATGAATAATCCTCTTTTTAGTCTTTTTCACTTAATATTTTTAATTTTTTTATCTAACAATAATGCATATCGTATCGTTTATGAGTTTAAACTGCCTTTTGGCAAAAAAAGAAAAAAAAAAAAAAAAAAGCAAAAAACCTGCTCCAAATCAATCATAAAAGTTAAAAGTAAAAAAACTAAAAAAATTGAGAACACAAGATCATGTTTTGTTGAAAATTGTTTTTATTGACATTTTATTTTTTAGCTTAAGTCGCAACCACTTCAAGTAGCAGTGATGTTTTAGTTACTAACTCCGAAACTGTTACTGTCTAAAAAAAAAATCATTCGTTAGTTTAGCAAATTTTAGTTGATTTTAATTTTTATATGAAAACAATTTTTTTAAAAATGTGACAGTATTTTTGGACTTCTTTGGGCCCCAAACATAAATAAAAACAAGAAATGTGTTTTGTAATGACAATAATGTGGTAATTTTTTTAGCCTAAGTTGACCTGATTTAACTTTTCTGTTCGCGTTTTACTCTCTTTCTCTTTCTCTCAAAGGGATACTTTTTTGTGGCTTATGAAAAAAAAAAAAAAAAAAATCTGTCAAAATCTTTTCAGAAAGTCTACTACTTTGAAGATATGAAATTAAAAAAAAAAATTCTTTCAAATATTGTTTCATTCGTAATTTGTCATCTGACGGGTTGGTTTCACTTTTAAAAAATTCATCGTCATTCATAAATTCTCTGTAAAAGAACAAAAAAAAAAAAAAAAAAAAATAAAAATACTTTTAATTTTTTTAAAACTTCTTATACTTATTATATTTTATATTTATTTTTATCATGCAAAATATTTTTTATTTTTACAAAACAGTTGTGAGAATGGTTAAATTTCCTGATAATAAAAAAAAAAAGAAGTTTGTATTTATTTCTACCTAGCAGAGTACCCGTAAAAATGGCGGAATTATTTACATGTTGGAGCTGAAAATTTATTAACCTTTACCAAATAACAAAACGCTGGGATATCTTTTTTGAACGTCATCTTGGATGGGTCAGTAATAATACTATTTTTCTATTGCTCTGTCCAGTTCAGTGAGTTGTTTTCCTGCACTTGATATTCAATATTGACTATAGCACGGTTCATTGAACAGTGTTTATCAGAGGCAAAAATTAAGAATGATAATCTTATCTCGGTTTTATTAAATTCAACCATCAAGATCTGTCACTTTCATTTTTTTTATTTTATTTTATTTTATTTTTCCAATTTTCAAATAAGATATCAAGCTTTAAATTGTGGATAAAGTGTCTGAAGTTCATTTTTGTTCTGTTGTTTTTGTTCAACAATTATCAACCATCTCAGTCATTATCAAGAACCATGTGCTGTCAATATAGTAGGCAAGATACTGTTATCTATGTTCTGGTATTTTATATGTAGCCAAGAGTTTGAATCATTCTAAACTAAAGTAGATACAATGGTTTTTAAAAACTGACAGAAAGTCTTGTCCTAAACACTCTCCTCTTAGAATCCTTGATAACAATATTTCATCACTTCTTGTGATTCCTTATCTAAGGAATAACTAGATTTGCATGAAGGCTAAACTCTGTCAGATCTCTCTATAGGGTTGGAAGGGGACCACAAGACTTCTCTTTATTTTCATAAGCTCCCATCAATAAAGTTTTGCAACTCTCAGAACATTGCTTTTTTTTTTTTTTTTATCCAGATGGACTCTGAGACAACTTTTTAGGAGTTTCATGTAACACTTAAAGAAACACAAATGGCTTAATTTTCAAGTTGTTATCTCCCCACCCCCAAGCCCTGAAATCTAGACATCATGATCACACACACACACATACACATATAATGAGAGTGAACCTATTGTTGTATAATCAATATTCTTAAACAACTGATTATGTAATTCAGATATAAAAAATTTCTTTATTCTCATACAAACAGTAACAAATCAAATTATGTCGGGAGAGGAGAAAAAAAAATGAAATTGCTACAGTTGAGGACCAACTGCATTTGAATTGTGTATATAGAGACAGTTTTATTACTCACCATTAACTTAACCACTATGCCACATACTATTTCATTATGAGTAATTTTTTTTTTTTTTTTTTTTTCTTTTTGCATTAATATAAATATTTCTTTCTGGTAAGAGGGAAATTGATAATGGCATTCTTTACTTCAGGCCAACTCCTGGTGCAGCTGAGGGCCAGAACTGGACGTTTTTTTTTTTCAAATTTTGTCATTCAACAGCGAGTGACACATTTTTATTTTCAGTTTGGGTTTGCGATAGTTTGCTGCTGTAGTCAGCTTAAGAAATATTTGTATCTTTACATTTGGAATAACTTATTTCCTTTGGACTTGCGATATTATTTTATGTTTTCATTGCAAAAACTAACTTTTTGTGTGAAATTTACTAAAAAAATATAATTTAGGAATTATAGTCTTGTTACTTAGAAGTTAATTTAATATTCTTCTCTATTAAATTTTTTTTTATAGAAGCAAATAGATTAACAATTAATATAATATTTTTTTCACAAAATGTTCAAAAAATCTTAACCCATGACAGTGAAGGCCAGAAAAATGAACAAAAGTACTTACCTTAAGTTGCAAAAAAAATATCCACTTCCGTGACCTAGTTTCTCTGTCAGATAACTTGTGTTGCATAATAAAAGTAAAAAAATTAGGAAAAAAACATTTCCTTTATATAAGTACTTCAGTGATTATGTGATAACAAGTCATGAACTTTGTAAGTATCAAAAATTGGTAAAAAGAAGGTAACAACTTTTAATGTCCAGAATAACAACAACAACAACCCAAGTAAGTAAGTACCTTACTCCTCCCACCTGAACCATCAATTTTTTTCACAGATATAAGCACATTAGATGTAACAACAGTTCTACCTGCCCAGAGAATGCTGGTTTGAATCCTGCAGGAGAGTACATATTTTTCTTTTATTCGCTTTCTCGAGTTTTCAAATCGGTGGACAAAAATACTGTTTAATAAATAAACAGTGTGTCTACTCTAATATGAGTATCCACTAAAAATAATGTTTAAAATGATAAAATGCATATTGTATAATCTGTATTTGTTTAAAACAGGTAAAAAAGTATGTTAAATTTTTACCATGCTTTTTACACTATAATGTAACATTTTATTTGATTTAAATAAAATTTTTTTTTTTTCACTTCTTACAAATCTTACAAAGTCTCTCTGAAGAATGTTAATAATGATTTATGTTTAGTCTTCAACAGACTTTTCATCAATTCTGTCTTGCATTGGTGAAGCTCAAGTACTAGTATAGGATAGATATAGGATAGATTTCAGTTGGGTACATGTACAGGTTTAGTTAAAGAGTTACTATTGTTATAAGATCAGTATTTAAAATGTATAAAACATTTGGATTAAACTCTGCAAGAAAGAGACCAGCTTACCGTGTTAGGAATCTGGTGGAAATAGCTTGAATCCAAACCAGATGAAATAAAAAGACACCAGTATATAAGAGGAGAGTGTGAAAAGACTTTTTTCATTGGTTGATGATGACTGACATATGTCAGTAAGAACTGTCAATCTCCTAGCCATGTTGGAGTATTCTTTTGCAATGTCGACGTGAATAGCACAACTCTTTCAAGGAGTCAGCCTTTCTCATCCAGAGTCACGTCAGGGTTGCTGTTGGAGCCGATATGATGCAAAACCCAGAATTGGCAATGAGGACAGTGCATCACTGAAGACTACCCTTGATGCATCTAAAGTGTATTATGCAACTAACATTTGATTTAAATAAAACCTTTTTTTTTCTTCTTATAAATGTTACAAAGTCTCTCTCGAGAATGTTAATAATGATTTATGTTAAAATTTTTCATGAATATTTTGTGTTTTCTTTCTAAAAAGTATTTTAAAATAAGTATGTTGAATTTTAGTTTACCATTACAAAACCTTAAATTCAAAGATGGGCTGAAAATTTTATAGGCTGACTATGAAGGAGTGTTGCTGGAGCTGTGAAATCTTGCAAGCATTAATTTCAACTCTTCTTATCAATAACTGCATTGTTTCTTTCCAGGTAAACTGACCTCTGACTGCTCAAAGAAGACTTCAAAAGTAACTAGTAGCGACAAGATTTGGCATTGAGTATTTGATATGAAGCACCTGCAGAAAAAAGGCTTAAAAAGGATATTCATTCTTACATGGTAGTTACATTCAGGGATAATGTTCCCAGTGGAAAAGTGGGCAGCTGAATTTAGGAAGGGAAGGAGTTTTTTAAGATGACCCTAGTTCTGGATATCCTGCAGCTGCCACTACTGAGAAAAATATCGATTGTGTTCACTACACAGTGATGGATGACAGGTAATTGACTATAAATCAAATAGCCAATGCTATTAGCATATCACGTGAGAGAGTTGAGAATATTCTGCACAATGGACTTGGCATGATGAAAGTTTTGTCTTGGTGGGTGCCACATCTTCTGACACCTAATCAAAAGCACACCAGACTGATCACATCATGGAGAAATTTGACATTGTTTAAAGCAGATCCAACTGTTTTCCTTGAACATTTCCTAACCCAGGATGATTGTTGGGTTCATCATTTTGAACCAGAGACAGATCCAGGCAGTGGAAACAGCCCTCTTCAACTGTCCCAAAGAAGGCCAAGGCTGTTTCATCTGCAGGGAAAGTGATGGCCTTAGATCAAGGGCCACACTATCAATCTATGTCAACTTGCTGAGGTAGTTATGAAAGGCTATCAAGACCACATACCAAATACTCCAACACACAAGTTTAATCATTACCACACTGCAGATGAAAATTGTCACTGTAGAATTCTCTCCCTTTGATACTCTAGGTGTATTCTGTTGCCTTGAGACGGTTGCTATAAATAAACACTTGTCAACTGTTATTTCCGGTATTTTAAGCTGGAAATCGCCTACTACTGCTTTGGAAAAAGGTTAAACCTCTGTTTTCCAATGCCATTTTGAATTCTTCTAGACTCTACATGAGGTGTAACACTGATTAATCCCACGTTAATTTTTTGCGATCTTTTGTAGACAAAAATAGCTGCATCAATATGCAACAAAGACTTTATTCTGATGATTTTTATCCTGATGATTTTTGAAGGCTTTACTCGAGTGGGTACTGACAGTGGTCAAAGATGATAACCACAATAGTGACATGGAGAAAAGTGATGATGACCACTAGCGGTTACTATCAACCATGCCTGACTAATTTTATGGAAGCTACTGGTGATTATTGATACACCAATTCTGAAGGTCAATTATTTTGTCTATTTATAAACGCCAAAATAATTTTATTTATCAATGAGAATATATGTCAACAAAACAAATAAATACGAGTTAAGTGAAAGAAAGACCAATTAAATGCTAGTGTCTTCTTGTATCTAAACACGAGGAAACATGTCACTTTTTTGATGAAATGAAAGCCTTCTTAGCGATTTTGCTTTGTATTTTACCCCCCCAGAACTCCACAAGGAGTAATAAAAGTTAAAGTACATTTTTATGTATTTTTTAATGTATTTGTTTTTTATTTTGTATTTCAATGTCAAACATGCATGCAAAATGTAATGCATTGCATCAAAATATTTACTCATTCATTCTTTTATTAGGGTAAAAAAATTAAATTTTATATGCACAATACAAAGTTAAAAAGTAGGTGTTCATGATTTTGCATCATCAAAAAGAATGCAGTAGCAGGAGGAAGAATTCTAGAAAGAAATTAGTGTGGTAAAGTGTTATATAGGAATAAAGTGTCACTGCTAACACTTTGAGTTTGAACATAGATTACCAGTGAGCAAACACAGGTAATCCCATGACTAACGATTGCTATTTCTTGTCTATCCTCTGTTAATATACAGATCGCTATTTCTAGTCTATCCTCTATTCAGGTCACCATTTCTACTCTATCGTCTATTACTATATGGATCACTATTCTCTATACTATTCTCCATATGGATTATTATTTGAGCAAGTACTATTAGTGCGAGTGTTATTCGAAGTTGTCTGACACCAGTATTGTTCAATGGTGTACTATCGTTGCATCTGCGATTACAAAGTCTCTATTACAGTGAGAATTATGAAAGTGACAATGAGTCGTTGACATCACAAAATAAAGGTTAAAATACTTCTGTGCATGACTGTGGCTTTGAACTGGTTGATCATCCTCCCTATTCTCTGAATTTGGCTATCATCTGTTCCCCAACATAAAAATATCACTTGGCTGGGAACAAGTATCATACTGCTGTTGATGACTTTTTTGATCAACAAGATGAACAGTCTTTTTTTGAACAGTAAACTGTCAGTTTACCTGGATAGAAACAATGCAGTTTAGAAACAATAAGAAAAGTTGAAATTAATGCATGCAAGATTTCACAGCTCAAGCCTCACTCCTTGATAGACAGCCTATGAACTTTTCAGCTCAACCTTGTATTTGTGTCCCAGAATTCATAGTTCTGATATGCTTTTATGAAAATAAAAGCAATTTTAAATTGGATATTTAATTTGAAAATACATATAACATTTTGTACAACTTTGTTAATGGTGTGGTGGTGATGGATCTGACACTCCTCCAAATTATATATTCTAATAAGACCTTAGAAAAGATTAATTAAGCTTTTAATCTTTACTTTTTTTCTTTCAATTTCTTAAGCTGATGACTGCAGTGAACTACTGCAGGCACAAAAGGAACTAATAATCATTGCTCCCAGTTGAATGAAAATTTTTTATGGCTTAGCAACCTTTTGCAGGTTAGTTAAAGACAGAAAATGATTTAGATTGTAATAATTTCGGGAGGGTGGGGATAATAATGATACTGACACAAATTGGGTGGTTAGAGGTGGATTCATACCCTTCTCATGGGTATTTACATGTAAGTAAATATAACGAACCCAACTAAAATTAGAACTTTGCTCTCTGATTTCCAATTTTGAGATGTTACCCATTTCACCACCCACACATCTAAACTTACAGCATTTGGTATTTCCAAGTGGTCACCCATTTAGGAATTGACCAGGTTTGACATTGCTTAATTTCAGTGATTGTATATGTATCAGGCATAAGCAGGTTCAAGCATTGACACACACACACACACACTGAAATCCCCTCCCCTAGGGCTGATATTATGAAGAAGTTACCTGTTTGATTAGTCAACCAAGATGAGATTAACCCAGCTTTCATAGTTAAGACACTAGTGCTCTTACAATTTTAAAACATGCTCATAGAATCTAGGATTGCATTAAAATTCAGGAAGAAAGGGATTATCAAAGGTCAGGAATTGATGCAAGCTTCTCTGTGCTTTTTCTATAAATACTTTCATGGTAATTGTTCTGATGAACTTCCTGCTATGGTACCTAGACTTTATGAATTTAAGCGCAGTGCTAGATTGGTAGCTAGGTCACATCATTTTACACTTGAAATGGTTTACATATAACTGTACGTAATAGATGTGACAGTTACTTACCAGGAGCAAAACGAATTCGCTGCCTCGCCTGTTGAACCATTCTCTGAGAGTTGGTCGCGCGTGCGTACGCCTGCTGCCATTTTTAGGCAGCAGGCTTATTTGCATAAGAGAACAACGCTACCTGTTAAAAACCAGGCGAGTGGACTTGGGGGAACCACTGCTCTTCTAGGCTTCAGTGAGACTAGACGTATTGCTGACAGAAAGCGACATCAATTTCTGGACACCTGACAAGCTATTTCGCCAGATATGGACAGCCGGTTTGATTCAAAAATTATTCCCGAGTTTGACGGGACTGGATCTGTGGTTGAATGGCTCGAGAAGTTGGCATTGGTGTGTGACCTATCGGGAGTGAAGCGGGTTGATCGTGTCATCCCTCTTCGCCTAACCAGGGGAGCATTCGTGGTTTACCAGCAACTATCTACAGAAGAGAAATCGAACGCAGCTCGAATCAAGGGAGCATTGATGGCAGCATTTGCCCCTGATAAATTCACAGCGTACAAACAATTTGAGGCATATGTATTGCGTCTGGGTGAGACCGTAGATGTATATTTGGCCGATCTACGGAAGCTGTCCGTCCTTTTTGGAGGAGTGCCAGGCAGTGCGATGACATGTGTGTTCGTGCGGGGACTTCCTGGTCCTGTGAAAAGGCTCCTGCGGTCCTCGGCCAGGGCGGATGATATGTCTCTTGAGGAGCTATTGGCCCGAGCTTGGGCAATCATAAAGGACGAGACAGCAGAGAGGGAACCAGTCGTCGCTGCGGTACAACCCTCCCAGACTCCTCAATCTTCCCCAGACATGGGCCCAATCACTTCAAGGGACTGCATGAAGAGGCGAAGGGCAACTAATGCGCGTTGCTATTGATGCAACAAGACCAGTCATCTGGCCAAAAATTGTCCGGGAAACGGAGGTGGGGAGGAGACTTTAGTGCCGGTCCACTCCCCAAACAGCAAGTAAACTCGGTGCTATCCATCATTACTGTGTGTGTTGATGGCACACCATGCTCGGCTCTCCTTGACTCTGGGTGCTCACGGTCAATCTTGAGTTTGTCGGTCTTGGTCGAAGCAGGGTATGGCGGTATCTACATTAACCAGAGCTATGCAGGCTTGCTGTGGAAGGGGCAATGTCAGAATTCGCACAGCAACCGGTAATACTGCTACAATGGATGTGCTGGTTATGCGAGAGAAGCCCCTGGATTTCGACCTGTTGCTTGGCATCGACGCCATTAAGGCACTTGGTGGAGTTCGCATCACGCAGCATGGAAACGTGGAGTTTGAAAAACCACGGTCCGTCTGTGCAGCTTCAGTGCGAAATTCCATGAATGGCAGGGAATTTGACTGATGAGCAAGGATCCAGAGAAGTTACATGATGGAGCCAGAGTGCTGGGGCTAGAAGTATGGAAGGAACAGGGTTGACTGTGATGGCGACGAGGAAGTAGAATGGCAAACGGTCCTATCACTATGACACGGAGAGGTATTTTCTCCATGTGTGGCCAGCTGGTGGGACACTTCCCCGTGTGTGGATGGCTGCGAGTGGCGACAGGCTTCATCAAACGTCGAGCCATTGCTGTAACGCAAAACTGGTACGACAAAGTTTGTGATGCTCCCCTGGAATGTATGATAACGGACACCCTCGCCCGGGCATAGCAACTGGATCCTGCACAGGGAGAATGGTGTGTGAATATGAAGGAGCTAGATGTGTCGGTGGACGCGAGTTCGCTGGCTGTAGGAGTGGTGCTCGAGGCTAAGGGAGCCATCATCGAGGACGCATGCTGGCTACGGCCGATAACAAACACCCAGCATATCAATGTGGCTGAACTAGATGCCGTGCTAAAAGGAATCAACCTCGTGCTAAAATGGCAGACTACGGTATTACACATGAACACAGACTCCCTCGGCGTGTACCATTGGGTGACTAATGCCCTTACGGGAAAGTCTCGGCTGAACACCAAGGCCGCTAACGAGATGCTCATAAGGCGACGACTTGAAACGCTAACTTCTCTTGTGAAAGAGTACAACCTTTCGGTTGGCATAGTGCTAGCTAGATCCGACCAGAACCGAGCTGACTTGCTGACTAGAGTTCCCCAGAGGTGGTTCAACAATGTGAAGGAACTCAGACCTGTTCAACCAGTATTTGCTTTTGCCATAGGAAACCCGTGCCCTGCTCAGTTAACTGAGATTCATCAACCCGTCCGTGTCGAAAGCAGCAGTGAGATCGGTCGTTCGGAGTTGTGAACATTGTCAGTCAATAGATCCAGCTTCTGTGCGATGACAGAAGGGAGAGGTTAGTGTGCGTGAAACTTGGAGCCGTCTAGGCATGGACATCATGCACTATAACGGTCGCCATTTTTGGACTCTGATCGATTGCGGTCCCACAGAGTTTTTGATCTGGCGGCTGCTAGTTCGGCAAGACGCTGCACATATAATCCGGCAATTGGAGTCGGTGTTTTTCGAACGTGGTGCCCCAGTGGAAATCCTGGCTGATAATGACACTGCATTCCGCAGTCAGCAATTCAAACAATTGACGGAAGAATGGGGCGTCCGATCCCAACTGCGCTGTGCATACAAACCATCTGGAAATGGTATTGTAGAGAGGTGTCATTGGACAATCGAACGGATTGCTGCGCGAAAGAGCTGCCCTATTATGGAGGCCGTGTATTGGTATAACATCACACCCAGGGATGATGTGTCTGCCTCTTCTGCGCCTGCCAATCTGCTGCATTCGTACAAAATTCGAATAAAAGGAATTGACGTTGTGCCCTCGCCTAACCAGGCGGATTCGACTCAGTATAAAGAAGGAGACGATGTCTGGGGAAAAAAATCCACACGGACGCTGTACTTCAAAGTTTATGAAAGGTCGTGTCACGGGGATAAACAGTCCACAGTCAGTAGTCATCGATGGGATACCGCGGCACATGGGAGATGTACATCCACGGCTCACTTCATTGTTACCAGTGGATGATGGCGGTGACACAACGTCAGGGAGTCATGAATGGCAAGAACCAAGCTCCAGTGCAAGCAGCAGCGACACCCCGTCTGAGAGCGAGGGAGAAGTAGGCTTGACCCTTATTGGTCCCCGGAATATGATTCAGACCAGGACACATCTGACGATTCAGCCAGGGAGGAAGACATGGTTATACCACCGCGAAGGAGTGCAAGGGTGAAACGACCAGCCCCTCACTGTCACTTATGTGATCATATGATCAGGGGGGAGTGTAATAGATGTGACAGTGACTTACCAGGAGCAAAACAAATTCGCTGCCTTGCGTGTCGAACCATTCTCTGAGAGTTGGTCGCACGTGCATACGCCTGCTGCCATTTTTAGGGAGCAGGCTTATTTGCATAAGAGAACAATGCTACCTCTTAAAAACCAGGCGAGTGGACTTGAGGGACCACTGCTCTTCTAGGCTTCTGTTAGACTAGACATATTGCTGAAAGAAAGCGACATCAATTTCTGGACACCTGACACTGTAAGTTCTATGTTAACTGTTTCTTCACTGACCACTTTTGGAACTCTCTTCTGGCTTCTTGTTTCCCAGTCAACCTTGAGCTTCAAAAATTTAAATGCAATGTCAATCATTATCTTCTGCCTTCTTAATTCCTGTTCTTTTATTGTCCTCTCTCTTTAATAGTAGTTTTTCTCATATTCTCTAACACTAAGTAACCCCCTTGCGTCCTAGTGGCTTTATTGCTTTGCTTGAGGTGAAATGATTAAAAATATCATTATTTACAGTCGAGCCATCATGTTTTGTTTTTATTTTATTATTACGTTTCAGCCATTCTGCTTTCTGGCCTTTTTTAAGGTGTTTATCATTGCAGATAAACTTTAGAGAATTTAGAACTTAACCCTTTATTTAATCAATTATTCTTGTTTAGTACTGCTCAGTTATTGCTTGACCTGTTGACCTAGGTACCTCCAAAAAATAAATAAATAAATAAAACAATATCTAAAGTCTAAAATGAACTTTTAAAAATGAAAAATCTTTCTTGAAACTTTTATTTTAGTTTTAATTTCAAGATAATAGATTAAATTTAATATTTCCAATAATCTGGAATAGGAGTAGGTAGACCCTCCTACCGCCCGGTCAACACTCCTCCCCCTTCTCCTGGACACCTTGTTTCTTGTCTAAGAAGTGGTTCCCGGTACTCTCTCTCTCTCTTTCTGGCCTCTGTACCAGTGCTGATGTGTTTCTCCCATGACGTGTGCAGTCTGTGGCATTGCCTCTTCATTTTGAGGGTACACGGTTGACAGTTCACTGGTTGCTGTTTCCGACTGGTAGTTAGGAGCCTTAACTCTTGCGTAGCGTCTTGAGCGGCCGCTCTGATCAACAGTTGTATAATACCAGGGTGTTTGTAGTGCCATGACATGCATGGAAAGGTGTCCCTGCAGTCACCTCCGGTGGGCAACCCTGAGGCCACACTATGATGCAGGCTGTGCCAACTCCTCTCTGCTCATGTTGCGGTCGAAAACCATCTGCTTCTCTTACTTCAGGCCTTCTCATCTTCCAACAATTACTCCACATGAAGACTCAAAGAAACCAAAAAGTAAACCTAAACCAGCCCCTCAAAAATCACCCGAACCCCTCAACATTTCGTTCTCCAACATCCGTGGCATTACAATAAATTTCTGCAGTATAGAATCTTTCCTCACTGTAAACTGCCCGGATAGACTGGCTCTGTGTGAGACACACCTGGTCTCGTCTATTCCCTCCTCTGATCTCTCGATCCCCGGCTACCTTCCTCTCCTCAGGAAAGACTCTCTAACCCACATGCACGACCTTGGTGTCTTTGTCAAGAACCATCTCCCTCTGGCCAGAGAGTTGTCTCTCGAATTGCCAGACCATTCGTACATGTGTCTCTGACTATCTCTCCTCAATGCCGTAGGCTATCTCTCCTTCCTCTATCGCTCTCCATCCTCTCAAGACTGTGCGATACTCGATAGCATATCTGACAGCATAGACAAGGCCCTCTCTCTCCACCCGTTTGCTCACATATTTGTGTTTGGTGACTTTAACGCCCATCATACCAAGTGGTTCGAGAATGCTACTACTGACCAGGCAGGCATTCAAACACTTAATTTCTCAATTTCTCAATCCCTCATGCAGATAGTTAACTTCCCCACACGTTTTGCCCTCAACCTGGTAGGTAAGGCCTCCCTCCTTGATCTGTGTTTTACCTCCATCCCCGAATCTTGTAGCGCCACGCAGCTCTGCCCTCTTGGTAACTCCGATCATGCTGTAGTATCTGTTAACATTTCCTTCAACCGTCCTAGGTATGATGTTAAACTGCATCCAACAGCAAGGCCTCTCATCTGGAGGTTTTGAGGAGCGTGGAACCACCTCTTAATTGCTGGTGTTCCCAGGTCCACCTTGACCTGGGGTGGTAGCACCTGTTAGGGTCCCAGCTATGGGCAAATAGTGAACTCCTAGTTTTTCCAAGTCTTACACACGTCCTGGGTATGACGGTAAACTACATCCACGTCCTGGGTACAGTGATAAACTACATCCAACAGCAGGGCCTCAGATAATGTTTTTGGAAAAATAATGTTGCCAGCTATACGTTTTTGAAACAATAATGTTGCCAGCTATACGTTTTTGAAGCAATAATGTTGCCAGCTATACGTTTTTGAAACAATAATGTTGCCAGCTATACGTTTTTGAAACAATAATGTTGCCAGCTATACGTTTTTGAAACAATAATGTTGCCAGCTATACGTTTTTGAAATAATGTTGCCAGCTCTGAGTTTTTTGTAAGAAATAATGTTGCCAGCTATACGTTTTTTGTAGGGAATAATGTTGCCAGCTATACATTTTTTGTAGGGAATAATGTTGCCAGCTATACGTTTTTTGTAAAAGATAATCTTGCCAGCTTTACGTTTTTGAAACAACAATAATGTTGCCAGCTATACGTTTTTTATTCCATACAAAATTGGCATTTAAAATTCATATAAACTGGATTTGGCATTAAATAACCCACAGTGGTTGATATGCCATAAAACCCAAACAAACAAACAAACAAATTTCCTTCAACTCCACACCCCGCAAAGAACTTCTGATCACTAGAACCTTGTTCTACTATCAACGAGCGGATTGGGACTTGTTCCATGACTGCCTCCGCGATGTCCCCTGGGATGTTGTCTTTACACTCCCTGTCCAAGAATGTGCTTCTGAGGTCTCATCCTGGGTTAAAGCTGGAATCTACGCTTTCATCCCCTCAAGGAAATTTAAGGTCAAGTTGCACTCCTCCCCTTGGTTCTCCGTTGCTTGCTCAGCCGCCATTGCCCATAGGAACCACTTTTTTCACCTATTTCATAGCGACATGTCGGACTGCAATAGAGGTCTCTTTGCCTCCGCCGTAACGAGCGTAAGCGTGTCCTCAACGAAGCTAAGTCAATATTTGCTGCTCGGATGAAGGAGCGTATTGCATCTCGCAAATTTGGTTCCAAAGATTATTGGTGGCTCTGCAAGAGCATCCTGAACAATCGAAAACCCTCTATACCTCCTTTGTTCAACCAGTTTGAGGTACTGACCTCCTCTACCGACAAGGCTGAATGCTTTGCTCGGAAATTCTCATTTAATTCAACGCTCGACTCTTCCGGTGTACCCATACCAGACTTCCTTCTAAGAACTGAGGTCCTATTGAGCGGGTTACACATAACCCTGTCATTGGTATTGGGCATTATCTCCAACTTAGACCCCCACAAGGCTAGTGGTGGAGATGGCATACCAGCCATTGTCTTGAAGAAATGCGCGCCTGAGCTAGCGCCCGCACTCTCTAAACTATATAATTACTGCCTCAAGGAATCCTGTTTTCCTGACTGCTGGAAGTCCTCATCCATTGTTCCTGTCTTTAAGAACTCTGGAGACCCCCTCTAACCCCTCTAATTACCGTCCTATTAGTCTCCTACCCCTCTTCGGCAAAGTCTTCGAAGCCCTAATCAATACCGAAGTGGTTAACCACCTTACATCCCATGATCTACTCTCAGACAAGCAATATGGTTTCCGCTACGCCCGATCTACAGCTGATGTGCTTACAGCGATCACTCAGACCGTCTACCAAGCCCTTCAAAATAACGGTGAGGCTCATGCCGTGGCCCTAGACATCTCCAAAGCGTTTGATAGGGTTTGGCATGTCAGCCTTCTTCGCAAGCTCCAGGGTTATGGTATTACAGGTTGATTGTTTGACCTAATACAATCATTCCTGTCAAACCGTGAATTGAAGGTCGTTCTCAATGTATTCTCCTCCAGTTCCTATCCCACGAACGCAGGTGTTCCCCAAGGCTCCATCCTTGGCCTCACTCTATTCCTTATTTTCATCAACCTTCCTGATGCCATAGATTCTCAAGTTGGCATCTATGCGGACGACACTACAATTTACTCCTGCCTCAAAAACAAATCTAGTGTCGCTGTGAAAAATAACCTGGCCGTGCGTCTTGAAATGGACCTCCATTCAGTTGTTAATTGGGGCAAGAATTGGCTGGTCAACTTTAACACCTGAAAAACAAAACTACTCTCTATTAATCACCATAGAGATCCTTCCCTACCCCCCATTAGAATGTCTGATAGTCAACTTCTTGAGAGCAACTCCCTGCGTCTGCTCGGTCTCACGTTGACTGCTGATCTGAGATGGAACAAATACATTGAGTCAATTGCTTCGTCCACCGCGAGGAAAGTTGGCTCTCTGTGCCGCGCCAGGAAATTTTTCTCCCTGGAATCAATACTTCAAATATACAAATCAACCATTCGCCCTTGCAAGGAGTATTTCTGCCATATATGGTCTGGGGCACCTTCTGTTTACCTCGGAGTTCTTGACAAGATTCAGAGACGGATATGTAATATAATTGGTCCTGATCTGGCATCTTGTCTACAGTCACTCTCTCACAGATGTGCCGTCGCCTCTCTCTGTCTTTTCTACAAATACTTTCATGGTAATTGCTCCGATGAGCTGCTGTCACTGGTTCCCAGACTCCATGAATTCAAGCGCCCTACGAGGCTGGCATCTCGTTCCCACCCTTACACTGTAGAAACTTTTAAATGTAGCCGTCTCTTCTACTCCAATAGCTTCATAACTCGCACCTCTCGCCTGTGGAACACCCTTCCCAATTACTGTTTCCCTGAGAGCTATAATCTCCAACTATTCAAATGTAATGTCAATTGACATCTCCAGTTACCTTGATCTATCCACTATCCCTCTCCTCATCCTTTCTTCTATCACTCCTATCTGCTCTTGCTCCAAATCTTCTGCAACCTCCTGCATCCTAGAGGCTTTGTGCCTTGCTCAGGGCATAATGCTTAAAAAAAAAACAAAAAAAAAAAACAATATATTTTGCTGTATTTCAAAAACTAATTTAAATTGAATGGAAGGAGTTTTTTTTTTTTTTTTTTTTTTTTAACTTTTTGCTAAAATAGCAGATTAGCACACTCTTTTTAGTCATCTTTCATTGCAATGTAATTCTCTTTATTAAAAAATCTTCCAAAAATAAAATATACTTCTTTTTTATTTGAGAAATTTTAACTGATTTAAAGTAGAATTAATCTTATTTGAAACAAATATTATTTACTTTGTTTAAGATATCGAAAAAATACATTTTTTTAACCAGTCAGTAGCTGTTTATTTAAGGGGTTCACAACTTGATGACAGATTGATATTTATCTAATGTTGTTCTATGGTGGCTTTAGGTATTAAAAAAGTAATTTAATTAAGGTGAACATCTTTTTATATATAAGTTTTAAGTAATAAGTAATCTAAAAAATTTAAGAAAAAATTATTCTTAATCATGATCTGGAGGTTTGAAGCTTACTGCTTCGGTTTTTCTAGTGACTGGGGAGGCAGCAGTTGGCTAGCTCTCACTCCTCCTTTCCAAGCATCCCTGTCAATTGAATTAATGTGGGCAAGGCTGCACTCCCGCAGATCCCTTCCATGCAGCCCTTCCATGTCTTCCTTGACCTCTGTGACCAGGAATGTAATGCTTTATTGAATTTTTTAAATATTTTTGGCTGTAAATTTACTATAGTTATTGCTCTTATTTTCTGATAATGACAAGTACAGTCAACTGTAAAATAGAAAATCAGCATGTATGTAATGTTATATATATATATATATATATATATATATATATATATATATATATATATATATATATATATATGTTATAAGGAACTTGGTAAACCGAATTGGTAAATCCAAAGAGGATGAAATCCTGAGAGCTCAATGTTAGGACAGAGCTAATTTGTAATGAAAAACAAACCACTTTTCGTTGTTGGAATTTTTACCTGATGATCCTGAATTCTTAAAAAAGGATTTAGGTGAAAAATATATATATATATATATAAATTCAGAATTCTTTTTAAAATATGTTGATGATTTGTACTAAGCTTTTCAATTTATGATTAGTAAATATAATTTTTATTTAATAACAATATCACCTAACCCATACAAATTAAGAGAGAAATTTACAATTTAAAACTTCATAAATTATTTTAATTAAGATTAAAAAAAAAAAAAACAATTCTTGTAAAAATTCATTATTCATTGAAAAAAAATTTTTTTCTTAAGACAGTGGTGTCCATAATGTCTTATTCACAAAAACAAAAGCTTTTCTAATTAAATAATGTCTTAGTTTGATTGCATTTTTTATTTTTACGATTTTTGGTAAATGAGTTATACTGTTTGAAAAAAAAAAAAAAAAAGTTGATGATTTACTTTCTCCAAGATCTCTTGCTATTAATGAATATAAATATGAAGCAGGACACAATTTAATTTTTTGAAAAAGTAAGGTGGACAGGTAACAGATGAAAAAAAAAAAAATTTCTAAAATTATTTCATTCATTTGTAAATAACTTCTGAAAGTTTTATTAAAATCCAGCAATTATTTGATTTTTACAAGAATTTCCAAATCAATTTGTTTTTTACCAGAAAAAAAGGTGCTAAGTTTCCTAATATTAATCTTTGCTGCCCCCATGGATGCAAGAAAGACAAAATTATGAATGTACTAGAAAGGATTAAAAAAAATTAATAAAATAATAAAATATATACTTTGGTCTTTTCTTTTAATAATAATAAACATTTTGATGATAATACTTTATTTTTATCAAGTTTGAGGCTCTCTTTTTCTTTTTTTTTTTTTTTCCAGCAAATTATTGGAGGTACCTAGTTTACACTGAGCCTAAGTGTGCACTACCCAGGTTAGGGATTGAACTCAAAATTACTGAGAATTTCCTAAACAAAAAATGCTATCTTTCTTTAGTGTAAGAAAATTAATAGCAACAATTTCTTCGTTAAGAAAAAAAAAAAAATACACCATCTGCACCTGTGATGTGGATGTACAAATGGTGTAATAGATAGCCTTGATCTTTCATTCTGAGCTGCTGAGTTCAAATTCTAGTGAAATTAGTTACATTCACATGTGCAAATATCCATGGGGAAGGTATAAATTCACAACACACAGCTATGAAAAATCCTTGTAATCTGGAAAAATCCTTGTAATCTGGAAAACTCCTTGTTATCTCCCCAAAATTTTTTATTGCAATATTCACTTGAAAAAGAATTATTCTTAGAATCCAAAATATGTTCCAACTTTGAATAACCCACAAAGGATAAAAGAAAAGATCAAACAAATCTATCTATGGCAGATTGTGTAACTCATATGACTTAAAAATTTGTCATTGTGTGTTTTAACAGGCAGCACATCCCCACATGTGGTGTAGGATGCTAGGTGTTTTTATTATCTATCATCTCTAGATAGTTTGCTAACCAACGTTGAACTGTTTTGTCTTCCCAATTTCACTCTAAAAGATTTTAGTCAATCCGTGGTATAATTTTTAGTCACTTCCCAACGGTGCTGCCTGCTGGAATTGTTTCCCCAGGACAACATTACCAAGAAGTAAATTGGTAACTCATTCTCTAAACACAAATATTCTTAACCGTTCAAACACGTGCCCAAAATGTTCTCATATGTTCATTTACTTATTAGGTTGGTGCAAAAATAATGTTGTTTTCTCACAAATGTTACTATGTGAGAAAACGACATTATTTTTGCACCAACCGAATAGATTTAATGTTTTTGCTTTGTCATAACTCATTGTCCATTCTGCTCTAGTGTCTGCTGAAGTTGGTTAACCCCCTGCGAGTTTTCAAACTGATCCTTTTGATCCTCCCAGTTGTGGTCTCATTCTGTCAACAATGCCAGATGGTAATTTCACAAATCTTCCTAATTTATCCTTGTGTTGCTCACACGTCTCTTGTACTGAAGAATATGATTCTATACACGACTAGCAGTATAACCCGTCTTTGACTGGGTTCTTCATTACTGGGAATTTTTACTGTTCAATTGGAGCTGTTTAAGTTTAAAGTCATCCCACCCGAAAATCAATATTAGTAACAACAATTGGGTGCAACTAAAGCACATTCCTAAATGGGTGGGGGTGTAGCAATTTGAAGCTTGCAAAGAAGGAACCTCTTCCATGGACTGTCATAATAATAATATACAATTTTTATAATTCTAATAATCTTTTGTGTTAGATTTCAACGCTCTAAATTGATTGTACGCTGTTTTTTACAGACATTAAATTTTGCCTTTGATTTTGCACAAAGTCTAAAACAAATCAGTTTTTTCTTTTTTCTTCTTTTTTTTTTTTTTTTTTTTTTTTTTTCCTAACCTTCAGGGTTGTAATTTTTTTCATGTCAGTTTGAACTCAAAACTAGAACTGAAGAATTATCTATCAGACAAAAAATTTCATTAAAATCTGATGAAAACTGTGGAAATGCATAAACAACATCCGATCTTACAATTTTGAGAATTTTATGTGTATATATATATATATATATATATATATATATGCAGACCTTGCAAACTCTTAAAGATTCAGAAAGAAATAATTTTCTCATTAATTGTATTCAAATTTGTTTAGATATAAACATTTGTATATAAAAACTTGTATTTAGATATAAACATTATTTAAAAATGGCAGTTATGATTTTTTTTCATTGTAATTGAAATTTATCAATTTGGTGTTTTTGTTATGATCATTAGTGAATTCATGAGTAGTAAGGTAAGTTGAGAATGTAATGTGACCTGTACATTTCTTGTGTAAAGGACATTCTGCTTGAATATTGAAAGTGTTAGTTACATTGTAATTACATGCATGAGTAAGACCATTAATACATCCTTGGTTAGTAAGCTGTGACAGGAGACTCTGGATCTTGAAAGAATTTAAAAGAATTATCTTGCTTTTTATCACAACTTTTTTAGTGTTTGTTTTTAATTTATTTTTTTTTATACGATTACCTATTCTTTGGGTGGGACCGACTTGATTAAGAGATACAGCAGAGCATATCTAATGACTCTTAAAAAGTGTTAAAAAAAGAAAATGACTAAATTCCTTAATTTGGTAACTCTAGCCTTTCCTTTGGATAATTCATTCCTAATTTCTATGAGACTATCCTTCTCTTTTTGGCTGAGAAAATAGCTTTGGAAATATCTTTTTTAATTTTCTTAATCATTTCTCAATCAAAGCAAGGCAATAAAGTCTCTAAGGCACAAAAGATGACCGAGTATTAGAGAACATGAGAAAAATAAAAACATTATTAAGGAGAGAGAACAATAAAAGAACAGGTATTAAGAAATTAGACTTGAAGCAACAGAAATATGGTTCTACAGAAAGATGCTGAGGATATCAAGGACTGAACATGTGAGCAACAATGAGGTTTTGGAGAGAATAGAAACAAAAAAAGAAACTTATAGTTAACGTCAGGAAGAGACAGTTGAAATTTTTGGGGCATGTAATGAGAAAGGAGGGCTTGGAAAATTTGATGCTCACAGGACAGATTGAAGGCAAGAGTGACAGAGGAAAGAAGCACATAATGTACTTGATCAGCTTGAGCAAATGGATGGCAGAACTGGGTTTGGGAGAAATACCAAAAAGACAAAACTTATTAAGAGCTACAAGGGAACAGAAAAATGTGGAGGGCTATGATCGCATGTGTCCTGACGGGACATGGCATATAAAAAAAAAAAAAATGGATAACCAGTATCGAAGAAGGAAAACTGAATTCAAAATTAGTTCTGTTAGTCTATCTTGCCCTAGACACACCTACTATTGCCACAGCTGCAGTATATGTGCTCGTATGAACTATAGGACTCAGGATAATGATTAAGACTACATTTCAAGAATACAGGTTCTTAATGATTCTTCACTTCACTATAGAGACGTCTCTTTTGTCCTAAGATAGACTGTATGGCTGTCAGCAAGAGGAACAGCCTTAAATATAAAGTGAAACATAGCAAAAGATGCCTTTCAAAAATCCAGTCTATTAAGAAACAGGAAAATTTTATTAGTTCAAGCACCCTATTCTTTGTTTCTATCTCCTTACAGAAGAAGAGGCTTCAGGCTACATGGTTCTACCAAAGGATACCGAGAATTCTATGGAAAGAGCATGAGACTAATGAGGAAGTTTTAAGGAAGATGGAAACAGAAAGGATGATTATACTTAAAATTAGAAAGATGAAATTGAAATTTGTAGGCCACAGAATAAAGAAAGGTTTTGGAGAATTTGACACTCAGAAGGCATATTGAAGGCAAGAGGGGTAGAAGAAAGCAGCAAGTAATTTATTTTGTAGATGGATGGCAGAATAAAGGCTGTCAAAAGATAAGAAATTGTAAAGAGTTGTGATCACCCACGTCCTGAAGGGACATGGCACAAAGAAGAAGAAAAATTATAATCAAAGAATCTTATCTGCGTGTACATTTGCTTGCGTCTACATGCACTGATATTGTAGGCTATTGTATAAAGGCTAACGTGATTATTTGCCTTTTCTCTACAATTTTTCAAAATAAACTGACCACCCTCACTCAGCCTTGGAAAGTTAAATTATCTGACCCACTTTTTAACTTATTTAAATTAAATAGAAGACAATTTTGGCAGTTGTTTTTCTTTGATTGATTTCAATATTTTGAATATGTTGGTGATCTTAGATGATCTAAACTTTAAATTTACATTTTTTTTTTTTTCACCTCCAGCAAGGCAAAAATGCTGCAAAGACACATGTCGTTACTGAGCGTTAGTCTATGAGAAAAAGAAAAAGACATTATTAAGGAGAGAGAGAGAGAAAAATAAAAGAACAGGAATTAAGAAGACAATGATTGAAAAATTGTCTAGCACAGCACTAATTAGCAGCAAAACCTGGCAATTTAATATAATCTTTCCACTTGATGTTAGTGGAGAACGTTAGACTGGGAAGGCATAGTGAGTTGCTCTCCTGGAGGTTAATCATGTTGATGGAAGCCAAAAAGGGTTCTCTCAAAGAATTAACACCAAGTATTTTTGTATTGGAGGTGTTAAGGTTAACGAGCCGTTCCTGGCCACAGTTAACAACCGATTGCAGGTCATTTTTTTTTTTTTTTTTTTTTTTTTTTTTTTAGATTAGCTGCCATTTTGATCTTATCGAAACAATCAGACTTACTATTAAGACTGGTAAATAGTTGAGAAATGGCAACATCAGGAAGGTCATTGATAAAAACTAGCAACAATGTAGGTTGAATGATAGAGCCCTGATGAACGTCTGCATTATTGCAAAAAGATCTAGAAGAGTGGCCATTCAAGATAACTTTCATTTTGCAATTTGATATGAAAAACTGAATCAGTTGAAAAATTTGCCCAGAAATAGCATAACCTTTCAACTTGTAAAGAAGACCAATATGCCTTTGAGATCAGCAACAGCCCAAGTGTCACCATTCTTATCAAAAGCTTGACAGACTCTTTCAGCAATAATTATTAACAATCGTTTATTTAACCGACATAAATATGGTGAGTTGTAATAATGAAATTATTTAGTCTGTTGGGACTGTTCTGTCTGCTCATCTTCCAAGGAACATTTCTACCACCCCCAAATAAATAATTCCCCAAATACTAGCTGAGCTGCAAGATCCACTAAAGATATGTTACTGACCAAGTTTGTATGCATGCAAGAGGGGAGAAGTAGGTGCAGATTATGAGGATATGTAAGTTAGACAATGGTTGACTCTATACTTAAAAAGGTTAAGATTGTAGTGATTAGAGAAGCATCTTCTCAGGAGTCTGTTCCACAAAATAGTGGTTCTGGAGAAGATGCTTTCTGAATGGAACTTCCTCTTTACTAATGGAATATGAAGAGATGGAGGAAAATTTAGTCCTGTGAATGTGATGTGTCAGGTCTTAGCATCAACCCCCCCTCCGCAACCTGTAAATACCAGCTCTCAGTGTTCAACCCACTATAAACTGCCCCATGTATACTCTGCCATAATATATGACAACATCATCACAAATAAGTTGCTCAAACAGGGGGACTTTGATCACTGTTAAACTTTGAGAGCTGATATTTACGGGGCATTGTTGTGTGTGTTGAATGCTAAAAGGTTAAAGGTCAGAATTGGTTGAACTTAGGAATGTAGCTTATCTGAATATTTGCCTGGAAATAGCGATATAATAGCGACATACTTGCAATGTTTCATCTATGGGAAGGAGGTTGTGGGGGGGGGAGATAATCACCCACAAGGCCACATAAATGCTCTTGAACTGGAAAATGAGGATTGGGCAGAAATACACCATTTTTTTGTCTGTCTCGCAAAGATAGAGGAGTCAGGTTCTTCCGGGAGCGTTACAAAGAACTGACCATTTTTCCTGCATCTTTAATGATAGATCTTATATATGAGTTTCATGTATTTCTGTCATCCATATCGCTATCCATTTCTTCCTTTCTGATTCCAGTATTGTCTGCGATTTGAGTCATGAAAGTTCTTACTAGCTTACTTCTTGATCTTTTCTCAATAACTTAGATTCTATTGTATAAGCTGATAAACAACATTTTGTTTACTACTCCAGCAATTAGCCCCCTAAACCACAACTTGCCTTTCACAAACGGTGTCCATAATCTTTGGTATGCTCCAATATAGTTCTTCATTGTGTATCTAGTATTTTCAGCTGACGTCAATTTTCTCTGTAGTCAAGTCTATATACCATTTAGTATTTTTTTTTCCATTGACTTTGTTAATGTCCACCTGTTTGATGTGTATAAGAGAACTGTTTCTAATGTTGACCAAAATTTTTTTTTTTTCTCTGGGCTGCATTTTTTTGAATGAAAATTTGCTTGTGCATCACCAAAGGGAAATGTCAGTGAAAAGGTGTAAGCAGCCCTATGGCAAAGGGGAGAGAGAGCGCTGCAGATTGATAACTCTCTACACCAATTTGCAGATTCTAGTTACTATATTCTTAATACTTTGCATAATGCAAAAATATCACAATGTTAAAATCGGTCACTAATTATTTATAACTATTTATACTGCAACTTATCCATGCAATTACAAGTAATCCAGAATAATATTTTAAATTATGAAATCATATTTATTTTTGGTATATGAATTTTTTGAAACTGTTTTGTAAATCTTTGATTGTTTTTTCACTCATACCCAATCACCTGCTATCCTCTTCCGCCTCGCCTGCTATCCTCTTCCGCCTCACCTGATATCCTCTTCCGCCTCACCAGCTATCCTCTTCCGCTTCACCTGCTATCCTCTTCCGCCTCACCTTTGAGGTGCATCAAATCATTTGGGAAAAGAGTTGTACTTTTTCCCATTTTTGAATTCCAGATGCTATTTATTTTTGACAATGATCTTCATGCCATTTCAATTCTAATATCTTTGTCTTATGATCAATTCAACCAGGAATTCAATCCACTTGATATAAATTTTCATTGTGGTTGTTTATACATTTCATAGACCAGAGATTTCCAAGTTGCTCATCCTCAAATAAACACTTCTCTCCCGTCATTTCTTCCTTTCCGATTCCAGTATTGTCTGCGAGTTGAACCATGAAAATTCTTACTGGCCCTCCCCTTGATCTTTGACCAGTAACTTGGATCACATAGTATAAGCTAATGGCCAACTCTTTGTTCACTACTTAAGCAATGACCCCCCCCCCAAACCACACTTGACTTTCAGAAATTCTGTCTGTAATCTTTGCTAGGCTCCCATATAGTTCTTTATTGGGCATCTGATGTTTCCAGCTGACAGTGACGCTCTTTGTAGTTGAGTGGATATGCCATTTCGTATTTTCCCCCACTGACTTTGTTAATGTCTACATGCTGGGCGTATATAACGAGATTGTTACACTCTGTTTCCCATTTTTGAATTCCAGATGCTATTTATTTTTGACAATGATCTTCATACCATTTCAATTCTAATATCTTTGTCTTATGATCAATTCAACCATGATCCCAGATATTAAAAAAAATCATCTACTTGGGTTAAATTTTCGACTTTGAATGTTTATAATGTCTTCTGTTTCATTGAACAGTATGCCTTCTGTTTTAATTTCATTTGTATTGCATCAGATTCTAATCTGACAAGAAATAGTTGTGTTTGTTCAAGGTCCTGCATGATCACCAAAATGGATGCTCTTTGATAACAGTATGATAGTAGGCAAGGTTATGTGCAAGTGAACCACCAAAACAATACCCAAACCCTCCACTGCACCCTAAAAAGTTAATGGTTACTCTATGGTGGTCTTTCAAAGGGGTTATTCATTATTCATTCTTGCCACAAGCAAAAAAAATAACAGCAACTTCATATTGTAGAGAAATTGAAAGTATGCATGAAAAACTGGAAATGAAACATCTTAGACTTATGAATAGGGATGGCCCAATTTTGCTATGTGACAACACACGGCTACACGCTTCCCAATCAACTGTCTACAAGTGCATAGCCTGAATTATGTAATTTTACCTCATCCCCCATTGTATGTATTGATTCAATGCAAAAATGGTTCTTTTTTCCCCCCACTTTGTACGCATACAGTAAGATTACTCAACATTATTTCATTGTAATCATTTTCACTGGACTTATGTGTAGCAATAGATTGGAAGAAAAATTATTGGAATAAGTCAAGATTTTTTTATATAATAGGGAGCTTACTTCATTAGAGGTTTGGATCAACAACCAAGCAAAAAAGGCGTCTTTTCATGTGTGCCAACCTAATACTCGCTATTTTGGAAATCTGAATCAAGCCATTATTCAATACCATTGTTCTCATTCTGCTTTCCAGATCAGTTAATACCAGTTTTATTTGTTATATGTTGCTTGTGCATTTCTTCCACTAAACAAGAGAATGAAACTTTTCACCATTACCTGACCCAGGGATTGAACCCACAACTTTTAGGGAACAAGATATGTTTTAATCAACATCTTTAACCCGTTAAACTCTTGAACAGTTCACTACTATAATTTTGTAATATCAAACCTAAAATTTGTATTTGAGTAGTGGAGTTTTATAAGTGGCTTTTCTTAATCAGTGGCATTCATATCTATGCTAGGTTTATTGCTAGCAACTAAAACATGAACTGAATTTTTGTCTTCTTATCTTCTTGTGTTGTTCTTTTACCTTGATTTAATTCTGCAGTGATTGATGACTACCTTTTTCTCTATGTACATGATCAGCCATTCCTGATTTCAGTATTTACTCTCAGGATACAGCAGTTTGATGTTCTTCCACCCTTAGATTTAGGGAGTGGATTGTCTTAAAAATTCCACTATCTGAGTCTTAGGTGTAAGGCTTCAAAATTATCAGTATCACTCCTAGCGAGGGTTTACAGGGTGTGGAGGAATTAGGAACAGAAACATTAGTAATGAGTAGAAAGAAGGGAAGAGAGTTGATAGATTGACATTGCTTTTAAATTTTTGCAGATTAAAGTTGGCTGGAAAATATAAAGCCAGAAGGGACTTCCACAAACAAGAAGTGTGAGAAAAGAAATTGTTAGCATAGAACTTACGGATAAATCTAGCTGCATCTAGATTTATCCGTAGGTTCTGTGCTAACAATTTTCTTTCTAAACTGATGAGATCTTGATGCCAGTCAAGTACTATGCTTAAATTCATAAAGTCTAGGTACCATAGCAAAGAGCTCATCCAAACAATTACCATGAAAGTATTTATAAAAAAGGCACAGAGAGGCAGCCTTAAGGCGATAGGCAAGTGACTGAAGGCAAGCTGCCATATCAGGACCAATAATAATGCTGATTCTTCTTTGGATCTTATGAAAGAGCTCCTGAGAAGTTTAGTTTTGGAGGTGTTAAAATTGACAAGCCATCCCTTGCCACCGTTAATGACTGTTTTGAGGTTGTTTGGACATCAGGTACAATTTGGACCTTGTAAGACTGATCACCCTTACTATCAAGGCAGGAATAAATGGTCATGTTGTTAGCATAGATGCCATTGCAAAGGTCATTAATGAAGATTAAAAACAGTTTAGGATAAAGGGTGGAGACACCTGCATTAGTATGAAAGGATGTAGACGAGTGGCCATTCAGGATAACTTTCATTTCAAGATTTGATAGGAACAATTGGATCAACTCAAAAAAGTAAAAAGTATCCAGAAACATAACTTTTCAGCTTGTGGTGATGAACTAAATGCCAGACCCTGTCAAAGGCCTTTGAGATATCCAATGTTACAGCCCAGGCTTCACCGTTTTTATCTAGAGCATGATAGACTCTTTCTGCAATTATTGTTACTACATCTGCAGTTGACCTGGAAAAAAAATGAAAGACATATTGCTTGTCTGAGAAAAGACCCTATGATGAGAGATGAACTAATTCAGCATTGATTAGGGCCTCGAGGAGTTTCCCAAAAAGAGGTAGAAGGCTAATAGGCTGATAGTTGGAAGGGTTGATTGGTTCACCAGAGTTCTTAAAACCTAGAACAACAGATGATGACTTTTAGCAGGCAGGAAAGCAGGAGGCAGTGAGGCCTTTATTATACAGTTTAGAGAGAACAGGAGCTAGTTCGGGAGCATACTTCTTAATGACAATTATAGGGTCCACATGCTTTGTGGGGATCCAGGTTAGAGATGATAGCAGAAACCATGAAAGGAGTTACATGCATATCATTCAACAGAGAATCAGTTCTAGGTGGGAAGTTAGGCAGGGATACTCCAGATGAGTCCAGAGTAGAGTTTGAGAAGAATTTCTGCTTTATCAGCAAAGAATAAAGATGGGGGTAAATAGAGACCTTGTACTTATTTAGTACCCTATTACAGAGATGCCAGTAATCACAAGAGCCATAGTTTTTAGAGGCTATATGGTGCCTCATTCTCTCAGCAAACAGGGACTTAGTTCCTTTGAGGACTCACATTTGTTATGAGCAGTTGCAAATAGGCCCCTATTATGATGAGATCTATCATACTGGTATTGCCAGAAATAGTGGTTCCTGTATGTTACGTCGGTCGAGCATGCTAGTGTGAACCATGGAGAGGATTGCAGTTTCATCTGGTATTTCTGAGAAAGGTTGAAAGCGTCCATACTCACTTTGACCCCAATTGGTACGTTAAGATATCAGTATAAGGAGCATCACAAAGAAAATCTCGGAACAAGTTCCAATCAGAAAGAGTGATACGAGAAATTCCAAAAAAAGAATGAGAGTGGTCTACACTGTGGATTGAATAAAGTGTTTGTTTTAAAAATTACTAAGTACAACAGACTCCTAAGAAAGGCTTGGTAGTAGGGGGAGGCAAAACGGCTGAAATGTGAGTATATCAGCCAAGGTGAAATGCCAGTCCCAAGGTAAAAACATATTACAAAGATAGAAAACCATGACCTGGGATTTTTATTTGGAGCCCTTATCCTGATTCCACTTTCATCTTGTCTAAAGTGCTGTAGAGGATACACTCATGAGCAAATGGTTCGAAATCAGAGAGGTCCATGGCGCTGTTCTCTGTCCCAGTCTTGTATTTGTTCAAACTATTGTATTAAGCCCAAGAGTCCATTATTTTCTGTCGTGGATTGAAGTAGTGGGGCCAGTTTCTTTCTTTGAGACATGTGAGGTGGATTTATTTTTGAAGTTACCTTCTTCTAGCCTTTGCTTAAAGAGGCAGGACCTACAAAGTGGCAAATGGTTGTAATTTAGTTTTCCTTCTCTTAGACTATTTGCCAAACCAGGCTATAGTGTCCAATCTCTCCTGTTATTTATTCATAGCTGAGAGGAAAGAGATAGATAGAAATCAAACTCAACTCTCTGATTCCTCAGTCCAGGCCACTATATTTTACACCACTGTACACTCACTTTAAAGCAAAATTCCACATTAGCCGTCATTAATAAAAAACTTGAGGGTCTTTTGTCATTAGTAGGAGTTATTGAAAATGATTTTAATTGCATTCTTGCTAATGTTAAAATGAATTCACTGAGTAGAGACTTGCACAGTATTACCCTCATATTCATCTTTTATTCTGCACTAGTAACAACTGGAAGGGCATGGGGGGGTCAACTGCTGTCTGTCTCAAAATGTTGGATGTTCAGTTCTGTTCAAATAAAAATAAACATTTTCTTTGAAATGTTTGACTCTGTCTTTTTTAGCAAAATTAGAAGCGAATGAATACATTTGCTTTTTCAAAAGATTTTCTCTTTGTTTAATCTATTGGATTGCTTACTTCTACCAGCTTACACACACACACACACACACACACACACACACACACACACACACATGATGGGGAGAGTGGGTATAAATTTTTTGTTGTTGTTCTAAATGTTTGCAGAAATCGTTTTTTTTTTTAATCTGTAGATCTTTTGTGCACATATTAATCCTAAGATTATAGTTTGTATCTCTGTATAATCTGTTTTTCGCAATCTAGGAATAGCTCTAAAGTCATATATATATATATGTATGTATGTATGTATGTATATATACACACACTCTCTCTCTCTCTCTGCGTCCAGAAAAGAAAGCACTTGTTCGAGCACAAGAAAAATTATATAAATACTTAATCACAGTACCTTGTTCTGTTGTCTTTAATGAAACATATATATATATATATATATATATATATATATATATATATATATATACACACACACACATCACTTAGCTGATTAATGTTATATTCAGCACCTCAACTCCAGAGTTTCGTAGGTGAACTTTTTTTTGTAATTGTTCAGTCCACTCGTCAGGAGTTTTCAGCAATTGGTTACAGTTATTCCCATTTTTCATGATTTTTAGACTAAGTTTGATGTAATTAATTTATGCGCTAGTTCGGATTATTGGTGTTAGGTGTGTGTATGTGTGGTACCTTGCTACCAGGATGATATTCTTAATTGTTGACAGATACTTCAAATTCCTAAAGCAATTAAAATCCATACTATTAAAGAATCACTCTGATTCTCTGTATGTCACACACTCTGCATGATTTTGCATTCATGTATACAATGTCTATGCATATGTCTGTGTTGTGCCATTTTAATGTACACATATGCACACACACAAAAAATTTGGAGTTTAACATAAGATATTAGAATTATATATTCATCTCAGTCTGGACAGCTCTCTACCCTGGGCTGAGCAATAAAATCTTTGAGAGGGGGAAGAAGAAAGTAAAACATATCGACAACTACATGTCTATTAAACTTTTTACTTTACACATATGTTTGGCTGTTGAATTAAAAATAAAAATAATTGGCTTTTCTTTCTCTTACCTATAATGAGATCTTGAGTATTTTATTGATAATTATTTTACTTTTTTCCTATCTTCAGCTATTTCTCCATTTGTCCATATGCCCCCGGTGTTGCTCCATTTGTATCTCTATTGATATTGTAAAAAATTGTATCATAATGGATGCTACCTTGCTTACCCATAATTATAATGAATGATGGAAATAACAGTGAATTATGGGTAGAAAAGTAGCTATATTAGTCAATGAAAAGTCAATTGGTGGGGAAGTTTGATCAAGTATCAAGCAACTTGATGTTTGAACAGAATGGACAGACAGACAGACAGACAGACAAAGCTCAGTGAAAGAGGAAAAACAAAGGAAAGCAAGAAGCATGTAAGAAAGGAAGAAAAACAAATTGTTTTAACCCCTAAATCTACAAGCTATTTCGGATTCACTTTGGTTTCTTTTACCTCCAGATATCACTCTATTCGTATCTATTTCAATTTATGCAAGTCTAACAATGTCAGTCTATTCGCATCTGCTGTATATCGGTGTCAGTCTGTTTGCATCCATTTATTGGTGTCTAGAACCTGTCAGCATAGAGATGGCTACAAAGTAAATGTCCTAGTTATTACTTCTAAGGTCAAACTTTTTAAAAAATGACTGGCCCACATATCGTGTTTTCAGCTAAAAATGACAAAAAATGAATTAGGAAAAATAATGCCACAATTAACTTCTCAACAAAAAATACATTATTTAAACGATAAAACAATCAGACAATTCTAAAATTTTATTGAATCTTTGGAAAATTATTGATTTATATTTGAAATTATTTAAAAAAACAAATTTTGTAGAAATATTTTAAAATTTGTCATTGAATTAAGTATACACTATTTGAATGGAGATGAAATGGATATCAGTGTCACAATGGTTAATTTCCTTTTTTGGTCTGCTAACAAGGTTCAAGGCCATGCAGAAATTATCCATAGTTGTTGTCATCAGTAATAATGCTTTCGGCCATTCTTTGGTCTTCCTCAGAAATAAGACATTGGTGATATTTGTTAGAAGGTGAGATGAAGAATTTAAACTGATTTATCATATTGGTGTTTCTGTTAGAGGACATTATGGTATGAAAAAGTTTTACAGCACAAGACATAATGAAAAATTAAGGAAGATCATTGGTTTTATAACAGCATCTTTAGCTCCGTAATATTGGGATTTGGAAAATACCTGTAATTAGAATATATTTCATTGATTCATTCATTCATTTTCTATGGTTTATCAATCCTTTGCAGGTTATTAAAAACCAGAAAATATTTTTAGATTGTAAGTATTTTTAAAAATATTTTTAGATAATGATATAGTGATACAAGTTTTACTAATTAGCCCATAGCTGGTGGGGGAAAAGAGGGGGAACTATACTCTTCACAATAGTATTTGCATGTAAGTGAATATAATGAACCCAACTGGAACTGAAACTCATCCCCACCCTTAACAATTTTGAGTCATTATCTGTTACACGACCCGCAAGCTTATAGCATCTGGTATTCCCAAGCAGACACCCATCTCAGTACTGACCAAGCTTGACATTGCTTAAATTCAGTGTTTCTTTTCTTTAGTTTATTGGTATGTATGCTGCATACACGCATACTAATATATATATATATATATATATATATATATATATATATATATATATAGTTTTAAGGTATGCTATATTTATGGGTAAAACTGCTTAATATCAAGGATAGGTCATATATACATATAAAAGTGGACATTGAAGTCAACACCCAAAGGGAAGAATCTGTTTCATGCTTGAGGTCATGTCATGACTATTGTGTTCAAGCATGAAACAAAATGTCACTACTCTATGTTTCATCGCCTTGAAATATAGAAGAAACACTTCTGGATTATATAACATGAGATATGACATAACATATATTAATGTATTCAAATTTGTATCTTCATTCAATTGATGCTATTGCACATGTTTACATAATTGTGTTTATTGTAACTCTGAAGGTTAAAGTTGTGGTGTATATATGTGTTTTGAGATATATACACACATTATTTACATTATTTGAACTATTGTCCTCATATTTGTCGCCATATTTATTACAACGTTTCGGCTATTATATGCTCCGGCCTTCTTCAGGTGGTTGGAATGTCGAACTGAACTCTTTATTTCGCTTACTGGGGTAGACTGTTCCAGGGAGAGCTCAATGTAGATTACAGAGCATTATAATGATGATAAGAAGATGGAGACTAATTATCCATGTTGTTTATAATTTTTATTTCGTGAACACCAAGATGTTCATCTCATCAGAATGACAAACTGCTTCACAACTGGAAAACCTACACTAGATGTGGATACTTTAGCTTGGTAGTGGGGGAGGGAAGGTAGAAGGTTAATGGATGTCAGTTATCAGTTATCTCCTGTCCTTTGAATGTTCTCCACTGCCTTAACTGGGTATTGAACTCACATTCTTTGGGTCCTGTGACTGGATCTAACTAACACCTTTATCCACTGTGCCATGTGTCCTTGAATGAATTTCTGGGTATTATAAACCTAATGTCTTCAGCAACCATTTTTTACCAGTGCTCATATTGCAATTATTGCTGTTATCAATACATGTTTTACCAGAGCTCATATTGCAATTTTGTTGTTATTATCACTTTTCTCTGGCTCTCCTTATTACCTTATCTCAGAAATATAAACATATATATATTCATCTCTTCAGAATGACAACCTGCTTCACAACTGGAAAAACTACACTAGATGGATACTTTAGCTTTGTAGTGTGGAGGGAAGGTGAGAGAAAGACGTTGGGTTAATTCATGCCCTGCTCAAATTGCAAAACTCGGAATAAACGCTACTACTATTATTCAAAGAGAATAAAAATACATCTTAAACAGTCAAACATGAAAAGAAATTAACAATACCTAAAAGCAAACCCTCTTGAAAGTGGTTAAAGAAATGTTCAAAAGCACTTGGGGGGACAATATAGACAATTTTTGCATTACCTTACTCCCACCAAATATAAGTATGTTTGGAAAAACTAGATAAAAAAAAAAAAAAAATGAATCAAATTTTCCTTGCGTGCCATATTCAATGAAACATAGACAAGGAAAGTCTGCCTACCACACAGACACTACATTGGTTCTTGATAATGACTGTAATGGTCGAAAGTACTTGGAAAAAAAAAAAAAAAAATAAAACAATTTTGGGACAGTTTATTCATAACTTTGAACACAATACTCAACAATTGAAAAATTGGAAATATATAATAAAAATTTAAACAGTCAGTTCTTTTAAATCACACACACACACACACATATTTATATACACACACACATACCCCTGTGCACAATCCTTCCTTCAAAAATGTGAGAGTGTATATGAATCTATGTAAGTGTGTATATATTTATATATTTTGTGTGTGTTTCTGTGTAATGCTTGCATGTAAAGCATGCTGTAAAATTTATTAGAGGATGGGTACCTAATGCAATCACTTGCTTGTATATATTTTTTCTTTGCTAGATGTTAGATGCACATATAATCTCTTATTTCCATTAAAGAAAAAAATTCAAGAGTCAGTAATGCTCTTTAGTTATTGTAGATGTTTTTATAAGTTTCAGAAACTGTCACTTGCCTGTTGTTGATAAATGCTGAAAGAGAACTGGTTGTAATGATGGAAAGCATAACAATTGAAAAACCCACAACAATAATAATGCCTCCAGTCTTGCTGAATAGGAGAGGAGGGGATTATTTGGGTGGGGGGTTCTGTTTGTGGGGAGAGGGATTCTTCTTGTAATTATGGAAACTCTTTAAATTGGTATTCATTGTGCATGCTTTAAAAACAAAAAAAAATTCTTTCACGTCAGCAAAATTCCCCAGTGTTGCCAAGGACAAAGTAATTTTTGTTGTTAGTAATGTGAATTCATTTTGATGTTTACTAAAGTTATCTTAAGGTCAAATGATAGGAAGAAAATAAGAGGGTAGGAAGATTTTGAAGAGAGAGGACCTGCTGAGTGAATGAGCATTGCTAGCTGAACCCCATTTTAAATTAGACTTGTTTTAGCAATGGATATTTTAAAGTTTAATATGGTTTTGATATATTTTCTTTAATGATGCATTATAAAGTTGTATAAAGTAAAATTATTTATTCTATTTTGTGCAAACTGTTATGCTTGAGTCACTTTCACCTTTTGGCTCTTGATTTTATGCATTTGAAAACAAAAACATTAAACTGAATTCATCTGGTAAATTAAAAAATAAATAAATATTTTCAGTCCTTTAAATTTAACTCACACTGTAAATTAAAATAACTTTAAAAAAAAAAAATAAAGTATCCAGTTTTCCTTTTAAAATTGTGATTCATTTCAATTACATTCGTAATTTTCTCTCCTTCTTGAGACTTGGGAATTAAATTGAAAATTATTTACATTTTTTTTAAAAAAGAATGGGTACATTTTATAAATGAAAAAATAAAAAAAAATTAGATGTATGTGTTTTAACTTTACTTTTTATGGATTCATAAAAAATTAAAATGTAATCAGTTTCCTTGTTTTGTTTTTCCTTTTAATGATTATTTATTTACTAATCCTAGGGATTAGGGTCCTATTTCCTGTTTCGGAGGTTAAAATGAAATTGTTACATTTGCTTTATTTAATGAATTTGACTACTGCTCATATGTGATGTTTCACCATTTCTTTTATAGTTGAGTAGTTTGAAGGAGAGACAACTATGGCTGCCTTCCACCTGATACATTTTTTATAATTCTTCAGCTTTTGCAAATATGCATTGTCTTTTTATTCTCTTAAGTGATTATGAAAGATAATAAGCATAACATAGTCCCTTATTTTTTAAATTTTTTTTTTTTTTTTTTTTTTTTTTTTGTATTAGTGCTTTTTATATCAGAAGACCCTACTCAGATGTTTAATAAAATTTACATTTAATCTTCTGTTCAGTGGAGGATTAATTTTATACTTTTTCTTGCAATGTATGAAAAAGTTGCTGATACAGGTAAAAATTGTGTGATGAAGGGAATAGACATTACACTGAAAACTTGTAATAGAACTTCATCTCCACCTGTAAAGGAACAAAAGAAAGAAAGAAAGTTCTAGCACTTGTGATGAAGAAGAACTCTAATGGTTTCCAGTTACAAGCACCAAATCCAATGGCTTGCAGTATACTATTATTAGGTGGGTGCAAAAATAATGTCGGTTTTTGACGTTAAAAAATACGTCAAAAACAGACATTATTTTTGCACCGACCTAATACTTCAACTTTTAAATTGACTAATTCGTTGTTATTATATCTCCGTCCCATGCCGTAATCAAAAGTTTGGTTCCAATCGAAGGCAAAAATGATTACTTTTTGATGGTCTTCATTGCACAAGTGGGCATCAACATTTATCTTTAGCTGAGACTTTTTATATAATACCACTTTTAAGAGATAAGATATTGAGTGTTCCAGGAATATTCATTATAGCAGCGGCTTATAAACAATTTCAGATTGCAAATCATCATTAGAAGAGGAAAGGCAGGAGAACTATTCCAACTGTCCAGAATAACTTTTCATACATCAGTTCTTATCAGTTTTATATAAAGGACATTCACTTGTGCTCCTTTTTTTGTTGTTGTTTCCTTTTTAGAGAGTTCAGAGATAATAAAGTAATTAAAATGAGTCTTTAATGAAATAATATAATTTAAATGAGCTGTTAGGAACCTACATGAGTTACAACAAAACAGTATCCGAAATGGCTAAGCCAACCTGATACGATGGAAAAAAAAAAAAAAAAATTTCACTGCCGATGTTCAAATGCCCTTCTGAATACATTTATTCGAAATACTACATATAGAAGTCGCTCGTCTGACATTAAATAGATAGCGTCAGCCTGTAAATGAATTTAAGATAATTTTATAAATTTAAATGGAAAATAGCACTAAGCTGGTTGGTCAGTGAGTGCTGAACGATTCCTTATAAGGAAATGGCTAAGATTATCATTAGCATGGGGCTGTTGAATAAGTTGATGACTGTTTTCAAGGAAGTAGAATCTGGTGGTAGTTAGAGACAAACCAGAGAATATTTTACTATGAACACCAAAAACTGTCAAAAACAACGATGTAAGAACTGAAAATGGATACAAACTGTGAGAAATGAGTACTCAAAACAAGGTTCCAGTATATTTAGGTATTTTATTCGGGGTTTTACTTGCTCTGTCTGGTTGGATAGGATAGGTGACAACTTCTGCCATGTCAGCTTAGTTAACCAATCAACGTTTTCTCTATGGCTTTTCTCCTACCAACTCTCTGCTCATCCTAACAGCTTGCAACACAAACAGACAGCATCATAGCTACAAAGGGACAGTCTGTTCACATTTACAGGTAGTTCAGAATTTAACTGCATCTCTTAATATATATAATTGGACATTATCTGTTCATCTTGAAAGACAACTGGATGGAACATATACAAATCTATTTAGAAAAATCCAGAACATTAGTTTTGAGATCCCATGCAACGCTTAACACAATTTATGCAGAACTGAGACCAATTTCTCTTAAGCTCAAACAAAAATGATTACATTTTGCAGGTCACCACCACCAAATGAAGAGGAAAACTGTCTTGTCCTTACTCCTATGGTATCCTTCTGGAAGTGTCTTCTCACGAAAATTGACTTTCCCAGACTAGATAGCTCGGAACTCGAAGTTGGACATTGGGGATTTGGGGGCAGCAATGCAGGACTGAACAGTGTGGAAAGGAATTGTCAGTGGAGTTCCGAACAACCATAGGGAGGTTGAAAGATGAAGATGAATATAGATCTATGACCATAAAATGTTCAATGTCCAATTTTGTTGTTACTTGTTGTGAAAAGTTTTCTTTTTTATTTATACTTTCGTTCCCTTTCTCTTAAGTCGGTGTTGCTTAAAAGACCTGACTTTGAAGATATTATCTGCCAGCCATAAATACACTCAACATTTCAAACTCTGTTCTCATCATTTTCAGCCCACTTGATTTCATGTGTGTTCAGGCTTACAGCCATATCACTGGTTCTCATGCAAACACCAAATTTAAGCAACATCAAGCCTGGTCAGTACCTAGATGGGTAACTACTTGGGAATACCAAGTGCTATAAACTTGTATGTATGGGTGGTGTAATGGATAACTGCTCAGAATTAGAAATTGGAGAACTATGTTCAAATTCAAGTCAGGTTTTTTATATTCACATACACATAAATAACTTCTCAGAAAAGATATGAATCCATTTCTTCTTCCCCCCACTATGGATTAATACGTAAGACTTGTATCAATAAAATCATTATCTCCAAAAAATTCTTAAAATCAAAAAATGTTTTCTGGCTTTAAATAATCTACAAAGGGTTGATAATCCATAAAAGTTTAATTCTCTTTTAATGAAAGCTGCATGTAGGCAGTGGTTTAATGGTTTGGACTGTTTCAAGCAATAAAAAGCAGATGGTATGCAAACTATTCTTGGTTAAGAATGTCATTCTCTTCAAAGGTTATAAATGTCTGGAGTGATGAATCATTGGAGATCTAAAACTTCAGAAAACTTTTTTCCTTTCTCTTCATTGTTTTTCTGCCTATACACAATGAAGAGTTGTGCACAGGGTTTGTAACCCCTTATCAAAGGGTTCATTTATTTTTTGTTGATTTGTATTGATTTATATTTGCTAGTTTTTCTTACAGTTTTGGTATTGGAACTTGCTATTGTCTTCAAAACCATTGTGCACCCCTGACTCTTCTCTCCTGGTTCCATTTTAGGGCAAATCTTGAATTCCTGGCTTCCACGTCTAAAAGCCTCCCATGACTCGTCTGGTAAGCTGACTTTTCAATTCCTGAAATTTTCCATTATCTATACTCGAATGTTTACCTGGCACAAACCTTTCTTGTTTGTAAAACTATCTTCAATCAAGAGAGGCAACTTTTCACATTTGGTTGGCTTGCTTATTTTTATTTTTTTTATTATTAGATTTTACATTGTAGACTTTGGTAAATCTTCTGCTGTTAGATATTCGCTTGTTGGAGCTTCAGTTTTGTTAACAATTTCTTCTATTTAATACTGCTGCAGGGAACACTTTCAACTTTGTAAAAGCTAAGATCAGTTCTTCATTACTCAAAAAATTCAGCCTTTTAAATGTTTTTGTGACAGCAAAGCTTTTTACCAAAGATTATAGTGCAGTATCTGTCTAATCTCTGGCTTTTCTGAGCTGGAAGCAGTTAGCTTTCTGACAAGGAATCCCTAACATTCTTCTTTTATGATCCCTATTCCAATTATGTTATTATAAGATTCCATCTTATTATTGATACTTTTTGATATAATGGAATATACATACCACCTGTTTTCCCCCTCACTGGAATATGATTGGCTGGTGTCCGTCATAAATACCGACAGACATGTAGGAGAGTCAGAGAGCTAAGTCTATAATAACGCCAATTACCAGTGCTACCATATTCTATTTGGTTATAGTAGCCAAAGCCGCTTAGCTACTTCGTTCAAATATATCCCTTTCTGGGACATATCATTTTTTATCTTAACTCTCTAGCCAGATTCACTCTTCATTATTCCTATTATTTTATTACTAGTTTGATTCCATCTTCTTAATGCTTTTTATCCTAAGCCTCTAATCAGAGGCAACTCTTCATTATTACTATTATTTTCATTATTTACATTATTCAGACTATTGTCCTCATCTTTGTTGCCATATTTATTACAATGTTTTGGCCGTTGAACACTCCGGCTTTTTTCAGGTGGTTGGAATGTCGAATTGAACCCTTTATTTCTAGTTCCATGTGCCATGTTTAATAGATGTCAGTTATCTCCTGTTAATTTCCCTCTGAATGTTCTCCGCTGCCTTAACCGGGTATTGAACTCACACTCTTAGGATCCTGTCACTGAATCTAACCAACGCCTTTATCCACTGTGCCATGTATCCTTGAGGAGGACATCTGTGTATAAATTTCTGGGTATTATAAACCTAATGTCTTCAGCAACCATTTTTTACCAGTGCTCATATTGCAATTTTGTTGTTGTTATCGCTTTTCTCTGGTATTCCTTATTACTGGTTCCCATATCATATTCATTTCTATGCTTGGTCAGCTCAGGAGATTTTTGTGGCCTAGCATATGTGCTGATTCCTTGAGTTTACAAATTTTCCAATGGTGTTCTTCGACTATGATCTCAACATGATCCCACAGAGGGCGGTGATCTCCCTTCTCTCTCCATATGTGGTCAGCCACACTTGATTTTTCCACTTCCCCTCATGTTACAGCTTTCTGGTGTTCTTGAAGCCTTACCTTAAGGGGGCAGTCTGTCTCCCCTTTATATTTCTTTCGGCAGCTGCACGGGATAGCGTACACACAGTCTTTAGTCCTGTTCTCTTCTATGGGGAGTCTTACATGGGAGAGATATCTGCGAAGTGTCATCAAGCTTTTGAAGGTTGTCTTGATGTTATATGGACTGCAGATCCTTTGTATTTTCTCTGATAACCCCTTCACATAAGGCTGGCAGACTGTTTTCTGAGTGTTGTTGTCCTCGTCTTGTACCCGCCTATCCCAGTTTTTTGGGACTGCTACCATGTACCCAGAGTTGTTGTTACATTGTAGAGGAGAATAGAAAAGCTGTAACATGAAGAGAAGTGTAAAAATCAGACGTGGCTGACCACATATGGAGAGAGAAGGGAAATCACTGCTTTCTGTGGGATCAGGTTGAGATCATAGATAAAGAACACCATTGGAAAATTTGTAAACTTAAGGAATCAGCACATATGCTAGGCCACAAAAATCTCCTGAGCTGACCAAGCATAGAAATGAATACGATATGGGAACCAGTAATAAGGAGTGCCAGAGAAAACCAATAACAAAAAAATTGCAATATGAGCTCTGGTAAAAAATGGTTACTGAAGACATTAGGTTTGTAATACCCAGAAATTCATACCCAGATGTCCTCAAGGACACATGGCACAGTGGATAAAGAAGTGTGAGTTCAATACCCAGCTAAGGCAGTGGAGAACTTTCAGAGGAAAATTAACAGGAGATATCTGATAATTGACATCCATTAAACATGGCACATGGAACTAAGACAGTCTACCCCAGTGAGTGAAATAAAGTGTTCAGTTTGACATTCCAACCACCTGAAGAAGGCTGGGGCGTACAATGGCCGAAATGTTGTAATAAATATGGCGACAAAGATGAGGACAATAGTCCGAATAATTTAAATAATGTACATAATACCACATCTCATAAATATAGACAGATACTATTATTTTATTACTAGTTTGATTCCATCTTATTATTGATGCTTTTTATCTCAACCCTCTAGCCAGATCCACTCTTCATTATTCCTATTATTTTATTACTAGTTTGATTCCATCTTATTATTGATTCTTTTTATCCCAACCCTCTGGCCAGATCCACTCTTCATCATTCCTATTATTTTATTACTAGTTTGATTCCATCTTATTATTGATGCTTTTTATCCCAACCCTCTGGCCAGATCCACTCTTCATTATTCCTATTATTTTATTACTAATTTGATTTCATCTTATTATTGATACTTTTTATTCTAACCCTCTGACCAGACAATGCCAGCAGGTACTACCTCCATAATTCTTGACTAGGTGGGGGTGTTTTCCTGATGCTGCTCCTTGGGCAGTTCTTTGTGGCCTTCATTATCTCATCAACATTTTCCTATTTTTTCTACCTACATATATAAATGTTATAAATTGAACTAAGCACCACTATTGAAGAATTAAAAAAATTCCTACGTTATTTTGATACCATTTTTTTTTCTCATGAAATTGCAGGAGAAAATGCTATTGATGAAAAGTTTGAGTTAAGAATGTATTTCAATATGAGTCCTGCAATAAAGTTCAAACACCTGAAGATTGTTTTTGTCATGTGTTCAAGTATTGGATATAGTAGCTTCATTGTGAAGTGAAATAAGCAAATTGCTAGTCCAAACTTGAAGATCTATGGGCAGAGCGATTTGTCAAAATCCTGAATTGTACTTTTAATGTTAAAAATCGCTATATACGCAAACAGTCAGAAATTCACTGCAGAAGCCAACAGACGAGCTAGAAAAATAAACAAGCACCCAATTCAAACTGCTTTTCTCGACAAACAATATTAGCATATCTGAGATGCATTTATGGCAGCAGCTGTGACTGTCTTATTTCTATTTTGGTTATTTTGTCTTAGGCATATTGTACAGAACACATTGTAGTAATTGTAAGAGTAAACAGAACTCGGGATAACAGTAAAAGTGCTAAGCTTTATTCAACTAAACAAAACTCGGCTACAAAAGAAAAATAGGAGTTACAAGTTAAATAGTCAACTGGGGCGAGTCCATTACTTGTACATAGGGAACATAGGATACTACTAACACATTCTTTGTTCTTAGAAAAATGTAGCATTACCATCCATAACAATCTGGGAGTCTTGGTGTCTGTTCGGATCTCGGATCTCTTGACCTGTTGGACTCCAGTGTCATCTCCGTTATGTGGTGTGTCCTCCTCTGGTATGGGGAAACTCAGGGCACTCCAATTTTGTTCCACAGTGGGGGACTCGGGAGTTAACTCTGCTTCTGGGCAGGGTGCTAAATCCCGAACAGATACCGTAGACTCCTTCCATCTGGATACTTTATGTTGGCATAAGTTGGATTACTTTCTAAGAGTTTGACTTGGTCCACATAAGGATTGGTTTTACAATTTCTTACAAACCTCCTTAATAATATGGAATATTAGCCAGGATGAGAGAGACCTCCCATGTGATGAATGATGATGGAATGCAAAGAAACGCTTGTGAGGGGTTGTATTTGTAGAAGTAGATAGCAAAAATCTTACAGAGTGTAGCACTTCAGGAAGCATCAATTCCCAGTACTCCTCAGCAATGTTTTGTGATCTAACATCTAAATTACCTTCCATATAATGCTGTTAAATCATTCAACCTGTGTGTTCCTGTTTGGATGATATGGAGTGGTTTCCTTGATAAGAGTGTTTTCTGACAAGTTATAGAAACGATGTTTAATTTCCACACAGATTCTGCAAGAAGCATACACCATTTTTACCTCCTCTGTAGAAAAAGGAAGTTTTTTCTCTTTAATAAAATGTAAGAATCTAGTAACTCCCTGGTGGCATAGCTCATTGTGAATATTGGTAAGTGTAGAACTGGTAATGGTTGAACAAGTCTAAAAGCTCAACTAAGTGCATTGGGAACTCTGTGCTCCTTGCGGTATTTTATTGTGTAGTCGAAGGCTGAAAGTTCTAACCTCCAATCTTGAATCTTAACATTCTTAATTTTTGTATGCTTTTCATTGGTAAACATGCAGGCCACCAATCTCTGATCAGTAATTAGGGTAAAATGTTGCCTTGACCAAATAGTGACTCCACATCTAAACTGCCTCAATAATTGCCTTGGCTGCCTTCTGTATTATGTGATACTTTGATTCACTTCCCTGTAGTGTTTTTGGCATGAATGCTACTGGGCATCTACTTTTGCTAAGGGCTGCAGAAATAGCCACATCTGATGTCACATACCCCACCCTGAAAGGTAAACTTTTATCTCTTGGTTCTAGTTTGGTCTCCATTAGTCCTCTTTTTTTTTTTTTTTTTTTTTTTTTTTTTTTTAATTGATTCAAAAGTTTGAGTGCCTTTTTCTCAAGTGGGAATTTTTTATTTTTTACTAAAGGTAGAATTTTATAAGAAAAATTATGTCTCTATTTAGCATAATACGCGAACATGCCCTTTTTACTGATTTTAAATTTTCTGGAAGTGGTAGCTTTTTTAAGGGGCTAAATCTTTCTGGGTTGGGCTTAATGATTCCACTGCTGACATGGTATCCTAAAACATTGATGGAAGGTACCAAAATCACAGACTTCGATTTATTGAGTATAATTTTAGTTTTCACCATCGCCTCCAGGAACCTTTTCATATTTTGGTCGTATTCTGTCTGTGTACATCCTTCAATAATGTCATTAATGTAAGGGAAAGCACTGTGGAGATTATCTTTCTTTATTTTGTCTATAGCTCTTTGGAATGAAGCAGCCCTGTTTCTGACCCCAAACAGAATTCTGCAGAACTGTAACAGGTGACCATTCGCCTCAAAAGCTGTGTATTTTCTATTCGATACTTAAGCGGCACCTGGTGGTAGACATTTTTGAGGTCAAATGTAGAAAAAACACTGTATCTAGCAAGGTCATTAATCATTTTATCAATTCTTGGTAGAGGATAAGTGTCCAGTTCTGTATACAGATTTATCATTTATAAGTAATCTATGCACATTACTTTTTTATGACGGTGTGTGTGGGGTCCCTTACCACTACCAGCTGGGCTCGTAATGGAGAAACACTTTCTTCAATTATGACTTCAGAAAGCAGGTTTCCGCATTTCTTTACTGATGATGGACTGAGCCTCTTTGTTAAAGTGCCTCGACTTGACGGCAATAGGTTTACAGTTTGGTGATAAATTGGGAAATAGTGAAGGGTTTTTTTATTTCTGCCACGTTTAATGCACAAACCTGATGACTACTGTACACACTTAATTCAGGGACCCTGTAGTTGAATGTCGTTTTTTAATGCTGATGCAGAAAATCCTGACCAAGTATCACATTAGAACATAAATCTTTCAAAACACCTAGATGGGTGGTAACATACAATCGACTGTTAAGGCAAAGGGTTAGATTTACAACTACATATAGCCCCTTGAGTTAGTGTTTAAAGTTTTCTGGGCTATGGTGATACCTTTACTGGATGAGTGGATTCCAAGTTCACTTCTTACATGATTCTTCCACTGATATAACTATCAGTGCTACAGGAACTGAGTAGAGCACTTAGCTTTTTATTTTTATTTTTTTTTTATTAACCACTACATGCGTTGTAGTGGGATAGAGCTCTCGTGGTACGTTAGCAAGTGTGGTCAGTATATGAGAACAGCCACTGCTGCTTGGATTTGGACCGACATGCACAAGTGTAGTGTCTTTCCTTTGAGCATTTTTTACAAAGAGCTCTACAAAAAATTCGTCCAGAGACTCTCTTGACTTCTGTTGTCTTGTGGTCAACAGGTGCCTTGCGAACACCTTGTTAGGGGTTTTAATAAATAAAGCGTTCAATTATCTTATAGCCACATGGAAGTCTGCACATCCTTCGATATACTCAAATACACTGGGACTTAATACAACTCAAGATTGCCGAGTATGTTATTCTTTCCTGGTAATCATCTAATATATTATTTAGTAGGCTAGTTCGCCAATGACAGTAGTCTCTGGCAGCTGTTGGTGAATAAAGTTTGACATCCAAGCATTTTGGCTTCCATGCTAGATTTTATCTACATGTTTAGCTGAATAAATTGTAGTAATTGTAAAAGTAAACAGAGCTCAGGACAAAAGTAAAAGTGCTAAGCTTTATTCAACTAAATGAAACGCGGCTAAAAAAGGAAAATAGGAGTTACAAGTTAAATAGCCAACTAGGGTGAGTCCATTGCTTGTACATAGTGAACATAGGATACGACTACTACACACATCCCCTTTTCTTGGTGTAACGAAGTAGTTGTAGAGAGAAGGCATCATTGTTGTTGGGAATCTGCCATAATGGTGGCTTTCTTACATCACTGCACACAATCAAACAATTCAACAGAAAGAATACACATGAGAAAGACAAAAATGGATACACAAATACAACAATGATGAACGTATACAAAGTGTAACACTTACTGTTGATCAATATTAACTTGAAATCAACTGACATGAAAACATTCCAAACTATCAAAATAAAATGACTCTCTCAATTCAGAAACACCAACTGCTTTTATTGATGGGACAATTTTTTATTGGTCGATGGCTGGAGAGGACAAACTATATTAGCATATTGGAGATGCATTTATGGCAACAGCTGCCACTGACTTGTTTCTATTATGGTTATATTATCTTCAGTATATTGCACAAAACACACATCCTCTTTTTCTTGGTAAATGACTTTCTCTTTTGTCACATGTTTTTTTTTTCTCTTTTGTGGACCAATTAATTACTCGGGTTTTCAATTAACTCTGGTTTTCTCAGCTCTCCCAGTGGAATTAAATTCATGAATCCATTCAGAATTCGGACTCACTTTTCAATGCAGTGGAAACAATTTCACAAAATAGTGATGTTGAAGTGGAAAAATTGCCCCACGTGATAAATAGATTTGCCTCAATTCTGCAACAGAGATTGGAGATCAGGAACAAAAAAGGGAGCTAAAAACTGTCCATAATTTTTTTTTAAATTATAATTTGCAGAATCATTTAGTTGATAGTTACCGAAACATGTATATTGTATTGCATTTATTGTTAACTACACCAGTGACTGTCAGAAGTACTGAAAGAAAACTAAAACTTATAAAAGATTATCTGCGATCTAGACGAAAGGTTATCTGGGTTAGCAATAATTTCCATTGAAAATGAATGTGCTCAAAGTTGTGAATACATTTGCTTATGCTAAGTCTTGAAAAAACACTATATAAAATTCACTATTTTTATCCATAATGTTGAATGTGTTAAAATTATTCAACTTTTTAATGAGAATAAATCTCAAGTTGATGTTGAAACTTGAAAGTGTTCAGAAGTATTAAAACCTGTGAAATTATTCAACGTAGATTCAAGAGACAAATGAGTTTTCTCAATATTTATTTATGTATATGTAGATAAAATGTGGCAGCAGGCTGGCTGCTGATCACTGTTCTTGAACTTGAACTCTGCTTGCCACATTCACTGACCCAGTCACACTTTAATAATCCTTAAGCCATAATAGCACATACATACCCCCATGTTTACTGTGTTTATCATATTACACCCCATACAGACATGTGGAGGGGGGGAATAAAAATATACTTTTTTTCCTTTTTTTTTTTTTTTTTTTTTTTTTTTTTTTTTTGCATAATTATCAAAAAATAAAGTTCATAATGTGAATTAAAACTATACAATGAAGATGTTGGTATGGGAGCCTTCCCATGGAAGAAAAAGCAAGTTAACTTGGCAAATAATATGGTAGGGATGTATAGAAAAATTAAGATGAAAACATAAAAAGAAAAAACAAAATAAAATGTTCCCCCTGCTCCAGAGAACTATGTCTTCTGTCACTCCAGAGGTGGGGAAAAAAACTCTGGTAAATCAAAAAGGGGCCAATGACAATTCACATGTTAGCTAAGTTAACCAATTCCCTGAAAAGACAAAAAGCTGCCACATTAACTAGGTTAAACAGGCATGTCTTTCATGGAAGAACTAGTCCTTCAACCAGTCATTTTGAGATGCCAATCGAGGTTAGCACCGCTTACTCACCAGTCGTGCATCAGTCATGCACCTTTCAGCAAAAATTTCCTGTGTACAGTGCACACCCCCTTTTTTTTTTTTGTTTTGTGTATAAAAATCTGATCATAAAAACCCACGCTGTAGTCGAGTATATGTAGTATGTGAGACTTGCAGCTAGCCGCTTCAGTCCTCTTGAGCCGAGGAAAGTCATTCAAATAGTTGTCAGACTCAGACCGAGCTCCCTGGTGAAAAGCTTCTGGAAGTAATCACAAAACTCTTTGCATATAGCCTCGTCTGTTGTCAAAGTTCTTCTATCTGGCTATGTGACACATGTGTGATATGTACTAAAATCAGAGACACTACAAAGTTCCTCTGCATGCAGTTCTGTAGCTATATTTGTTGCCTTGGCAGACATTCACTTTAAACTAATTACCTGAGCTTAGTCCTTCTTTGTTAAGCAAGGGGGCCAGGTTCAGCCTTAGCTATAGCTACCTTCTCACTATCTTCTAATTTGACAGCACCCCTCTATTCTAGATTCTACTGACTTTTGTGCCACTGGTATGTCCAGTTTGGATTGTCTGTTATAATTGGTGACAAAAAACCTAATGATGTCCTCAAGGTATCCACACTGCTTATTTCCCAACACAGAACCCGTCACTTTTCTGGTCCCAGAAATCCAACACATTTAACAAAGAAGTGTTGAATCTCCGATGTTCAATAAAGTTGATGTGGATACTGACAAGCTTGTGGTTCAAATAAACTACACTATGGAAGCTTAGACAATATAAGAGCCCTAAATAAATTCTCCTGACTAAAACCTGGTCAAAGTCACTGCACTGTGTCTGGGTCACCTCTATCTGTCCAATCCACTCTTCCCATTTCAGATGTTCATTTCAAGTCTGGTGACAAACCCACAAAAGTTTGTTTTTTTTTACATTAGAAGGAATGTTAGTATACTTCTAAAATCCCTCACAGTATAAATTGGGATCTAGGACAGCATTCCAATCACCCACTAAAACTACTCATTTTGACAGTATCACAAACTGATTAATCTGTGGAAAGACAGCAACCCACATTGGTCACTGAGCACATAAACCCTAATGAGTTGGAACACTTTCTCCTGTATGGTAACATTCAGCATGCATGAACCAACTGTCAGGTTTGTGAAGAGAAGCAAAAAATTTGCATCCAATGAACAACTTTACTAATAAACACCCCTTGAACAGTTATCACTGCTGAGAAGAGGCAGAACCTCTTTGACAGCACACATCCTCATAGTCACTTGCAATAAGGTGGGTCTCTTGAACGCAATAGATATTCACACTGACACGTTGGAGATCACAAGTGAGTGAAGCTTTTTCAACTCGGAACTCAACACTCGGCCATTTAAACTTGCTAACAAAAGAACCATGATCGAAGCTCACTGGCGTTGCACAACCTGGACAAACGTGCCGAGGGTCAAGACACTGATGGCCATCATGTAGATCCTTGGCCCATTTCAGTCTTGATAGTGCTGTCCAGGGACAGCCCACGAATGTCTATTGGGAATGTTAATTTTACTGCTTTATAAAGAGAAGGAATGCATGAAAATGGGGACACCCTCCCAGAACAGTATTACGGCAAAACAGTAGAGGAGAAATTTTAAAATGAAGACTGTCTCTCCCAGCATTGACCCAATTTGCTGTGTGCTTGGACCAACTCCTACCACTGTCAGTCCTCTCTGCACCCAAGAGAAGTTTCAACGATGCTCCACATTTTTCATCCCCCCCTCTACTTTTTTAAAGTTTTAGAGGGCCCTTAATCCCTTCAGGCTCTGAGGCTACATATTCTTTTTTTCTGAGGATGTCATGTTCATATAGTAAATGTCCACCTTACTGTTCTTATTACTTATCAATCCACTAGTCTTTTTTATGTGTTTTTTTTTTTCTTTTGATTTTTTACAGTAAAGTTTACCCTGTACAAAGGGGTCACTTCATGTACAGTGTTATGGTGTAGTTTATATGGATAATAGGGGAAGATAACGGTTAACACTAGACAGGTCTGAATTTTTTTCGAGAGGAGCTTTTCTTGTTTGTTTTTGAGGTGGCTGTGGGGGAAAGGGTGGTAAACTGGGTAGTGAGGGGAGAGAATACTTTTTTTTTTTTTTTTTTTTTTTTCTTTTTTTCTGACAGGATTTTGGACCAGCTGAAGAAGGTGATCAAGGTGGAAAGGAGACATATTTTTTTTTCTGGTTTTTGTCCAATTATACCATGGTGGTGGTGACAATAAAGTCATATTTACCTTTCAGGGAAGACAATATGCTGGAGAAGTCAGATGCTTCCACTGGTCTGTCATTGTCACCTTATGAATGTAGATATTTAAAATTAATCAGTTTTTCTTTCATCTCCTTTGAGGGACTTGACTAATTCTCCACTGTCTTGACAGTGTTAGCAAATGGTTTTGCGGATTCCTTTTTGTTCTTTACCTGTCTTTTCATCAGATTTTTTAGGTGATGGAGATGATGGATAGATAGATTAGATGGAGATAGATAGATAATGTGCAGTCTGAAATAGATAATGTATAGACTTAGATATGAGCAGAGACTGTAATAGATAGATAATGTGCAGTCTGAAATAGATAGATAATGTGTAGACTTAGATATGAGCAGAGACTGTAATAGATAGATAATGTGTAGACTTAGATAGATATGAGCAGAGACTGTAATAGATAATGTGCAGATGAAATAGATAGATAGGTAGATAGATAGAAAGGCAGATAATGTGCAGAGACTGAAACAGATAGATAATGAGCAGAGACTGAAATAGACAGATAGATAGACCTAATTACTGGCACTTTTTGTCCATTGTTGACTATCCAGTCAGGTGTGGTATAAAAAGCCTTGTGGTCCATCATAATATAGAACTTCCATTCCTCCACTTTTCTATCTGGCATTCTTTGAACCATTAAAATTAAATGCAAATGGTATATTTTCATTTCTTCACATGAATGACAAATAAATTTAAACACATCTTACCAAAAATCCCTCAGCCTGTCATAACTGAAGCCCATATAAGAAGATGAAGTAAAATATGCCTGAGAAAAAAAAAACTTTCAGGAAGCTATAATATATATCGGGTTAATCTTAAACGTTGCATATTATCAGTAATTAATGTTGTCTTGTCAACTTTTGAGTTAAAAACATATGAATATGAACGTCACACCAACATTCATCTTATTAAGAAGTCGAAAACAAAATGACACAAGTTCAAGTCACCAAATAGATTTATAACTGATTTTGACCAACACAAAACAAATTTAATTCACTAAGATTTTAGAATTTATTCATCTCAGATGACCAAAACAAATCACTTGCCTGTATTAATGTGAAGAGTTAGACTGAGATCTGAACTGCAGTATGGAGGCCAAGTCGGGTTCAAAGGCAAATGATTTTAGAAATTGGCAGGAAAAGGCTGAGGTCAGTGTCACACTGCCAGAGGGTGGCTACACAGTGATGCTGCCATCTTTTTGTAAAACAAAAAATTGCATTTATTAGGTATGTACTTTACATTGATTGACAATACTGGCGGGGGCCATAAGTGATATATTCTATGACAGAGGATGGGGGCCATATGAAATTTGATCATGGGTCATAATTGGTCCACAGGCTGGACTTTAGACATGACTGCTCTACATCATTGTGGGGAGGGAGTGCTTTCTGAGTCGAAGAAGTGGTCTCAGTAATAGGTTCATTTTGGTCCTGTTTGTTTTTTTTCTATTCCCACCATTTGGAGGCATCATGGTTAGGTTTTCCCTTCCATGTTCAGTACTCCCTTTTTTCGGGGTTTTTAAATAAGGCCTTGAAAACCTTACTGATGTCCTCCTCATCCATTTTAGAAAAGGCAGGAAATGGTAAAATCAAAAGTAATTAAAAAAAAAAAAAAAAATAAACACTTTTCAAGTGACGTATCCCTGGGTATGATGATAAACTACATCAGGCAGCAAGGCCTCTGATTCGGGGAATGAAGGTTTTGAGGAGCAAGGAACATTTATTTAGTAAAAACAAAAGCTCCTATGTCCTGGGTATGATGAGAAACTACATCTGGCAACAAGACGTCTGATCAGGAGGTTTTAGGAGCATGGAACCACTTCTTAATTGCTGTCGGTCCCAGGGTGGTAACACTTGTTAGGATCCCAGCTATGAGCAAATAGTGGATCCGAAACAAAACACTATGAAAATATAAAATACATTTTTATAGTAAAAATACCAACAATATATTTGTATGTAAAAAAAAAAAAAATAATAATAATAATAATTAAAAGATTAATAACAATATCTATTTATAGTAAAAATACCAACAATATATTTGTATGTAAAAAAAAAAAAAAAATAATAAAAGATTAGTAACAATATCTATTTATAGTAAAAATAGCAACAATATATTTGTATGTAAAAAAAAAAAAAAAAAAAAAAATAATAATAATAATTAAAAGATTAGTAACAATATCTATTTATAGTAAAAATAGCAACAATATATTTGTATGTAAAAAAAAAAAAAATAATAATAATAATTAAAAGATTAGTAACAATATCTATTTATAGTAAAAATAGCAACAATATATTTGTATGTAAAAAAAAAAAAAAAATAATAATAATAATTAAAAGATTAATAACAATATCTATTTATAGTAAAAATAGCAACAATATATTTGTATGTAAAAAAAAAAAAAAAATAATAATAATAATTAAAAGATTAATAACAATATCTATTTATAGTAAAAATAGCAACAATATATTTGTATGTAAAAAAAAAAAAAAAAAAAAAAAAAATAATAAAAGATTAGTAACAATATCTATTTATAGTAAAAATAGCAACAATATATTTGTATGTAAAAAAAAAAAAAAAAAAAAAAATAATAATAATAATTAAAAGATTAGTAACAATATCTATTTATAGTAAAAATAGCAACAATATATTTGTATGTAAAAAAAAAAAAAATAATAATAATAATTAAAAGATTAGTAACAATATCTATTTATAGTAAAAATAGCAACAATATATTTGTATGTAAAAAAAAAAAAAAAATAATAATAATAATTAAAAGATTAATAACAATATCTATTTATAGTAAAAATAGCAACAATATATTTGTATGTAAAAAAAAAAAAAAAAAAAAAAAAAAAAATAATAATAATTAAAAGATTAGTAACAATATTTATAGTAAAATTAGCAATACTACCTTTTTAAAGCAATGTGATTAGTAAAACATTTTATCTATAGTTGAAGCCATAAAATTGTGTTCAAAATATGTACATTTCAGCATTAAATAACCCATAGAGGTGTTGGTATGCCACTAAACAAAACCATTCAATCAATCAACCTAGTGACATATCCTTACAACAAAAAAAACAAGTAAATTTTCCTTGCATTGTCGATGTAAATGAAAATGAATCCTGGTCGATTGAGGTCAAATGCAAAAATCATGTTTTTCCAAAAGTAAAAATTAAAAACCAGACACAATGACCTTGCAAAGTGCTCTGGGGAATAAATTATTAGAAAATGCTCATGGAAAAAGGTGAGCTCATTAATTAGCAGGTGGGACTGGGTAATTTCACCTTATTTACATTTCAGTTTTCATTTTGTAAAATTTTCTTTTTTTTCTAATTATTCCAATTTATTGAATTTTACCTTGTTGTGTTACAATTTATTCTGGCCAGTATTTATTGTAGATTTTACTTCCTTGTAAAATCCCCATTGGGGCTAGTGGGCACCATTTTTAGTTCAAACATTTATTTAGTAAAAACAAAAGCTCCTATGTCCTGGGTATGATGAAAAACTACATCTGGCAACAAGACCTCTGATCAGGAGGTTTTAGGAGCATGAAACCACTTCTTAATTGCTGGTGTTCCCAGGTCCACCTTAACTCAGAGCGGTATCACCTGTTAGCATCCCAGCTATGGGCAAATAGTTAACCCCAAACTGTTGTTCTAAACACTATGAAAGTATAAAACAGATTTTTATAGTAAAAATACCAGCAATACGTTTCTGAAAAATACTTTAATGAAACCTGATCAACAATACATATTCTATTCATATGAATATACTCTAAAAAAATCTTGCTGGCATTAAATAACTCACTAAGGCTGTAAAACAAAATAAACCAAACTAACCAAAATCTCCCTATTTGGACAATGATCTTCATCTTTGTTATTTTAATCCAATACATCCTTCTGCTTTTCACAGGTATATTTTGTATTTGACACATACAATTGGTTGTGGTACCAAATATACACCTGTAATCAGTTGTAATGCAAAATTCTACCTCTTAGCATCAATTGCACCAAATACAAAGTGAGGAGTAATCCATATTTTTATCCACAGCTGGTCTCTGCATATAAATTGTCCAGAGTAGTTTCATTGTGCATTAGCTGGGATTGGGTTTAACACATTCTTCTGTATATTCCACAAAGCCATAGTCTTCTTTTGACTGGAGACTTCTTCAAAAGGCAAAAAAGATTATGAGTAGAGAGCAAAAATAAACATCAATGTAAAAGTTATCAAAAATTTAATCCCACATGCTGTCAAAAGGTTATAGCTCTTCTTTAACCTTTGAGGTAATGAGAAAGGAGGGTTAACTGCTCAGTTAGATGGTGATGTCTATGTGCTTTTACTTATATAGATATCCATCTGCAGGAATGACATTGATAGATATTATCTCCAAACAATTTCCTGTTACTGATGCATATCAATGTGCTTCTAAAATACTTGGGACCAACCTTGGTGTGTTTTTAAAAAGTGGATTGTCAGATTCTGGCTTTGCACATTTTCTTTCTAGCTGGATGGTACACAAAATAAACATTTCCCAAATTTGTTTGTGGTTTGCAAATTTCAGTAAAACACATTTGTCACCACAACCTCCTTGGGGATGAGAAGTAGGATCTGGAAAATTCAGTTGATTTTTTTTATTTTTATTTATTTTAATCCTTTCACCCCAAGTAAGGCAATAAAGCCACTAAGACACCGAGCATTAAAGAATACAAGAAAAATATTAAGGAGAGAAGACAATAAAAGAACAACAGTTAAGAAAACAGAAGATAATGATTGACATTGCATTTAAATTTTTGAAGATCAAAACTGACAGGGAAGTGTGATAGAAGAAACTGTTAGTATAGAACTTCTGGTTCCATCTAGCAGCCATTTCAATTGTAAAATGATGAGACTTTGTTGCTAATCTAGTATTGCACTTAAATTCATAAAGTCTAGGTGCCATAGAGGAAAGCTCATCAGAACAATTATCATGAATAGAAAAGACACAGGGAAGTTATGTTACAATGGTAGAAAAGGGACTGAAGCCAAGATGCCAGGTCAGAATCAATAACATTGCAGATTCTTTTTTGAATTTTATCAAGCATCTCTGAATATATAACAGGAGCTTCAAACCAGATATGGCAACAATATTCAATGCAAGGATGAATGGTAGTCTTTATAAATATATAATATCTGTCTATATTTCTAAGATGAGCTATTGTAATTATTTACAGTATTTACAATGTTCAAACCGTTACCCTCATCTTTGACATGAATATGGTAACAAAGATGAAGATAACAGTCCGAACATTATAAATATGTAAGTTGTAATGAATTTGCTAAATCTGGACAGTTTCAATAGAAGTAGGGAAATTTTCTTATTTTATTTGATTTTAATTTTTTTTATCTTGTATTTTTTTCCGTGCCTGATTTTGTTTAAGTATTTATTTTTTGAATGTGTAAGTGCACATTTTGGCTTGTAACTATTTTCTGCTTCCATTTTCTGAAAAGTTGCTGAGCAAAATTAGGACAGAACAGTGAAATGTTTGTATTAGGTTGATGCAAGAATAGTGACGTAATAATGTCGTTTTTTGACGTATTTTTTAACATCAAAAAACGACATTATTATGTCATTATTTTTGCACCAACCTAATATATATATTTTCCCAAATATCCTGTCTATTTTTCACCAAAAATGTTAAAACATTTGTCATTGGGCAGAAGATTGTTTTAACTTTGCAGTTGTGTATAAGGAGGGAAAAACAAGAGATATTTGGAACTTGTTAAAAAAAAAAATCCCAAGAGTGATAATTAGGGCTGTTAATTTTCCACTCAATTTTATCTTGAAAGGAGATATCACAACTTCAAACTTAATCTACTGGCCATGTTCCCGTATTGCACCACTGCCAAAATATATGCACTTGAGTGAACCCTACATGTAGAACCCCATTGCTTCCATTCTAATTTTATTAACCTTAATCTCATTACTGTTATATATTGGAGGATTGAGGTTAGGTGAAAAGGAGGATAAAAATGAAAAGTGGGGGAAGGAAGAAAAAGTAAATGGAAAGAGGAAAAATTGTTATTTTAAGCAGTAACAGCATGAATGACTCACCATAGTTGACAAACTACCCAGTTCATCATCCCCTTTGGTCTTTTGAACAGGAGACAAGGTTTATCCTTTGTTTCCTGTTTAAGATTGGGAATTATACTTTTAATGTCTCTGCCTAAACACTAACATTTTATTTATTATTATTTTTATGTTTTTTTTTTCCTCAATTGGAGTAGAGAAGTTCATATTCCTCCTTGTTCTTTTAAACAAGACTAAGAGGTTTATACCTTGTTTCCATTTCCTTCTAAAGTCTACTTCAACTCTATACTTTAAACATCCCTTCCTAAAATCTGAAATTTTATTTATTTTTTTTAAACAGGAGTTGACAGGTTTGCTTATCGTCTGGTTCACTCTCGTCTCTAGTCTTTTGAACAGGAGTAAAGGGTTATCCCTTGTTTCCTGTTTAGAAATGGGTTTATAAAGTCTTTTCATTCTCTTTCACTTCTAGTAATCCCACTTGTGTTATCGTCTTGCGGTGAATTCATTAAAAAAACAAAATAAAAAATCTTACTGGTTTTATTTTGGGTTCAAATTCCACCAATAGCATTCTGTGAAGCATTTTATAGATTCTGGTTAGTATTTTTAATCTGTACAGTCTTCCATTAGGTTCCAGTCTGATTAGCCTGCTATCATTTTTTTTCACTTGTCATTTTTATTCTGTCACCTAGAATTCTTGACTCTCTCAATACCTCAAGTCACTAAATGGTATTTCATACATTATTATGACTTCATCAGGGTCACTTTTGCAGTATAGATATTTACTAAATTTACCTTAAGCTGGCACAAGGCTACTGGAGCACCCAGTGAGGAATAAATATAGAAGTACACCTTATATTTTAGTCTTTGAAAGAAAAGTTTAACACAATAAAAACCACCCAGTGCCACAACCACCAGAGGAAGGTCAAAGATTGCCTCAACCGAACTGTTAATCTACTTGATAAAAACAGTATTTAGCCACAGACAGTAGTAAATAATCAGACTATTTTTTTAATCTTTTCACCCCAAGCAAGGCAATAAAGCCACTAAGACACAAGAGGGTTAGTGAGAGTGAAAGAAACTGAGAAAACACTATTGAGGAAAGAAGACAATGGAAGAACAGCATTGAAAAAAACAGATAATGATAATTTGGGTTGCATTTAAACTTTTGAAGATCACAGTAAAGCAAGAAGCCAGAAGAGAGTTCCACAGGTGATAAGTGCAAGAGAAGAACCTGTTAGCTTAGAACTTGTGGTTACATCTATCTATTTCAACAATAAAATGATGAGACCTAGCTGCCAATCCATTACTGCATTTAAATTTGTGAACTCTAGGTTCCAAAGAGGAAAGCTCGTCAGAAAATATTTGTAGTAAAGATACAGGTAATCTGTCACGGCAGTGGGAAAGTGATTGATGATATTGCAGATTTTCTTTGGGATTTTGTGAAGAATCTCGAGATACTTATCAAAAGCACCAGACTTTTTATATTGAATACATTCAAAGTTGCAATCAATATGGAAATTGGAAAAATATGCTGTGGAATTTACTGTATATTTTTGTGCAAATAATAAATATTACTTCTGTTGTGGCATTAACCTTAACTAAGTCCTGCCACATTTATGGCCTTGTGCCAGACTAACCTCTGTAAAAGTTCTGTGAAACATTAGAAAGGTGATTTCCCCAAGTTGTTTAACATTTGAATGTGTCAAGTGTCATGATTGCTGTTGTCAATCAATCAATTCTTCAATGGTTGACATCAATGGATGACTGTGATACTTTCAAGGTAAATTTTATGTCTGTCCTTTTATTTGTCCAGTTTATATCCATCAGTCTCTTTGTGGCCTTCAGCTGCAATGTCTGAAATATGTACAAGGTGTAGTTCTTAATGAGCACTTGTATGGGAGGTACAAAGTGACACAATGATTATTAATAATGAACCACATTTCAAATACTGGATGTGGCCGTGCATGTCTACTTTACGCTAATATCTTTAGGAAAGGCACAAATCCTCTTTTTGCTGCACTTAGATACCATGACAAAAGTCTCATCACTGACATGTCGCAGAAAAGAGCATAGTCTGAATGCAGATTTTTATTCCCTCCTACTTATGTTCTTGCTTCTAGATATGATGGATCCTGCTAAGTATGATATCAGACCATAAAAAAAAACAGAGCAAGGTACTGTAATGATCTTGTCTGGGTTTATGGTACCAACCAGTGTTACGGAATGCAAAGGCTAGGGCCAGAATGCCTTGTGGACATGGTATTCTGGAGTGTCTTTGTTTGGGTTTAGTGTATAAGTCCAAAATAGCCCAAATTCAATAGAGGAGGGAGGAGCACAAGAAATTTGCACATGTGTTCCTGTGACATCATTTCTCTTGCTGCCTCTTAGATTCCAAGCTGCCATATTGGTCCCTCACTTCTAGTAAAAAACAAAAGAGAAATTGTGGGTGAGTCTATTGCTTGTACAACGCAAGTGTAAGATACGAAACTTCAATTTCTTTGTAAACCAGTGTTACTTAATTTGTTCATTTATTTTTAGATGTTTTTGGTTTATTTTTATTTATGTTTTTCCTTGGTTTGTTTATTTGTTAAAGCTATGCTGAAGGTAACATCAATTGGCTAAGTGACAAACCTTTTACTTACATATAGTAAGGTAAATAATCCGTTGGTATATAATCCAAGTGGATCCTTGTAATATGGAAATATTAGAACTGATTCACAAAAAAGAGCTCTGTGACAAGATTGGAAGTGGCCAAGAATAGAGCCAGAATTAATTGGTTAATAAATAACCTGGCAGGGTTGAGACAAGAGGTAATTAATGATACGGAAACTGTAATGATGGAATTACAGGAAATGAGTGGATTCATGCAAAGATATTTCCAACTAATGACAATTACGAATAAGGTGTGACAAACTAGTCAGTCGTTGACAACCTTGCTGGAACATGTGAGAGCGCAATTAGACATGTTGTCATTGGGACACCTGTCCCCAAGCGTAGTAAACCCGGGTCACTTAAGGGAAGTGCTACTCAAAATACAGACCGAGTTACCCCATCATTTAAGACTGCCAATGGATCCCACCAAAGAATTGTGGAAATATTATAATGCGCTGGAATGTGTGACCTTGTTAGAAAATAGAAAACTATTAGTTTTGATGTCTATTCTGTAGTTGGATAGAGAGAGTATATTCAAGATATACCAGGTTATAAATTTACCTATTCCCTACCCCAGAAGAGATCAAGGTTTGGGAATGGTGGCAAGGTACAAGATGGAAACAGAATACATAGCTTTAAATTCGGGTAGAAGAAAGTTCATGTTGCTAACAGCTGAAGAAGCTAGAAAGTGTGGAAATGATGCTCTGAGGACTTGTACATCATTGAGCCCCATCTATGTAGCTGGTAACCACAAAATGTGCATACTAGAATTGTTTGAATGGGAGAAAGAGGGAATTAAGAGAACTTGTCAAGTAGAGGTATTAGCAAACACAGCATTACCACAAGCTATCAGTGTTTCAGACGGAGTATGGGCAATGGCCACACAGAAACCCATCAGCTTGTTTAGGGTATGTGGGGGAGAGTTACCCCTGGGATGTTCGGCATTTGGGAGAAGAAAGATATGAAGAGAAAGATTCAATTATAGAATTGATTGGCAGAAGATTAGTCAATTGTACAGAGTTGTGGGAGCCAATAGTGAGGGGATTCCCCAATGTTACCTTAAATAAAATGCCAGTACTAATGAAGCCGATAGAAAAGATCGATATGGATCAGTTGAGGGACAAGTTAAGTACATTGGGAAAAGAATGTGTGGGCTTGGGAGGATGAAGAGAAGATTGCGATAAGTTGGTCAGCAATGATGGGTACATTCATAATTATCGCCATAGGGGGTATGGCAGTATGGAAAATTAGAAGTAGGAGAGAATTAATTCATGGTAACCAAATGAGCATGCAGCAACTCGAGAGGAAGATGTCGAGCAGTGTTCTTTACCCATACAGAATCAACAAGGAAATTGCAGAAAAGCCAACAGAAGAAGTGGAACCGACAGAAAGAGACTGGGAAGGGTCCAGCCAGGAACACCCAGGTGGAGAAAATGAAGAACTCCTCTAAATGAGGAGGATGATGAGGCTTCCTGTGAGAATCAGAAAATTGAGAAGTACCCAGAACTTCTACATAATGCCCAGTCTGTGAACAGAGGCAATCTTGGGAGAAGATTGGCTTCAGAGCCAGAGGGCTCGCAAAGAGTTTAACCTTACTGTGTTACTAGTAAATGGCGAGAGAACGCCATTGGGAGATCCACCAGAAGAAGTTATAACAGTGGTAGTAGAGGAAGCTATAAGGCTACCCCCTAGAACAGCGGTGTCAGGTAAGGGTAGGCTGATGACAGGGAAGAGAATGAGGAAGGGAACCCTGCAATTGGTCCCCGTAGAGGAAAAGGGCCCGGAAGAGAATGAGGTAGCTCTGTGTGAGGCAGTAGTAGAGGCAGCTTAATTAGTGCCCATTATGATGATGAACCAAGCCCACAAGACAATAAAGGTTAAGGGAGGAGAGGAGGTAGGAAAGGCACTACCCCTGGGAACTTTAAATCGAGTGAAATTCGATGAGAAGCAAAGAAAATACGTAGAGTAACCAGAAGGAATAACAGACGAAAAGATATTAGCACCTGATAAATTTAGGGCCAGAGTGGGAGGTCTGCTAAGAAATAATCGGGATGTGGTGGCCAAATCAGATAAGGAATTAGGCCAGACCCACACATTAAAAATGAAGATCAATACCGGTGATCACTCCACCCCTGTGAAATTGAAGCCTTATAGAACACCTGTTCATAAAAGGCCCCTCGTGGAAAAGGCAGTGAAAGAGATGTTGGAAGATGGGATGATAGATCAATTTCCCCTTGGAGCTTTCCAATCATGATAGTAGGCAAGAAAGATGACAGGCACCGTTCCATCTCTAAGCCTTTGGCGGTGCCATTGCCACTAATTGATGACATATTGGCATTATTAGGGAAAGCGAAGTACTTCCCCACGTTGGACTTGAGGTCCGGGTATTGGCAGGTAGCCCTTGATGAGGCTGACAAGGAAAAGGCCGCATTTGTGTGTCACCTGGGACTGTTTCAGTTCAGGGTGATGGTATTCGGTTTAGCCAATGCCCCAGGAATCTTCCAACAACTTATGTAAATAGTGTTAGGGGGATGCGAGAGTTTTGTCATGGCATATTTAGACGATATTCTGATATTTTCAGAAACAACAGAACAACACTTTTTCCATCTAAAACAAGTGTTGGGAAGATTAAGAAAGCACAGTTTAAAATTAAAATTATCAAAATGTCAGTTTCTGAAGGATGAGACTAGATATTTGGGTTTTGTTATAAACAGTGAAGGTATTAAGCCCGACATGGATAAGATGAAAGTTATAAGGGAAATGCCAGAACCTAAGTCAGTGAGACAAGTAAGAGGGTTTATAGGTGCTGTAGGGTACTACAGATGATTTATCCCTGCACTCTTGAGAATTGCCATACCCCTAGTAGCACTGACAAAGAAATACGCTAGGTTCAAATGGACAGAAGACTGCCAACGGGCATTTGATACCTTAAAAGAACAGCTGACAGCCATTCCACTGCTGACATACCCAGACCTCAGCAAGCCCATGATACTATACGCTGATGCCAGTGAGCAGTGTGTAGGAGCAGTTCTCACCCAGCCATGTCCCAATAAAGAAGGACCAGTTCCAGGCATACCGGAGGAGGTACGGATATACTTTCTCTCTCATAAGCTCTCAGAGACACAACAGAGATGGCCAGTAATAGAAAGAAAGGCATATGCTATCATGTATGCTCTTCAAAACCTGGACTACTACTTGAATGATGTGGTCTTTACTATAAAGACAGACCACAAGCCTCTGCAGTACCTACTGCAGGCAGAATGGACAAATAATAAGATTCAACAATGGGCGCTAAAGTTAAGTGGCTACCAATAAGTTAAAGGATCGCCCTATGTTAGAATCAGACGAAGAAGGGGACGCACTAATGATGACCGATCCTTACTGGACAGAAGGGATTGAGAAGGAGCAGACAGACAGTGAGATAGCTGCTCTTAGAGAAAAGGTGGAGACAGGAGAGAGAGTTCGGGTTTTCAGTCAGTTCCAGAGAGTTCGAGTTTGAAGAGTTGAGTTGCAGTTGGAGACCAGCCTCGCAGAAGCTGACCGAAAGATTTCCACATCCTCTTGACTACCAAAAGCAAGTTTTTATTGATGAATGACTTAAGATACCATAACTTGCTGAAGAAACACAAAAAGTGTCACAAATCCATAGAAACGGGCTGGGAAAGAAACACACTCCTGTATTCAACAGATAGATAAAGATAATTGTTATTTCTCAACATATTTGAACCTCGTGAGTTATTTTATTATTTTCTTTTACTTACGCTTGTGCAATATCACCTTTACCCCGGATTCAGCTTGCACTACGGCCCGACGCCTGATTGATTTCGTCTACCTGAGATCAAAATCACGTGGGTAGGTTAGACTTGAGATCAAAGTAGTTACTTCGGTAACCAGACGTTGGAAGTGAGCTGGGAACAACAAGTTGGTATCGAACTGGGAACGACCAGATCGACCGAGACACAGGCTGGTGGCAGTGACAAAGAGTCAGAACGCTGGTGGAAGAAACCTTACAGCTTCGCACCGCAACTGGGAGTTGACCACGAGCCGACAACACAGTGTCATATGTTGACGTCGCGACCAGTGGACATCACATATTGGCGCTGGACTGTGACTGCGACCACCGGTGGGTGTCACAGCTCAATGTGTCAACATTTGAACACAAATTCGTTTTTATGTCAACATTTGAATACAAATTTGTGTCGACATAAAAATGGATTCAAATTTCCATAATATAGTTGTACATTAATGAGCTACCCAAAATCCATCCCTTAACTTTTCAAATGTTGACATAAAAAATAAAAAAACAAGAACTAATTCTCATCCCCATAGTGAAATTTTTCTTTATTTAGCTCCCCTAAGTTACTCCTCTCTCCCCTCTAAAACCGTTCATACTATATGGGATTATAATTTATAAACTTAATTCCCCTTCTGTTAATCCCCCTTATCTATAACTTCTTTTAAATTTATTTTCAGGTTCATTCTTGATTTCTACTTTAATTTTAAAATTAGGTTAAAAACTGGTGTTTTTCTTCTAATACCCCCTCCCCCATTTGTCGTCATAAGGTTAATGTTCGGGGCTTTCCCTAATAAAACATCTCGGCCTTAAGATAAACACCTATCCCCCTCCTTAACCTGTGCCTCATACCCAACTGTAACAGTGAAAAGTGGAAACTCTCTATTAAGGGTTACCGGCAAGTTAAGGTTTAGCTTCCAATAACAATTCCTCACGGGTAACTCCTTTTATATTCCATTTCATCATGAACTTCATTCCACACTCGGGTTGAAAAGACAGATGAGCCCTTTCATCATCTGCCAAAATAGATTATTCTCCATATGAGGTAAAAAGATTTGTTAGATTCTTATATATATATTATCATCCACCGACTGTTTCACTGTACCACAGCTCATCAGTGTGGATAGGCATTCAATTGCTTCAAGCCGGGATTGAAACCTGGTATCAGTCAGAGATTTTTCCCTCGGAACTATTAACACCCAGAAAGGCAAATGTTTATGTAGTTACTTTGTGAATAAATACGCCAATGACTGACAGTGCTCAATTCAGCGAAGAGCTTTGTAACATATATTAAACCAACTGCTTTATACCAACGGCTTCCCATACTTAATGCTTCTTGTTTTCACTTTCATATGGTGATGTGTGATGTGATGAGCCGCGGTGTGATTTTCACTTCCAGAGTCTCATGTACATGAGTTTGTCATTGCTTGGAAATCTTTCATGCAAACAAAAAACGGCTATCATTATTGTTTTGTCCATGTATTGTTTAATATATATGTAATTGTCATCTTTGATAATGGCTTATGTAAGCCGAAAGCTTAGATAGGATTAAAAAACATGTATCAATATGGTGATTTTCTTTCATCTTTCAATGATAATGTTAATAAGCTTATCAGACAATATGAAAGGAACTTACTTAAAATAAATAGACAAAACTTGTCTATATTATTTAATAAGACATGCATCAATATATATATATATATATATATATATATATATATATATATATATATGAGAAAAAGAGCCTCTACACAAATGCTTTTAACCTAAGGTTAAAATGAAGTTTTAAAATGAAAAATTTTTCTTGAAGATTTTTTGATTTTAATTTCAAACTAATAGATTAAATTTAATATTTCTAATGAGCAAAATAACTCGCTGTATTTCAAAATGAATTTTAATTAACTGGAAGGAATTTTAATTTTGAAATCATTAAAAATCAATCTGTTTAGGCGCCATTTTATGACATCCATCATCACTTTAATTCTCTATATTAAAAAATCCTGCAAAAATAAAAATATAGTTTTCTGAGATGTTATTTGAGAAAAATTAACTGAATTAAGTTTAATTAATCTGATTTGAAACTGGATCTAACTAATGCCTTTATCGACTGTGCCATGTTTAGATCCAGTGACAGGACCCAAAGAATGAGAGTTCGATACCTGGTTAAGGCAGTGGAGAACTTGGAGAGAGGAATTAGCAGGAGGTAACTGATAACTGACATCCATTAGACATGGCACGTGGAACTAGAACAGTCTACCCCAGTGAGCGAAATAAAGGGTTCTGTTTGACATTCCAACCACCTGAAGAATGCCGGAGTGTACAACAGCCGAAATGTTGTAATTGTTACAGTTTTTTGTATATATTATGTAACTAGTGAGCCAATCCAAATGACTTAACTTCCTTTATAGTCTACCAATAGAAGGTTAACCAATAAGAAGCTGCAGAACATGGTATCCGTCATGTATAAAGGCGGCCATTTTTGTTATACCCTATTCGAAGGACCAGTGCCAATTTGTCAGGCGAAGATGAACAGAAGGAAGTACTACGCTCTGCTACTTTGCCACGATATCCACTGCGAACCTGAACTACGCTTTCCTACTGTCTCCAAAATATTCACTGCTGACCTCTGGATTCTATACACGAAGACGACCGTCATGATGAACAAAATGTCTAACAGTAATAAATATGTCGACAAAGATGAGGACAATAGTTCAAATAATGTAAATAGTACAAGGTAACCCAAAAAGTTCTGTCCATCTTTTGATTAGTCATTGAATGAAGTTGAAATATATACAAAATGCATGTAGCAATTGTTTTCAAATTCACACAGCCGGAAGTAGGAACATCAGACGTTATAAAAAACACACACACCATGCCTGGCCATCAATTATAAGCCGGACAGCTGTGAGAAGGATGGAAGTGTCTAGAGATCTCGTTCGGGGCTTATCAGCAGCTGCATCGTTGTCAAGTGTTTGGGGATAGTGCTGTGGATCTACGTACTGCAAGGCGTTGGTTTCGAAAATTCAAGTCGGGAGATTTGTCTCTCCATGATGAGCCTCGCAGTGGACAACCATGGGTCTTGAATGACGGAGTCCTGAAGGCGGCCATTGAAGAGGACAGTAGTCTAACGTGTGGTGAACTTGCAAGACAGTTCAACGTTTCCGATGAAACAGTTAGATTTCACCTGCACCGCCTAGGTAAGACGTACAAACTGAGCAAGTGGGTTCCGCAAACATTGTTGGAGGTCAACAAGTGACAACGAATGGCAGCCTGCATATCGCTGCTTTCTCACCACCAGACCACATCCTTATTCAATTGAGTGCTTACCAGTGATGAAAAGTGGTTTCTGTACGAAACTTCCAAGCATTCCAGACATTGGTTGTCTCCTCAAGATGTTGTCCCTCACACTGCAAGACCGCCTATGCCCCCCCCCCCCCCGCAAGATAATGCTTTGTGTCTGGTGGACAGGTCGTCAAGTGGTTCATTATGAACTGCTACCAATGGGCCAAACGGTCACTGGAGACCTATACTTGCAGCAATTGAAACGTGTGCAACAGGCATTGCGCCAGAAGGAGCCAGCACTCATGAATCGCAAAGGTGTGCTTTTCCTCCATGACAACACCAGGTTGCATGTCGTGCGAGTGGTCAGGGATACCATACAGCAACTTGGGTGGGAGACTTTGTGACATCCACCTTATTCACCTGACCTTGCACCATCCGATTACCACCTCTTCCAATCCCTGGATAATCATCTTCGTGAGAAATCCTTCACCAATGAAGCAGACTTGTGCAAAGCCCTCACGGACTGCTTTGCATCACCCCCCCCCCCTCCCCGAGTTCTACCGCAAGGGCGTTGAACGCTGGAGACACGTTGGCAGAATGTGCTGGATGGTGATAGCGATTACTTCGAAAACTAAATATAAGTTACACATACTGTGAAGCGTTTTCTTTTTTTTTCCTTTAAAAACGGACAGAATTTTTTTGGTTACCTTGTATATCACCTAACCGGATTGAAGTAATGCAGAATTGTAAACAATTTAAATTGTTATAATTAAAATTTAAAAAAATGAAAATAATTCTTGTAAAAATTAATTTCTTTGAAATTTTTATTTGTTATGACAATAGTGCCTATAATATATTTTATTCATAAAAACAATTAAAAACACTTAATTAAATAATGTCTTAGTTTTATTGCATTTCTTATTTCACAATTCAGTACAGATTTTTGGTAATTAGGGATCCTGCCTTACCAAAAAAAAAAAAAAAAAAAAAAATTGATGTTTTAAATTCTCAAAGGAGTTCTGCATATATAACTAATATAAACAATAAGAAATTTACTTTATCAAAATTTCATGAAATTAATTGGGAGGCAGGGAGGTAACAGATATTAAAAAAAAAACAAAAAAAAAACTATTTTTACCAAGATTTTCTAAAAAAAGAATGATTTCTAAAATAAATTAATTTGTGAAGAAGTCCTGAAAGTTTCATTAAAGTCCAGCAATTATTTACTTTTTGTAAAAATTTTCAAATCAATCTGTTTTCAACACAAAAAGACAATCAAATTTCCTATATTTATCTTTGGGCAACCCCCCACCCCAATGATGCAAGAAAAACAAAATCTTTCAAACATCAAGTATAATTTAGTAATCAAAAAATCCTTTGGTCTTTCTTCTTAATAATAGCAAATATTCATTTTTCTATTAAGTTTGGGGTATTTTTTTCATGATGGTATGCTAATTTTTTAGCAAATCTGTGAATGCACCTAATATAATGTGTGTGTATCCACGTGTTTTTCTTGAAGCTACTGATTTCTTTGGAATTTCCAACAAATTTAATTTGGAAAAAGCATGTAACAGGAAAACAACAACGACAGCAAAAAAGCAAACATGACTGAACATCATTCACGTCTTCTTGTCTTGCAGATCGGAAGTCTGGAGAAACTTCCCCAGCTGTTGATCAGACGACTTCCCCTAAACCGTCTCAGATCATCAGTGTGGATCGTCTACTGACCCCAAATGGAGATTTGGGTAAGTCCCTACTCCCTGACCTAAACCTTCCGTCTCTACCTAGATGCTTATATTTTCCATGAACATAAACTCAGCTGCAAATTGATGTTTACTCATTTTATTTGAAAATTTCAAGGTTTCCTATTTGAATTTTCTGATGAATCTTAATTCAGTTAACGATTGAATAAGTTCTACAACAATAAAATATCTGTAGAAATTGCCATATTGTTTTGTTAAATATTTGAGTTTAACAACTTTAACAAAATATAGCAATAACAATAATAAATATGAATGCTGGTCATTATTTTAAGAAGTAAGGGGATACAAAAGAAAAGATTTAAAATTGATAACATTTTCCACTTCACTGAAACAGACGTTAAACACTTCTATCTTTGCTTCTTCCTCTCACTGAAACCAAGTAGCCTCGTTTCATATGTATTTTGTCTTCTTACGTGAGCAAAATCAAATAGTCAATTATTCATGAGATATTAAACACTTCTATGTCTCTTTCTTTCACTGAAACCAAGCAGCATTTCTGATAAGTCTTTTGTCATTCCATGCCATCAAAATAGAATCATCCATTATTTCTGCGATATTGGCATGATGCAATGGTCGTGTGGTTAATAAAAGGGACACGACAAGTATAATTATGATAGGATTGTTTTGATCTTACAATTTACAAGAGGATTTGCCATTGCCTACAACTGGCATTCATTTTTTCTTTCTTTTTTTTTCTTTTCTTTGATGATAATGTTCACCTTGTACAAGGTCCAAGAGCCACTCAAGAGAGAGCATTACATAGTAACCTTTTGGAGATATGTGGGAAAGATACTGGTTAAGATACGGGAGTCAGTTTGTTTTTTTTTTCTTTTTAACATTTCATTTGTTCTTTATTGGTCATGTCATACAAAAAATCCTCATCGTCTTTTTGTTGTACATCCAAGATTCTGAGCATCATTCAGATCAACATTTGTTATGAAACAATCATCCATGGATTCAAAATCATTTTTAAATGAGCTTTTACTTATATATCTAAAGCTCAATTTTAAATAAAATAAAATAAAAATAAAATATTTTTTAAATAAATTTAGTGCAGCACTAGACAACAAATACATTTCCAAAATGTCTATAGCTGACTTCTAACTCTCTCCTACTGTCCCTCTGCATCATAACAATGTCTTGTCATCCTCATTAATGGACAAAGCTTCTAAACAGATTCTAGGATGCAGCTTGACTATACAGACCCACAACCGTTATTGTCTACCTTCTGAACGAGCTGCAATTTTTCTTTACTTGTAGAAACAGTAGATGGTTACTTTAAAAATCTCTCTTTTAGACTTTACTGTTGATTGTCCTAACCCATTAATGCTAAAGGCCCCCTTTACATTCACTTAAAGGGTTTGCTAAGTCAGTCTAGTAGTGTCACAAGTCTTATGTTCTGGTAAACCTCAAGGAGCAAAATATCAATTTCAATATTTGTTCAGTTTAGTCTGGTACAAGGTCACAAGTTTTGAGGCCCCCAGTTATAGAATTTGATTCTTGTAACATTACAATGAACATTTTGCTAAAATTTTCTTTCTTTCCATTCAAATTAAGAGTGAAAATCTTTTCTTTTTTTTTAAGTTGCTGAATCTATTTGAATGCAAACATTACTCTTAGCTGTTTTGTTTGCATTGTGTCGAAAGATTTCAGTGTTAACCAAGATTTGATTCACAGTTTTTTTGTTTATTACTATGATTTCCATTTCAAATGAATCTCTTTAATCATTTTGACTGAAGAGATTTTCTTAAGTTCCTTCATAAATATTTTTGTTTCATTTGCCAGGTGAGGGGAGTTTATCATTGGATGCAACTGTAGCTTCAGGGTCAGGTCGACCCCGTTCTTTGTTGCTCAATGCAGATTTTATGCAAGAATTGGATGGAGACATGGGTGAGGCCCTCCAAATGTTCTCTATTTCTTTGTTTTAAGAATTTATCTGGTCAATTAAAATAACAAACTAAAGTAATTTGTAATTTTGATGAAAATCATGTCAGTGTCAATGTGCCGTAAAGAAATTCGATGAGTTATTTTTTCTTTTCTTTTTTTTTTTTAAAAAAAAAACAAAACTTTACAGGTATCTCAGGTCGTCCTTTGGACTCTCCGATGCGAACGTCTTCACGCCTCTCCAAGACCCTCCTGGAAATTCTGCACGATAAAGAAGCTCTCCCTTATTTTATTCAATATATGGAATCGCGCAATGCTGGCCGTTATGTCCGCTTCTGGCTTGATGCCAAGAGCTTCCAGACTGCTGCATGGACACGGATTCGAACTCACTCTCTCAATGCTCTCGCGAAGAGTTCGTTGGCTGAGATCTCACGGAATGGCACGGTGACCCCGGTGTCTTCCTCCCCTCCACACCCCCGACCCTTGTCATCTTCACTCTCGACTGTTACCTCTCTTCCAGCTGTGACAGCCCCATCATTATCCCAGGCCTCTGAAGGCATTTCACTCTCGTCTAGTCACGGTCATGCAAACGGCAGCCCCCAACGGAAGGACGTCACAGAAAATTATGTACAGGACAGTTGGCAGCCTGCGGTCAGCACATTCGTCCGACCTGCAGTTCCGTCATCTTTCCCAGCAGCACTTTCATGTGCACACCCACAGATATCACCTTCTTCTACTTCCTCATCTCTGTCATCTCCTTGCTATGCATCGCCGTGTGCCCCTGACCCTGGACTTTTGGTTGAAGTTGTCACAGACGACACAACAATCGATGCACAGACAAGTGACGAAAATGTAAATGCAAATCTTCCCCTCACGTACACCACACCGGAGGATGATGTTCCTTTGTCAAGTGGTGAGATTGCAATGGATGACCAAAACAAAACTTGTTCTGCAGTAGAGACCTGCAGCCCCGGTGAGCAGTGGACAACTTCTTTGCCTGCTGCAGTTGTGGCTAGCAGCAAGGTGAAGGAAGAAAGCAGCGGGAATGGAAGTGAATTTGGTTCCTCCCAAACCACACCTGGCAGTGGCACTGGTGGGCAGTCAGAGTTTGGCGCAAACAAAATGAACATGGGTCAAAAATTACTGAGTAGTAAGTATAGGTTTTATTAGTTGTATATACAAATGATGTAAACTAGAAGCCAGTTTCTGTTGGTTCCATTTAATATCAAGAAAAGAGTCCCCATTAGAAAAAAAATATTCTCTTCATATTCCATAAGTTATTTGAATCTGGATCCTTGTTAACTAATCCAGTTATTTCCCCTCCTCCAACATAATGGATAGATCCAAGCAGCAGCAGGCTTTTCTCCCTTCCTTCCAACTTGCTTTTGCCCAATGAACCCAAAATAAGCTGGTTAAAGTTTCTCAATTTGACTTTTGATATTTGGAGAGTCTATGCCACTCCAAATTGTGTGGGCTGTAATTAATTTCTACTGGACTTTTTGTTTAACAATCCTCATGTCTAATTCATCTAATCTATTTTCCAGCCTTCCTTGGGTGTTTCGTTGCCTCCCAAGAGTTTTTCATTTCCTATAATGGCAACACAAGGGATGATGAGAAACATGGTATGCTAAGTAAAAGCCAAAAAAAAAAAAGGATTGAAATTTTAGGGCTAAAAACTGTGGAAATGAAGATACTAATCTGAATTCCAACTCAAGATTAACATTGTATGCACTGACTTTCTTCAGGTGAAGAAGTCAGGAGCGTACAACAGCCAAAATGTTGTGATAAATATGGCAACAAAGATGAGGACAATAGTCCGAATAATGTAAATATTGAACTTTTTTTTTTTTTTTTTTAATTTATTTCTGGTTAAAATTGTATTTGTGAATGGTCCTGGAACAATGGTGAAAAAAGTTAGTCTTGAGCCCTGGTCTAGGTAACAGGTGAAATCTGTCTGAAAATCCGGCTAAAGGATGCTTTTCTTGGGCATCCTTTTGTCAACTTGGGATAAAATAATACTACTACTTATGACCCACACAAATGTTGATATGCCTTTTCTTCCGTTTCTCCTCTGCAGGTATAGAAAAAGATGCAGTCAGCATCTACACAAAGTACATCTCATTTGATGCCAGCCACCCAATCGGCATTAGTGATGAATTAAGAAACGAGACAACTAGTAAGTGTCAGCCGCTGAAATTTTTTCTTTTTTTCTTTTGAATTTCAATTTGACAAACAACAATGTTTTGTGTGTCCAGACAGCAAAAACTATTAAACTAAGTTAACCTTTGGCACACACATGATTTTTTTTTAGCCCAGCAGTGCAATTGGCAAATTGTGATGACACTAAATTATAACTAAATCTAATTAATCATTGCATTTAAATGTTATGATTTCGTAAGCAAATTTACTTTACCCTTGACAAAAATGAAACTTGAATTGTTTACAATATAGTGTTTGTATAAGGAGAAAATAAAAAAAAAAGAGAGAAAGAAGGTCATTTGTGAGGTTACAATAAAAATACAATTTTTTTCCATTATTTATTGGGTTGACCAAAAAGTTTGTTTTCTGAAGTAAATCTTGTACTTAACTGAACAAACATTTTGGCAGACCCCAATCCATTCAGACTAATGTCATCATATTTGTTGTTATCAGGTTTCAACTTTTGTGCCCTTCTTCAGATGCCTGTGGATAGGGGTAACCTTCATTTAATTTCAAACTGACCTTTATATAATCTTTTCTTGTTCTGCTGCCTTAGGGAGTAGATCTCTTCTTTTAGTACATCTTAGTTATTGCTAGCTCTGTTTAACGTGTGAGTCTACACAGCCCATTCTCTGTTTGTTTCCCCTGTGTGAGTCTCAGTCTATGCAGCCGAGGCATTGAACAATTATTATACCACCAGATTCACAAGCTGATGCTTTAATCCATTAGGCTGTTGTCTCATGAGACAATCCTAAGTCTAGAAGCCTTATTAGGTTTGACTCCAAATTTCAGATTCTTTATAGCCTTCTGCTCCTGCCAGAGGGCACAACAGCCAAAACATTTTGATTTTAACAACAATGATGAGGATTGTATTTACATTATGCGGACTATTGTCCTCATCTTTGTCGCCATATTTGTCACAAATATGATATGATTTGATATGTGACAAATATGGCGACAAAGATGAGGACAATAGTTCGCATAATGTAAATACTGTACATAATACCTCATCTCAGAAATATAGACAGACTCTGAATGATGAGGATATTAGCCTGAATGAAAAATAACTCCTTGTTTCAGAAATTCAGACAGAAAAAAAATTTCTAGAAATTTTTAAAAAAATCTTTTTTGAATACATTTTGACAAATTATTTCTTTTATTTCTCTGAAAAAAAAAAAAAAAAAAAAAATGGAATAACTCTAATCACAAAGAAATTTTCAAATGTTTCTTTTTTTTATTTATTCACACAAAAAAGGTTGAAGTTCACTTTTAATAAATACTCAGCCAATACCATGCGTCTAAAACATTGCAAAAATTTGCTGTGTGTGGTTTTTTTTTGTTTTTTTTTTATTATCACTTTGTGATTCAATCTTTTCTTTTTTTAGGTAAAATATGTCAAGAAGATGGAAAAGTTGACCCACAATGTTTTGTCGATTGCCAACAATACGTCTTGGAACTGATGGAGAAAGAGTGAGGAAAAGATTTTCTAAATACTTTTACTTTAGGCGTGGTAGCATAGCGTAAGTTTGGGGTGGTTCATGCATTAACATTCTCTCCCTAATTTAGACTGCAAAGTCTCAGGTTGTCTTGTTTGCCAATAATTGACAAAATAGATTCACAATGTAAATATAGGGGACAATGAAATCTTCCAAATGCTTTCACTTTGGGTGTGGCAGCCTAGTGCAGGCAGGGTGGTTCATGCTTCAAACATTCTCTCCCTAATTTAGACTGCAAAGTCTCGGGTGTTTAACAAAATATTGCAATAACAATCATATGGATGGCAGCTGGTCATGTTGTTAAGGTGTGTGCGCATGTACACGCACATATCCCATAATAATTTAGTATCGTAATGGCACAACCTGTACTGTAGCCATAACAGAAAAGCTGTGTGTCTAGGACAAGATAGCCTGATGGATCCCAACCCTGTTCAGTCTGGTTTTGAATTCATAGTTTTCCTTCTCCTAGACTGGTTGCCACTACTAGACAAGAGAACCCAGTTTGCCCTGCTGTTCAACCCATGGCTGGAGGAGGTTGGATTCGTGCCTTTTCCACAAACTGATCGAATCTGAATTGAGCTGGTATTGAACACCTAACTCACTTTTCATGCCGATATTCATTGCACAATCCATGCCTCCCATTTGATGTCTTCAATTTCACTGAAGCAGACATTAAACATATGAGAGCATTATTGCCTCTGTCTTCCTGTTTTCTTTCTCTCAAAACATCTCTGATATCTTTCCTGGAAACCAAAATGGAACAGCCTGTTATTTATGAGGTATTGGCAGGACGTAGTGGTCATGCTAACTAAGGAACAAACAGAATCTTGTGATACTTATATTTAAACTCTGTCATTTAGTTTATTAGAACGATATCGATTCTAATTTAAATTTTTTGACACTATTTAAAATAAATGTATAAAAAAAAGCATTACTTATTTTTTTTCTAAATCTTTTCTGTGTATTTCCTCCAGTTTAAACTCCAACACCATCTATAGATGGAGTTGGCATTTTCTAATGAAGGTTTTTAATCTATATCACTGTTGAGCAGCCTCTGATTTTTCTCTCTATTGCAATGAAAGGGTGTTCTCTTGAGCAGGTCTCTTTCCATGAGCACCAAATGGGACTCAAGCTTAACCCAGACCCCGTGGAACTTATAAGTGCAATCAAATCACTAAGGATGGTGGAAAAATGGCTGTGGTTGGTTCCCTCTACTGCCCTAGTAAATGCCCGATTCCTCCCTTTACAGGAGCTAGATCAGTCCAAAAACTGAATGCCACTGTCAAATCTGGACATCTGCTGACTGGTTATCACTTTCCAGTCCCGATAGAGTTCAAAAGCATCTCTGCAGCCTTGTGGGTGATGAATTGTTTCTCGCCTTACAATCCCTTTCCCATAGACAAAACATTGCAAGCCTCTCACTACTGTATCTCTATTTCCTGGGAAAATGTTCAAACAAGCTACATTTCTTAGTTCCGACTTGCCATGCTCTGTACATTGAGGCAAACCATCCTCATTCTCTTTGTATTCCATTAGTAAGGAGTAAGTTCCACTCGGATAGCTTCTTCTCAATAATTGTTCATTTGTGAAACAAAATCCCAGGAAAATGCTTTCCCAACCACTACAATCTTAGTTTCTTCAGGTCCTGGGTTAACCATTATCTTTGCCACATAAATTGTGCCCCTCACTCTTGCTGCACACACAACAAACTCTTTTAGTAACCCTCTACCCTGAGTGGCTCTTTGGCCTTGTATAAGGTGAATGTTAGGAAAAATACATGGTCTCTATGTATTTGGATGTTGCAGCTTTGGAGTTCAGGTCAGTAACAAAATGACCGAGAGATGAATACTCTTTATCATGAGAGGAATGGACAATTTAAATATTAAGCAAATATATCAATAAAAATGTTGAAATTCTTACAGACTTCTCCCACCCCTATGTGCATGTAGCGTAGCGGTTATTGGTGCAGAAAGTGGAATTTGTGTGCTGAGTGCATTATATTCACTCTTGGGGAAAGGCCTGAATCTGTCTCTTCCCCCCAGCTATGGATTAAATAGCAGGGCAGACTGGAGCCTGTAGTCTAGGAAAAGAAAACTGAATTCCAAAGTTGCTACAAAAACCACAGTAACAGCAACACCTCATGTGATGTGGTCTTGTACACCACTGGGGAGTCTATTGGTACTCAGAAGGGAGATGGAAGAGGGGGAACATTCACTACCCCCACCTCACCACCCACTGTATGATCCTCTTGCATCCCTGGGGTTAAATATATTAGTTACCTACTGGTATTTTCATTTCTTATATTTATGTTTTTAGAAAATTTTCTGCCATATTGACCCTGATGTCAGTGGTATTGGATTGAAAATGACCCCCAAAAATGGGGTGATTTGTATTTGCTTTCTCTCGTAACAAAGGAAATTTGAACCCAGAAATGAAAGGCTAAAACTTAAGTTGGAATCTATCTTACATATTTAGAAGTCTAACCTTTGTCCAGGCTTTGAATATTGCTGCCACATTTGGTCTGGTGCTTCTGCTATATATTTAGAAATTCATGATATAAATTCAAAGAAGAATCTGCAATGTTATTGCTCCTGACCTGGCATCTCAGCTTCAGTCACTTTCCCAGCACTGTAATGTAGCTTCCCTGTGCCTTTTCTATAAATATTTTCATGATAATTGTTTGATGAACTTTCCTCTATGGTACCTAGACTTTAAGTGCAATACTAGATTGGCAGGTAGGTCTCATCATCTTACATTTGAAATGGTTAGATGGAACCATTAAGTTCTATGCTAATAGTTTCTTCTATTGCACTTCTTGCTTGTGGAACTCTTTTCCGGTTTCTTACTTCCCTGTCAATTTTGATCTACAAAAATTTAAAAGCAATCTCAGTTATTATCTTCTGTCTTGATTTCTGTTCTTTTGTTGTCGCCTCTCCTTAATAATATATTTTTCTCATGCTAACATTTGTGTCAGTGGTTTTATTGCCTTGCTCGGGGTGAAATAATTAAAAAAAAAATGCCCCAAATTTTGGAATCTTCCTTTCACACGATGGAGTAATGTTCAACAAGATGACAAAAGAATTTGAATTTCCAAAGTAAAATATTACTCAAAAATGGATACATGTTATCCTTTATAGAATTTTGTGTGCACACATATGCAAGCAAGTGATACATGTATGTAACGTTTAATTTGAGAGAGATACTGAAACATTTTCAGCCAGCCTAATCCACTTCTAAAAAATTAGTTTTTTAATTAGTAAACTTCAGACTACTGTTTTGAGAAGTAGATTGTGCCAAGAATTTTTCATTATTCGTTTGTGTAAAACTTCACTTTTGTATACTAAATGACCGTTGTGTGGTAGTCCTAGGAGGACCCGTTTTCCAATCACAAGAGTACGGTATTTCAAATTTTTTGAAAACTTAATAACTGTTTTTGCGATTTTCTTATTAAAAATGCCACCCATTTGAACAAATAAACCTATGAACATAAATCTATTCATAAAATCTCTTCTTACAAATACATGCTCCCCCCACCACAAAAAGAAACCAGGTTAATTCCTATTTAAAAATATAGATGCTTATGAGAGCAAACTATTTTGGTTGCCCTAATGCAGATCAATTTTGAAACATTTTTGTATTTTCATTTACCAAACTCGTTGTGTGGAGATAGAAAGAAATACGATAATGGGTATTGGTGTAGAAATGGGAAGAGAGTCAATTTATTGGTGTAGAAATGGGAAGAGAGTCAATTTTAATGTTTCCCCACTTCATCAAAACACTTTACCAAAAAAAAAAAAAAACCCAACCTTATTCACAAGGAATTTCCTTAATTTACCTTCATTTTCTCTACAGACATTTGACTTTCATAAACTTTACAACATTCTGAACACCTTGTTTCATTATTTGTTAAATTGTTTGTTTTCATCTCTTCTGCTTCCACTTGAGGAGATTTTGTGTCTTTGATGTTTGACCACACATGGATTTATAAAATTACAGCAACATATTTGCCACTGTAAAAAAAAAAATTTCTTAAATTTAATTCTTTGCCTGTCCTGCGCATCATATGTGATGCAGAGGGACATGCAATTTCCACGCCCATGCATCATACGTGGTGCCCACAAGCCAGGATGTTAAAATAGGCGGTAAAACTAAGGATGCTTAAGAGAAAAAGTCTACTATCGAGAAGGACTTCTAAGGAAAAGCCTAATCTAATATTTTATGCATCATATATGACCACAGGACACTTGACTGATAATGTAAGGTCTTAAATGAAAAACATCTATTTTTTCAACTTTATTGACAACTTTGCAGCACATGTCATGCACAGAGCATAGTGTAAATAACTTATGATTTGTACATTCTGTGCATCACATGGGATGCACAAGTTTTTATATGAAAAGCACATTCTATTTGCCAAATGAGCTGAGTTACCTTAGAATAACTATAAATCTGAAAACTCTTTTTTTTTTGTTTCTGCAACAAATTGCCAAGATGATAAAATCTAGAAAGTCCCTTATGACCTCCACCTAAAAAGTTGAACTTGTTCCCTTCCCAAAAATGACAGATGACCCTCCCCCAATCTAAAATTTGTTTTCAAGCTGGAGTGGAACAAATTTCTGATGATTTTTGCACAGGTTACGTGTTATTTCGCAAATCCTGTTTCCACAGAGTTGACATTCTTTTGTTGGCATAATCGAAGATCTCCTGAAATCCAAAATCAATTTCATGAAAAAAGGCTTCCAAAATCTTTTTTTACATTAAATCAGACGAGAATTACAATTTTGTTTGTGGAATGCTTTAGCAAATTGTTTGGGAAAATGGCCACTTCAACTGACATCTCCCTACACAAGACTAGGATATTTATATTAAAGCATTGCAAGGAAGACGTTGTTATTGCAAGAATTAAGTGTGTGTGTCTGAGGTTTCAACTTCATTTTCCCCAATGGTTTCCTCTGTCACTTTGCTTTGATCGTAAACGTTCTTGGTGAGTTGTCTCTTCTTAGTGATGCAACCATAACAGAATATAAATCCTCAAACTGTAAGGCAAACCTGCACCTGGATTGTTGAATATTTGTATCACATTCAGCAGTCTATTGCAAAAAAAAAAAAAAAAGCCTCATAGGGGAGAGTTGTCAAATGTTTTTACTAGCAGTGGCCATGTGTTGTGCTTATTCACATATTGAACAGATTCAGAATTCGAATGCTTTTGCTTTAGTATTTAGGTTGGTGCAAAAATAATGACAGTTTTTGACGTATTTTTAACGTCGAAAACCGTCATTATTTTTGCACCAACCTGATATTTGACCTGTTTTCTCATTTCAGGTACTACCCAGACTTCCTGCATAGTGTATTCCACTGTAAGCATCAAATAAATGTGTTGACAAGTGGTAAGGTTTATTTGGCAGACATTTTACACAACGACACAGCCATTTTCTACTTTATGGAGGTGAGATTTTAAATATTGCACATCTCTACAAAAGTTGATTGCATTTGATGTTAATGGTGTGTACTTCTGCTAGATTTACATATCGAAGATTTGCCTGAATATATATATATATATATATATATTGTCAGAGTTGAATAAGACCAGAAACAGTAGTATTAAAAAAAAAGTGCTCAATACACTTATAAAAAAGATAAAAATTTAACATGTAGAACTTTTAAGTATAAAAAATAAGGAAAACAGTCAATTCCGCTATTTTCATTTCAACCTTTTGGTATCTTCAGGTGATTTTGGTCAGTTGATTTAATGATGCTTTATTTTTCTTTCGAATATTTTTAATACTACTGTTTACTGATCTAATTCAACCCTGTAGAGCTTTTAAATATAAAAAACTAGGAAATCAGTCAATTCCGCTATTTTCATTTCAAACTTTTCGTATCTTCAGGTGATTTTGGTCAGTTGATTTTCTAATGCTTATTTTTTTTTTTTTTTAATGAATATATTAATCCTGCTTGATAAATTACAAAATTAAAATACATGAATGTTTGATCCAACCATCCTGCAAGTATAATAAAGCACATCCCTAAAGGAATAGAGTCCAGGTTATCTAGAAATTCCTCCAGTCAAATAATTTTTGAAGATAAAAAAGAAAGAATATGAAAAGACTTTAAAAGATGGGAATGAAACGAAACTGGAATTTAAACCCCAAATAAAACCACAAATGAAGAATAATTCAAAGAAAAGAAAAAAAAAATTATATTTGGTTCCCCCCCCACCCTTTTAACTTAGATGTTAAATATTAAAGAGGGAAAATATTTTTCTTACTAAACATTTCCCTAAAAATTTCCAAACTACATGAAATATTTAATAAAAACAAAGTTAAATTAAGCTACAGCTGTGGTAGACATTTAGAAACCACAATAAAACGACAACATGCCAGAAATTTCAAAACAAACGTTCAACAAAACCTCGTTAACAATGAAATAGGCAACTGTAGAAATAAAAGTAGATGTCCATTAGATGGAGTTTGCAAAATTGAAACAATTTACAAAGCAGGATTAATAGATACAAATGACCAGAAAAAATATACATAGGGTGTACTGAAGGTAACTTTAAGAAGAGGTAATATAATCACAAGTCCTCTTTCAAGCTAAAAAGTCTTAAGAATTCTACTAGACGTGCCAACCATGTGTGGAAATTATAGGGAAAAAATAACAAAAATCCGATTGTAAACTTGCAAATTTAAAACAAAGGCAACAAGTAGGGAAAATTGTAATTTGTAAAATTGTACTGAATTTACTAAATATTTATTTGGGGTTCAAATCCTACCGATACCTTTCTCATAATTTTGTAGGCTCTAGTTAATTTCTAAACTGAACCTTACTCTGTCAGGTTCCAATCATAGTTAATTAGTCTGCCATACTTTTATTTACTTAGAATTCTTAAGTCTCTCAATACGTCAAGTCACTAAACAACATTTTATATCTTACCATGACTCAATCAGTGCCACTCTGCCTAAATTCTTAAGACTTGACTCTAGAAAAATGACCAAGTGTGTGTGTGTGTGTGTGTGTGTGTGTACATTGATTTTAATCAAGTTTTGTAGGATTCGATCAAATCAAGTTTGGATGACTTCAGGTGGCAGCAAAACTGCAAGGAACAAGTAAGAGTATCAGGCAAGACAAATTTGTCCCAGAAAATATTTCTTGCCCAATTTTATAAACGTTCTTTTTTTTTTTTTTTTTTCTTTTCCTCCCACCAAGTTTATGGAACAGGAAGATGCCATCAACCTGTTTCAATTCTGGATGGCAGCTGAGAATTTCCAGCAACATTTGTCCCTCTCTCACGGCTGTTACGACGGTCTCCAAGCACAGGAAGATGCCATGGTGCTTTATGATAAGTAAGAACCCCACCACCACCACCATTCATTTTCTTTCTCTCTATATTCTAGGCAGGTATATACATGTATAGAAAAATGGTCCCTAATTGAACAGATCACTTGGTGAAAACATAGATCTTTTGAAAGCACTGAACATGCTCATTACTTTCTTTCAAAGCAATTAACTTTGGCTTGGCCGTGTGCGTACGCGGGCGGGGGGGGGGGGAGGATAAGCTAGAGATTCTGGATGTAATTAATTTAATTGGTTTTATTGTTTGTATCAAATAATAGTGCAGTATCTCGTCAATAATTTAACATTGTAAGTCAGTGTTTTGTTCAAAAGGCATGAACCTTCTGCACCCTTTACTATACAATAAGATATAGCTTCAAATATTTTATGATTATAAACAAAATTGCTCTCAAAACAATCTATCTCCATTTTTTTTTTTTTTCTTCAGGTATTTTTCCTTGCAAGCCACCCAACCTCTTGGCTTTGATGATAAAATACGATTGGAGGTTGAAAGTAATATTTGTCGAGAAGGGGGACCACTGCCCGATTGTTTTGCTAAACCAAAGAACATGGTGCTTCGGGTTATCGAGAAGGTAAGGCTGCAGATTCCATTTTGCCAGCCCCCTCCTTCAATTCAATGCTTCATCTGTTTGATTAAAAAAAAAAAAATGACACTTACTTCTGCTACAAAATAACTGACTGATATGCAAGCACACCTTCTCAGCTCTGATGATTAGAGTTTACTTCTTACCAGGAGATAAATAATTACTATAGACCAATCAAGAAACTTGTCCAAATGTACTGATGCCCTTTTAAACTTAACGTCTCCTCCACTTCATACAGTCATCTTGTCCTGTAGTCTGCTGTTGCTTCAGAATGTGTCAACTAGCCCTGCAAATCCCTAAAGAGGCCACCTGTTGGTCATGGGTGGTGACCTGTGATGGGATCCTGGTGATTGAGGTGCTTCAGGAGAAAGGATGTTTTCACTCCTGGACTCCAACACATCACTTTGGCCCTTAACTCACTTAGACAGGCAGTTGGAGAGGGGCCTGATCTGATCAATCCAAGCCCTGATTCAGATTTCTGCAAACTCTGGAGAAAGTTGAATCAACAGAAAGTGGTAGAAAGATGATGGCTGTAGGAAGGAACATTTTGGCTTCAAACTAATCCTCATCAAGAAGTTAACTTGGGAACTAAGGCTTGCGAAGTTAAGCAATTATTACCTTGTCATGATGTAAGTATACTGACTGTGTAGCCTTGATCTACCCAGGCAGATGAAATCCACCCGCCTTTGGCATTTGACTTGTAGGACTCCTTATTGAGTGGGGAGTACAGTCAGTGAAACATAATTTCATTATATGGATACAAAAAGAAAAACCCAAGTGAAAAGACTCCAGATGGAGTCAGATTCAGATCAAGAGCAAGCTGAGGTACTCTTTCCTAGATTCATAATATTAAAAATCTATCACCATTCCTAGTACTTGGGCTTATATTCTCAATTTTTAATCCTAAATCAGTAAAAAAAACTTAAAAAATGGAACCATTCTGGTAGAAATACCAAATGAAAAAACATGCAAGCATACTGCTAAAGAATAAAAAATTCCATAACATAAGTGTAAAAACATAGCCACATGAAAGATTAAACACCTCCAGGCATGTCATTTATAATGGTTTCTTTGAAACATAGAAGAGATAAAAGCCAAGTTAAAAATAACCCAAACGAAACCATATAATAAATTTAAAAAAAACGTGTGTGTGTGTGTATATATATATATATATATATATATGAATCTTCAACACACCCACACCACCAACTGAAATTAAAATTGGCTGTTGAATAGCTAAAGTAGATAAATATATTCCAAATCCAAGAAGATGCTACAAATGTCAAAGACCTGGCCATCTAAAGGAGTATTATACAAAAGTGACATGTGCAAGATGTGGTCTAATTGAATCAAACCCTGATGATACAACCTGTAAAAATCAACCCAAATGTATCAACTGCAATGGAGATGACAGAGCTGGATGCTGAAGAGAGCAAGACTTGGGGAAATAGAAAAAAAATAATAAAAACAAAAATCACTGAAAATATTACATTCCCAGAGGCAAGAAAACTTATAGAAACCCGTTTCTCTCTACAAAAAAAAGACCAAAACAATTGCCAAATGAAAATCAAGGCAATAACCTGACAAAAAACAAAACAAAAAACATTTAACATCATTCATAAATGAATTACCAGATGTCATTAAAGCCCTAAAATCCAGTTTAACAAATATGGAAATTATCTCTGTCTACCAATTTAAGCCGCAATAACTGAAGAAATGAATGAAACAGAAATCAGTGAGAAAAAAACGTAGGCGTTTCTCTTTAAGGACAAGTGGAAAAAAAAAGCCAAAAACCAATCCAAAATATTCAAACAAGGACAAAGAAGTTTGAAAAACTTGAACAAATGGAAATCGAAATGGATCGTACATCCTCGAAAAAACATCAAAAACAAAAGATGGCATAACATGGCAAACAAAACAAGAATCTTAGAATGGAAAGTAAATATGGATTTTACTTAAATATGCAATAAAAGGACATAAAAATCTAGTAAAAGTCAAAACACACACACACACACACATACACGCTTAATCAACCGTTGTAAACAAAGACATATTGAAATGCATCATTTTTCTTTGCAAATTATAACAATGATTTAAAATCAATCATCATTTTCTTACAAAAAAAATGTGATACGCAGCAAGGTGCAGGTAATTCAGCTAGTATAGCTATAAACTTCCAGGCAGTTGCTGTTAGAGCCAGCCTATATAAAACCGTTAACTTTTGCTCAGTATATATTTTGCCAAAAGACACCGTAAATGAAGAAAAGCTCCAATGTCTGATAGACGATTATTCTATGAGGTTTGACTTTAATAATCACAGCACAGCAAAAATAAAGACACAGACCAAAAGGAAGAAACTGTGGAGAAACTTATAAATGAAAATGACTTCTGCCTACTCGAGAAAGGAGCACATATGTATATGAACTCCTTTTTTGGGAAACTCTTCAGCCGCTGATCTGACTATATGTGACCCAAAAGTAGATATGGACTTTTCTTAATATGTAAAAGATGACACTTATGAAAGTGACCACTTCCCAATCCTCCTGGAAAACATTAAACTGGGTAGTGAAAATATATCCTGCTGGAAAATGGACAAAGCAAATTGGGACAAATTCAAAGAATTTTGTAAGCAAAATTTAACCCAAAATAAAAAAAATATAGATTCACTAGAATGCTTTACAGAAATACTAATCACTGTAGCAAAGAAATGCATCTCCTAAAATTAAATAACAAAATAGACAAAACAGACCAAAGTTCAGTAGGAAAAAGCCACACGATTCTGAAAGGCATCTCTACAAAAATTTAACAAAGAACCTAAAAATGTAAACTTAAACAATTGCAAATTACAATAGAATTTTATGACAGAAAGCAAAAAAGAATGTTGGCAAAAATATGTTAATAAATTAAACTCAAAAAGAAAATCAGTAAAAAATACCAAAGCTACACCAATTGAGTATTTTTTCAAAAATAACAATATCATAACCAACAAAAAGGACGTGGCAGACACACCAGCTGAAACTATTTCCCAAAAAAGGACGTGGCAGACACACCAGCTGAAACTATTTCCCAAAAAAGGACGTGGCAGACACACCAGCTGAAACTATTTCCCAAAAAAGGACGTGGCAGACACACCAGCTGAAACTATTTCCCAAAAAAGGACGTGGCAGACACACCAGCTGAAACTATTTCCAAAAACTCCTTAAGTAAAAATGATCAACAAAAATTCCTGTTCCTAAAACAAAACACAGAAAAATATAAACTCAGTTTTACATGTAACACAGAAAGCAACAACAACGCAATGAGTTTAGCAGAATTGACATCCTCCTTAAAAAGATACCATAACACAGCAGTTGGACCTGATGAAGTCCATTACGAATTGCTAAGACATTTACCAGAAAATTTTTTAGAACTTCTAAAATTCTACAATAATATATGGGTAAATGGTAATTTCACAGATATTTGGAAATAGACTAGAAATATCAGGTCCCAAAATCCAGAAAGGACAAACTTGACCCAGAAAACTACAGACCTATTTCACTGACCAGCTGCCTGTGTAAAACCATTGAACAGATGACAAATGACAGATTGATCTGGTATTTGGAGACAAATAAACTAAGTATTAACCTACAATATGGCTTCATAAAGAAAGGATACATGTTGGACCACTTAATTCACTTAGAAACAACTACAAGAGACAGATTTGTTCAAAAAGAACACTTCTTTTTTTTGACTTGGAGAAGGCGCATACAATACTACAAGGGAAATATGGTATCATGAGGGATCTGCATGCCCTCCTAGGTCTAAAAGTCAGACTGGCACAATTCATAAATGGCTTTTCTTACTAGCCAAAAGTTCAGTCTGGGTTGGATCATCTCTCTCTGACTTAAAAAAAAAACAAAAAAAAAACAAAAAACAAGAGATAGTACTCCAAAGCAGTATTTTATCAGTAACACTATTCAGTATAAAAAGTAAATAATAAAGTCAAAAGCTTAACCTGCAGAGTAAAAGGGCTTTTGTGTGTAGATGACTTCCTTCATTTTTTACAAATCCAAAACCATAGAGTGAAAATTACAGCAGTGCCTTAATAAAATGAACCAAAATGGGTGACCGAAAATGGTTTTAGGTTTTCTAAAACAAAAACTAAATGTATGCATTTTTGTCAGAGTAGGATCATTGTGTAGTTTTCTCTTCTAAGACTAGAAGAGACAGAATACCACTTGTAGATCAGCATAAGTTCTTGTGAATAATATTTGACAAAAATCTCACCTTTATCTCCAAGGTGAAATATCTCAAAGAGAAATGTAGTAAATCAGTACAGCTCTTACAAAGATTTTACAAGTCTCTAATTCGAACAAAACTAGACTATGGCAGCATCATATACAGATCATCAAGAAAATGTTATTGAAAAATTCTTTGATTCTACTATCCATGGAGGATTAAGACTGGTGCCTTGGGCTCTTAAAATGACACCAGTTGAAAGTTTATATGCAGAAACTGACGAAACTCCTCCTAATCATGTTAGATGTGAAAAACTGGTACTGCAGTATTATACAAAACTAAAATCTTGTTCATCTAACCTGGCCTACGAAAATACATTCCTTCCTCAACACAGAAACTTCTATCGGCAAAAAGAAAAAAACTAAAAAATATTTGAGTTTCAAATGGAACCCCTTATCAAGGAATCAAAAATACAACTTGCAACAGTCCATGATAATATCACTTCTAACATTGCTCCGTGGACCATATGATCTCCAAAACTAATATTAGACTTATACAAATTCAAAAAAACAAGTATGGATCCTCTTAATTTTCAGGAAGAATTAAAAAAATAAATCAAAGAAAACTCTCCTAGTCACACACCTATCTTTACAGATGGGTCCAAAGATGGAAACACAAGAGAATGTGCAGCGAGAAGAAAATAAGCAGCAAGTGCCTCCGGGACAAAACCTCCATCTTGAATGCTGAAGCCTGTGCCATTGAATCTAGCATTCAGTATTATTTCAACAAATAAAAACAAAAAAAACATTTATAGTCTTTTCCGATTCACTGTCAGTTTACTAAAAAACCCGACAAGCCATTAACAGTGAAGTTTGCTGAATGAATTCAATATCCAAATCTAAAGATGTGATGTGGTTGAATTTTAAATCATGATGGAATAATTGGAAATGACAAAAGCTGACTCAGCTGCTAAACATGTTGAAAATATAGAAATCAACTTTAACTTCAAGATCTTTTACATAGACCTAAAAGCCAAATAAACAGATTTATCAAGGAAAAATAGCAACAATGTTGGAGTAACAGTGCAGCAAATAAATTGCTGGAAATCAAGCCAATACTTGGGGAATGGAAGCCAAGATACAAAAAATCCCAAAACGAAGAGGCAGTATTAGCCCACCTGTGTATTGGCCACACAAGGATTATGTACTCGTACTTATTGAAAGGGGAAAGAACAACAAATATACGCAACGTGCCCAACTACAGACACTATAATTTTTTTTTTTTGCCAGCAATCTCTGCAAAAAAAAAAAAAACTGTTTTACCAACTGCAGTCATACAATATACTAGTGATTCTCAACTGGTATGCTGCAAGATCTTGCAGCATGCCAGTTGATGTGCAGTGAAATATTGTCATGGTGTGTGTGTGTATATATATGTGTGTGTGTGTGTGTGAGAGAGAAGTGAAAGGTACAGTGTTAGTATTTGAATAAATAAATAAATATTAAACTTTATTTTTAAATAATTCTTTTCGCTATTCTTCAATTGTTATTTCAATTACTTTGTTTTAATATTCATTTTTTTTTAAAAAGTATTTTTATTTTTTAACTTTTTAAAATTTTCCTTTATTTAAATAAATGAATATTAAACTTTTTTTCATATATTATTATATTTCATAAATTTGTTTAATTCAAAATTTTAATAAAGTTATATTGAATTATGGATTAATATTGTCAAAGTTTCTGATATGTTAACACTGAGCATTTGAGAGTACAAATTTTTAAAAGTATATAACTGAAATTTGTACTTATCGTACATTCGACCAAACATTGAAAACAATCAACCCCCCCCCCCCGAGGTAAAAGTTTCACACTAAAGAAGCTGCACAAATAGTTGAATAGAAACAGTGAAATAAAGTAAGTTCAGATTTGTGTGCGTATTTTTTTTTTAAATCTATGGTTTTATTTCATAACATTTAAATGTATACCATTTAAAAATTTTGCTAAATATGCCATGATATTTTCATTTGCTTCTAGGTGTGCCGTTGCTTAGAAAAATTGAGAAATACTGCCTTAACATAACCTTTGACCTTCAGTAGCCCCTGGGTCTTGTACAGGATGAACCTTACTGTAAAAAAATAAAAAAAAAAATAATCATGTAGCCTTCTATCTTATTTAGATATTTGAGGTCACACATTGTCATTTTGCTCTTACAAACACATGATGTTGAAACACTGGTTCCCATACAATCACTGAAGTTAAGCCATGTCAAGCCAGCTCAGTACCTAGATGGGTAACCACTTAAAAATAACAGGTGTTGTAAGCTTGGTGTGTGTGTTGTAATGGATAATGGCTTGGTACTGTTAATCTGAGAGCAGAGTTTCAATTCCATGTTTGTCATACTCACATCACACGCAAATATCCCTTGGGAGAAAGGTATGAATCCACCTCTTCTCCCCCACCCGGCTAATTAGTAAGACTTGTATCACTAAAAACATTATTATCGAAAGAAAAAAAAATTGCATTCAAAATATTTAGATCCTGGCATTAAATAACCTATAGAGGTTGATATATGTCTAAAGAAAAGAACGTTATCATTTTGGACATAAGTGAGTGGAAGAAACCTATTGAAGACAGTTTGGCCTCTTTTAAAAGACCATCTTTCTCTACATGCTGGATATCGTTGGTCTGCTACCAAATATCTGATAGCAACTTGTTCAATGTTCACTTCTATAATTTCAGTCTGTGACTCTGTTTTTTTTTCTCTGTTTTCAGGTCTACTTTCCCAATTTCCTCCGTGGAGATCTTTATTATAAATTCCTTTCGGAATTGATCAACACAGTGCAGCTTGCCAATGACTTGCCTCAGAAATCAAGAAAACGCCTTGGTAAGTGAACAGGCTCTCTTCATTTCAGAGGCTTTTATTTGACTCTTCTCGATGAAGGTCGAAAGCTTCCTAATATCCTCACCATTACATTTATTCCAGGCAGTGACGCATCCTCAGAAAACAGTGCTGGAAGCCAAAGTACCGGGGCAGAGAGCGTGAGTTCCCGCAACACCTTGTTGGCCACTGACACAAGCCACTTGAAAAAGGCCCTAAATAAAATGCAAGTTGATTTGCGCATTGACTCTGTGCTTCTTAATCCGGATGCTTTATGGAAGAGGAATGCTCCAGGGTATGTATCATCTCTTTTAAGGTGTAGATGCCAGTAGAAGTTCTTTACTACACGTTCCTGTACTAATTAATCATAAGTCCACTATCAATTCGATTCTACAAGAACCTTTTCTTGGGAAATTGTACTCCATACATTCTCATTTTCATATTGAGAACCAAATGATTTCGGAGCATGTAAAATTGTTAGCATTTGTCACCCATCCTCAAATGAATTATGACAAGAAGCAACAAAGAAAAGCTCTGCATCAAAATCTAATTAATGTGACTGCATATATATCTACAACGGATCCTAACAAAAAAATTAAATTAATCATATACTACACTAAATCTAGTATATTCAACTTAATTATTCGCACAATGATTTGCAAAAAATCAACATAGTTTACAAGTTCAAGTGCCCTTTGGGAGATTGTATCTCCAATGGATTAAATAATATTTATGTTGGTCACACCACAAATTCGGTTTCATGACACTTGACTCTACATTTGAATGATAGCATTTTTAGGCTTTTAAAACAACATACCTGGCCACATACACAATTCCGGAAAATCCTTGTTGAAAACACAACTATGCTTAAACATGAAAACAATAAACAAAAATTAAAAATTCTTGAAGCTATATACATAAAACAGTTGGAACCTAACCTGAACAAAATAAACTATGAAATCTCAAATATTCTTAAATGCCTATAATTGGTAACAGAAGTCATTGGTTTATACCAATGACTTACCATACTTAACACTTCTCGTTTTCACTCTCGTGTAGTCATGTGTGATGTCACGAGCTGCTATGCGATTTTTGCTTCCACCTCTTGTACACACAAGTTTGTCGTTGCTTGGAAATTTTTCATGCAACAAAAACAGACTATCATTATTGTTTCGTCTGTGTATTGGTTGATATATTGAAATGTAATTGTCATCTTTGATAATGGCTTATGTAAGCCGAAAGCTTAGATAGGATTTAAACATGTATCAATATTGTGATTTCCTTTTGTCTTTAAATGATAATGTTATTAAGCTTATCAGACAATATGAAAGGAACTTATTTAAAATAAATAGACAAAACTTGTCTATATTATTTAATGAAACATGCATATATATATATATATATATATATATATATTGGGAGTAAAAAATGACCAGGTCATTCATGTTTATATTGTCCTTTCAGATATACTTTATCTGATATTTTTCACGCACACACACATTATATAATTATTATAGCTTATCTAAATTGCAAACCAATGCCTTGGTTTGTTGAATAGAAATCTGTAAATTGTCAAAAAAACAAATTCATGCTTACACACCCACCTGCCATTGTACAGTTGAAAGGTTAGGGAGTTTGCTATATTGCACATTTCTGCAACTGACAAAGGCAAATTTGGTGGGACTAACAATTGTAAGGATTTGGCAAGTCTTTATCCTACATGTCAACTTCATTTGTGTCATTTTTGGATGACTATTTGGCAACTTTGTCATTTCTTCATAGATTGGTAAGGTTCCTGCAACCACAAGTATCTGATCTATTAATGCCGTCTTCTCTTTGGTGTGTGTGTGGGGGGGTGCTACTGTTATGTCAATGGAAGTTTTTCTATGCAATCACCAGGTAATCGATAAAGATGAATTTTCCTTTCCATTCTTATGAAAAGTTAAATTTCTGCTCCACTTACCAAATTTGCAGAGGCATGAAACAGAAAATCCTTGCTTTTCTACAACAGAGAACTGGTTTCATGCCTTTTTGTTTACTGTGCACATAATTTTCAAATCTATCTCCTCAAAACTAGATTATTTTTCTCCAGATCAAATGTAATCAGTCCAAAATGTTCAACTCATCTCAGCATTTCAGCCTTTGCAGAAATGCTGCAAATCTAGGCAGTTGTGTGTGCGCGTGTGTGCGTGGCTTGAACACTTTTTATTTCTCAAAATCCCAACCTGTGTACTTACAGATTGTACCACTCCACAGCCTCCTCTGACCTGTCTCAGCAGGCCAACAGTGAACCGTGAGTTTAGTTTTATGATCCACAAAAAACATCTTAATCCAATCTTTCTACCTCATTTGTTTAGTTGGCTTTTACTGTTGCTCTGATCCCCCCCTCCCCTGCAACTACCCACTTTTTTCTTTTTCACCCTGCATCTCGTTTCATCAATTGCCCCCAATGACCACCTACGAAAGCTTTGGTCATCTATATTTTTGTTCTTTTCTGGTTTTGTGATCTTTTTTTTTTTTTTATTGCTCGTTTGCATCTTTTCAAATGTTGACAAAACTTGCCGGTTTGCATTACTCATACTTAGAGATGACAATTGGCTCTTGTTTGATTCTCACTGCTTTTTCCTTGCTGTGTCTTTACTTCCTACTTGGAATCAACACAAGGGGAAATAACTCTACTGCTTAATGGTTTCAATGATCCTTAATCTTTTTGTCTACGTTGCATGACACTGATGACCATTGGCCATGTTTTCTTCTTTATCAAAGGCTGTAAGAGAGAACTTTCTCTTTGTCAGGCAGTCTTAATGGGACAGTCTTGTTTCTGATTACATTCTTTGAGGTCACACAATAAGCCAGTTAAATAATAAACTTTATTTTCAAAGTTTTGGGGAATGGAAACTTGAACTTTTTGGTCCTTATGTTCCTTTCACATTTGTCCTGTGCAGCATTTAAAAATCACAAGAATGTAATCTGTGTGTGTGCGCGCATGTATATACATGAGAGAGAGTGAACCTCTCCTTCTTATTGTGTGTATATGTCAATTACATACAACTTTCTGCCTGTTGTACACTAAATGATTAATGGTGCTTTTGTTTTTGTTTTCTCTCCCCCACGGACTCAGGAAGATGTCATTTGGTCACATTAATGACCTTGGACAATTTGTATCTGAGTATGACCCTGAGCCAGAACTTGAAAAGAAAAAATGTAAGTTTTTGTTGGCCTTTCAAAATCGTGCAAAGATTTGTAAAGTTAGATTTGTGTGTATTTAAATAAAGTCGTCGCATGAGGATGGAATTTATTGGACTTCTTTCTTCATGTTGTATTTTCTTCATTTCTTTTATTTAATATGCAGCTTCCATGTTTTTCCGGAAGAAGAAGGATAGAGAAAAAGTAAGTTTATGTTTAATTTCTCTCTTCAAATGCATTCTGCAGAACCAAAAATAATGACAAGAGAACAATTTTGTCCTTTGTACTAGGATTTGTTTTTGTTCTGAAAGTGTAATTGAAAAAACTCAAGAATGGCTTTTGGCAAAAAAATTATCTTTCAAAAGTTGTGAGAATGAAATTGTTTTCAGTAAGAGAAATATCTATACAATCAAAGAAGAAAAAAATAGTCTGTGTGCGTGCATGCACAGCAGTCAGCAATACTCGTTATTCCCACATGTACAAACCATGTAGACATCTTTCTTCTGTAGATATAAATACTTTCCCATATAAAAAAAAAAAGGCTATAAAGCGGATACCACAAAGTATCAGTTGCCTTGTAGTCTTTTTCAGTCAAGAGTGCTATTAGTACAAGCTCAATTACCAGATATTATTTCAGATCATTGCCAATGATCTATTTTTGTGAGTAATATTCTTTGACCAAAAGCCGCTCATTTAAATTTGTAATAGAAAATGAAAAACCAACCTTGTGCCAAAGTTTTTGTGTCAATTTCAAGCGTTTTCCCTGCTGAAAATGAATCTCTTCAATGTTTATATTCAAGAAGACAACCTTCTATGTTAGCCCCAGAGTGTGTTGGGTGCTTCTATATAGTCTGATTTAATTTCAGGAACAAGAGGACATGGCTGTCCAGATTGCCCAGATGATCATATCAGATGTAACGTCCATTACCCAAGCCAACCAGAACCCATCCCACCAAAACCTACAGTCAGCTTATGAAGCCACATGATATAAGCATTCAATAATGGTAAATATGCTAGATTTGTTCAATTCCTCCTGTTTCATTCTATCAAAATTAAAACAAAGCTAATAATGCTTATATACTTGTCATTATGGAAATTTTGCTTATATTGTTAATGAGATATACAGTGTGTGTGTGGTAATATATTTAAAAAAAAAAAAAAATTTTTTTTTACATATGTTCAAATTTAGAAAAACAAAATGTTTTTCAATAAAACCATCCTCAAAGTAGGTGGAATTTTATCTTGTTGGACATGATGGTGTAAAGCCAGTGGTTGTCCTCCCTCTTGCTAACACCCTCATACATAGTTCTCCAGTGGGCTGTGGGGGTACTAAAAATACCACATATTGAGAGTAACATCATTGTGAAAATTCTCAACCAGCCACTCTTGGGTTGCACTTGTCTATGTGGAACATAGACCAGCTGCTTTTCAAACCTGATTTTGACAACTGTTTATCACCTCAATGTAGGTGGTGCAGGAAGAAGTGGAATTGTTGCAAATGGCCCTAGGAACATCACTGAGGGTGCAAACTTTGTCTGGTTAGCAGCTAATACCATGTTAATGCTTTCAATATATCCAAAAGAGAAATTAGAATGTTAAACTGCATGCACCACTTTTTTCATAGTTTTCTATAAATATCTTGTGCAAGGAAATATCTTCTGTTAATAATGTTAGTTGTTTTTTATAGTATAGTGTTGAGATATTTTTATCTTGCTCTGCAAAACCTTACACAGGGTGTAATTATTAAAGATTGTAGACTCAAATGGAAAATGGTACAAAAAGTCAGATTGAAAGGGTTAAGATAATTTGTGCATCTTATTTTCATGAAGCATTCTAAACAATACTGGAGGTCTACATGAGGAAGAAATTTTAATAAATGCTAATTGTCACTTGATAAAACATTAGATTGTCGGCCCAGATGCTAATTATCCCAAATTTGATTGTGATGATTTTTTTTTCTATTTCAGGACTGAAAATGATGCCCTTGTATAAAAAAAAAAAAAAAAAAAAAGTACTGAATGAAATTCAACCATATTGGACTGATTCATTCAACACAAAACTGAATCCCACCCGTTTTTTCTTTCCTCAATATTTTCCTTTCCACCTTACCAGAGGAATTCTGTTTGTAATAAGAATTACAGAGGCTGTACATATCTAGCTAAAGAGGGCAGAGGATCCTACTGTCTGTCCCCAACTACTTCAGTTGCTCACAACCCTGCCAGTTTATCATCTGATGATGAAAAGAACTTCAGCTCAAGTTGTGAAATAGTTCTTTTCCTTCCTGAAGTGATCAAATAAAAAGGTTCCTTTTTTTTTTTTTTTTTTCTCTCTCTCTTTTTTTTAGATTCCCCTCTATCCATCACCACAAGACAAATATGACTAATAAAGATGAGGATTTACAATAACAACCTATTCAGTAATTACCTCATCTTTCTTATATTGTTTTGGCTTCCACAAACACCTTGTCTTCTCCTTTCCCCATTAGATTTTATTGGCTGTGACAACATCCTCACCGTTCCCTGAGCTCCCTACATTTTAACACCTGCTGTCGTTTGAATGTGCATGTTTGCTGATGGGCTCTATTGTCTTGGTTGTTGCTTAAGGACATTGAAAAACCTGAATTATTCCAAAGTACTGTGATGAAGTCTTTCAGCTCTGGCATTGCAGAAATCTTTTCTTTTCTGGCTGGATGTGGGGGAGACACTAAATTGAAATGAAAGAAACTGGCTTCCAGTTGTGCTCTCTTTCATCACGGACAAAATTATTTACTCAAATGTTGATGGTCAGACTGCAAACCAAGCTCCTAACAGTCTGTCTAGCACTTGGTTTTCAGGACATCTATAAATTTCCTGTCCCTAAGCAAATTGGGCCAACTTTCTCCTTTTGACTTACTTAGCATTGTTAATGGTAAAGCAGAGATCTGTTCATTGAGGTTTCTTTTTGGCACAGCAGATTGATTTAGAATAAACTCTGAAAGAGCTATTTTCAGTTTTAGCCCAAACTCTGTGGCATTGCCATTATCTCTTCCTTTTTCACTATCCCCCTCCAACTGAAACTAACAGTAGCCATGCCCTCTTCACTTTCATTTACTAGTGACTCCACCCATTTACAGTGGCATCACTCTATCCAGACCACACAATCTCCCCAGGTCACACTGTCAATAACTAGAGAGAGATTACTACACCTCCCCCACCCCACACTTCTGCTTACCCAACAAAGTCATTGTATTGGGTGATGAGGTGCAGAGATTTTTCTCCTCAAACTTTAGATGAAAAATGATTGATTTATTTGAGTAGCTCTTGTGGGTATCTAGTTCCCTTATGCTGGGATAGTCATTACAATAAACTCATTTGGAGCTAGAGAATGTGCCCAACTTCTGAACAGTCATCCAAAATACCCATGTGATATAAATGAGCTACTTTTTAAAAATTGTTTTTTTTGTCTTTGGTTTATGTTTTGTATTGTGGCTTTATTTGGTGGTGGTGGTGGTGGTGGTGGACAACAAAGGAGAACCAAAATGTACAAACAGATTCCTTCCCTGATATTTTTATCATTTTTTTCAAAACTCATGTAAAAAGATTTGATGTTCCCTGATGAGAAGCTTTCCAATTCTTAAAAATCAATTCAGTGTTTCACAAACCCACAGAAAATGTACAAAGAAAATTATAAAAAATAAAAAGACCTGAAAAAAAAGAATTTGTTTTTATATTTGAATGAAAATTATTGATATGAAAAGAATGAAACTGTTTCAATTTACATTTTTTTGTTTTTGCCAAATTTGATTTTTTTTCCTGTTGTTGTTAATACTGAAATAAAATTGTCTGTATTAATTCTTTCTAGTCAATCATTTGTTTTCTTTTATACAATAATAAAAAAAAACAAAAAAAAAACATTCTCTGAGAGCTGAAGTGTCTTTAACGAAAGAGAGAGAGAGAGAATGCTGTTATCACATTGTACATGAGTGACAAAACAATATAAATAAATGATGCTTAACCTTTGTGAAAATTCTCAATCATGGAAGAACAGTGGCTAATTTAAAAGAAGAAAAAGCAGTGTCTATATTCTGGCACAAGGCCACAAGCATAAATGAGAATTTAACTCATGACAATACTAACCACTACTCCATGACCAAAAGTATCAGTTCTCTTCTCGAGCTGCCACGCTGAAAACTGTAGTCTTTCTTTCTTTAATTCTTTCTGATTTTATTTATTTTCAAAGTTGGATTTCTATATTTAAAGATAATTTCTCAATTCTTTGGTATCAATTCTCAATTGTCATAGCAGTAAAATTTATGATAATCAAGTAATTTTTGTACAAGCAGTTAAAATGTGTCAGATAATATCACACCAATTCCATAAAAGACTGGTGTTTTGAGATGTATATTTTACATTTTAAATACAAAGTCTGCCCAATGGTCATTTAAAGTTGCTTGCATAGAAGAGAGAGAGGGGGGGAATGAAATCTTCAGATATTTGAGCAGCAAGCAAAAATGTTTTAACGATGGCAAAAGAAAAAAATGTTTATGAGGATAAAAACAATAAACAAGCAATTATCAATAAAAATGATGTGAGCAAAGCTTTAATTTGTTTTGTTTTCAAATGTGATAAATACTCCCTTGTTAGCCTCTATTTGATTGCGACTTCTTTCTCCTTGATTCCAATTTTGTTTGTTCACATGAGTTGTTCCCCCTTAAATCAAAGTTCACATTGAAATCTGTTCATTTTGGGGTAAAATTAATTTCTGTTAAATGAATAAAAAGAGAAATCCATTTCTTTGAAGATCAATTCTTTGTTCCCCTCCACAACTATTCAGAGTTGAGGTAAGTGAAGTAATTTTGGGGATTCCTGTATAGTGTTCCAGCCACAAGCAATGCTGTCGTCCTCCTCCTCCTCCAGTTCCTGCCATTGTCAGCTAAAGAACAATTTAGAAAACTCTCAAGTCTGCCAAATAGGAAATAAAATTGAAAGCTTAGCCTCAGAAAATGTTCTACATTCCAAAGTTGTCAGCAAGAAGAAAAAAAAAGGGAAGCTTGAAAGAAATTGTGTCAATTACTTCATTACTATTGCAAGAGATGAATCCAAACAGGTGAGGTGGGGTTTGCAAGGAGAGTGTCACACAGGTTTATCTCTCTCCTCCACTTGAACCTTTAATATTTGATGAATTCAAAACAAAACTTGCTGGCCGGAATTAATTTCTACATACATGTGACAACTGAGAAGCCTAAATGCAGAAAGCAATGAGACATACAAGAAAGTATCATGGCAACACATGTTTAGAGATGACAGTCACAAAAACTATGAAGAGGAAAAGACTGTTGTAGGCATTACTTGATGGATGGATGAATGGTGTGTGTGTGCGCGCACATGCGCCTCCCAACTGGTAAATAGTTTATCCCTTGAAGAATCTTTTTTTGAAAAAACAATGCACAAACACAGTATCACATGATGAAGTGTCATCAACAGAAATTGTTAACAATGTGGTGAAAATCTTCAGTGCATTGTATATGTACAAATTGAGAGAGATGTCCAAGCAGAATGCTCTTTTTGAAAATTGAACTCTGATGATGGAGGAGGAGTTTTCTAATTCTTACATTGTCCTTGAATGATAAACACAGGTCAGTGCTTGTGGCTGTTACTAACATTCAAACCAAGTTTGAATACTTTGTTTATGGGGAAGTGAATATAGCACACTTGGAGACTTTCCATATTGCAAAATGAATGAGCTCAGCATGTCAGAACACAACTGAATCATCTCTCCTGTCCTTTCAACAGAATTTCGCAAGTATTTCAGGTTTGTGATAGCGTATTTGAGGACATCTTATGCTTTTGCCAAGTCTATTGCACTCGCAAAAGAATCGAATCAAGAGAATACGTGCATCCCGAGAGAGAGATGGACGTAGAAAGCGCGTGATATCAAATACCATGGAGAATTGGGTGAGTCTCATTGTAATTGTGTCCAGTTCGTTAAGGGTTACTGATAACCACAGATCAATCTGCTCGGGTGTTGTGGTGACGTTGACCATGAGGAGGGCTTCATGCAGAAAATCAAAACCCACATGCAGCTGGACATACGTGGAAAAAAACGTATGCATACCTTCTGGAGAAAGGAAACAAAAAAATAAATAAGATAAATGAAATTTAATGAAGCTGAAACAAAATTCAAATGGGAGCAAACAAGGGGGGGTGATTGAGAAAAAACATTTGAGAAAATGTATATTTGTAGAGTGGGCAATATTCACATATATTGCCTTGAGCAAGCTTTTCAATTCTCTAAACTTAGGATTCAAGATTTATTTCCTGTCTTTTCTATTCTCCTCAGTATATTTTGCATTCTTACTCTCCTCACCAGAAGCACAAAGTAGAAAAGATAAACAATTTGAAATTGTTTAAATGTAATTGACATTTTGCAAGGGTGAACTTTATTTGATGCTTAACAAACAAGACCAAATCACTGACTAAACCTGTTGTCATCACCATCCAAAGTAACCAAACATTAAATCTTTTGGCCTATGCCAGTCACTTTTAAAAGGTAATCCTTATCATTGGAAGTAAATAAACTTTAATTAGCAAGCAAATGTTTAAGCCATTTTGCCTAAAATTTGACTAAATTCACTTCTCATCAATTATAATAAGCATCACATTCAAAAAAATTCTCAGCAAAATAAACTAATAATTTATACAGATTATCAAAAATACTTTTACAAACTTTGAGGGAAGGTTCCTCATACCAAAATAAGGACAAAAATCCATATAAACATGACCACAAATTCATTTTTGAGTTATTAAGTTTAAAGTAAGTTTATGGTAGATGGCACTGTTACATTTGTTATTTGTGTACATTTGTGACTAGACTGTCTTCAATATTTAACATGTTTAGTAGTGAGTTAACTGAGAAGTGTTCAGTTTAACATTGGCAGAATATTCTTATCATTAGCAAGCAGATATGATTTTTATATAGAGCTGTGTGGCTGCATGAGATTGTGTTTCCAGGCTGAAGGCAGCCAAGTCATCCAATCTTTGCTGCTGTTTATTATTGTATTTGCTGAAACAGGATCCATGGCACTGCAAACTATATGCCTCAAGAAAATCATTTGATACTTTATGTGAGTACTTGAAAAGGTCCACCAGTCAAGGATACGACAGGTGCATGGCATTTTAAACATTTGTTGAGTTACTTTGTACAATGATGGCCTTTTGGGCATATGTTTATATGGACATTTTACCTTGTTTTGCTGTCATGAACCTGCCCCCAAAATTTGTAAAAGTATTTTTGGATTGTATCTTAGATTGTACATTTAACGTCTATTGTAAACTTCAAATTTAATAACTCAAAAACAAAGGATTTGTGGACATATGTTTACATGGACTTTTGTCTTTGTTTTTGTGTGAAGAACTCATCCCCAAAGTTTGTAAAAGTGTTTTTGAAACCACACTCTATAAGCTGCTGTGATTTCTTTTGTCCACAATCCAGTTGAGATTTTCAAAAAATTTACCACAAAAGTTGAAAATGCTATTTTCTACCGCTCTTGATTTTATTAATGCAAACCGGCTTCTCAATCTTCACTTTCTCTCCATACTTGTATAGTCAAAAGTAGTCAACTCTATCATAAGTGGGTGTCAATCTTCATTCTTGTCTTTGGAGCCTCAACATGAAAAGAAAAAAAGGTAATCAATTAGCAACTCAAACTATGATGAATACCAATTTTTTTGGTTGTACCTTGCATGGTATGATGTCTAAATTGGTGGACACACACACACACACTGCTAGAATCAACCTAGTCTTTTGCCATCATCTTCATTACATTAATATGATTGATCTACCACAAGCCAGAAAAAGGAATAAATAGACAATATGAAAGAATTTTGCCCACTTGGGAGTTGGAATGTTATTTCCTACTAACCTATGAGTGTTTGACCTTATTTTGTCTTGGCTCAACTCTCCAGGTACAAGCAGAACTTAGCTTTTGGCGCATCCAGGTCTCAGTCAGCGTTTACTGCTGAAAGAAAAATAGAACAGCCGGCTAGATTAGGCTTACAACAAGCTTAGCAAAGTTTATGAAACATTGCAATCTGATGGAAAAATGTTTGCAAATATTTTAGATATTCAAGAGAAAAAAAAAAAAATCACAAATTTAATTTATGCAAGTTGAAAAATAAAAATAAAAAACTAGGGTGGATGTTGATGGATGGAAATAAAATTAACAAATCATTGCTTTCAGTCTAAAGATTTATTACATGTTTTTATATATATATATATATATATATATATATATATATATATAGTGTGCAAGTACACAAAGATGCTGAAAATTTCTTGGCTGACTCACTTCCCAAAATCTGACCAAATAAACATTATTTATTTTTTTTTTCTTTTTTGAAAGGGCACTTTGATCAGGCAGATAACTTTTGAGTTCCACCCCTCAAAGATACAAATTATACAAATTATACAAACATACATATATTTATGTATGTATGTATATTTGTAGAAATCTATAAGGCTATTTACATTGGAGTTTTACTTCTCAATATTGTAGCCACGACAACTTGAATGAAGAATATATATAAGACACATTAGAGTAAAGAAATTGTTGATGTGCTGTGACATGTTTGCTTTAATTCACTAGTTGAAAAGTAGTTTTTATGACAGTTTGAAAACATAATCAGAATTGATTATGCTCAACTTAAAAAGCCATATTAAGTTACATCCTGACACCAAAAGTGTTAACAGTAAATTATTAACATATTTGCAGCAGTAAACTACATGTAATTATTTAATATTAAATCTTACATGCTGACATTATTGACTGAATGTTTTATTATTAGATATGATGGCTGCCAGAATGAGATTTCTTTCTCTTTATTCAATGAGAATAAGAAATTGTATGAGAGTTGTAGTAAAAAGGAAAGTTTTTGGTCCAACACACATTTGAAAATCTCGTCAAATGACATAATCTTTCAGAAAGGTGTGTTTTATTGCCCCCTCGTGCTCGGGAGCTCTTGGTTGACAATTCAATAATAAAGTTGCATTCTTCTCTCGCAGGCGGTGATCACTAGTTATTTTGGTTCAAGATGGAAAGAATTTCAACACAGGAAATTTTAACTTAGCTAGTTTATTATTGTTGATGTATACATCTTCTAACTAGTCAGTGGAGTTACTCTCTCCTTCCACTGGGGAGCACTTTCCAGACACGAAAGTCAACACATCTACATTGCTTGACATGTAAGAAAAACCTTTCTACATCCTTATTCCCATGCTTATTCAGCCAATCAAAATTCCTTATTTTGTCTTGTATCTGATTCCTAAGGTCAACCTAAGGAAATCAGAGCAGAGATATACTTCCCCACTAAAAATAATATTCTGCTAAACTACTAATTAACAGGTGGATTCATTTTTTATGGCTTATAAGAATTAAAAAAAAATTTTTTTTTGAGATAATGGTTTTAGTGATACAAGTCTTATGAATTAACCCATAGCTGGGGGGAGAAGAGGTGATTCATACCTTTCTCCAAAGATATTGGTGCGTAAGTGAATATAACAAACCTAATGGGAATTGGAACTGCTCTCCAATTAACAATTCTGAGCCATTATCCATTACACCACCTGCACATCCAAGCTTACAGCAACTGGTATTCCTAAGTGGTCACCCATCAAGGTACTGACCCAGCTTGACATTGCATAACTTCGGTGATCATACAGGAACTGGTGTTTCAACATAATATAGCTGTATCCCTTTTCGGAAACAGCTTCTTGACCAATCCTAGAACTTTTCAGCATCTCTTTATATAAAACTTACTACACATATAACATAAATGCCTTCTTTGCACAAATAATGCCTAAAAAAGTTGATAATATAGGTTCTCCTGCTAGAATAAAGAAAGATAACCCTTCTAGTTTTTTGTTGTTAAGCACAAACAGACCCACCCCCTCTTCAATTAAACTATAGTGCTCTCTGTATATTTTCCTTTGATGTGGTAAGATTGTACACTTCAGGCATATATGTAATTAGTATATAATGAATGCTACTCACTGGTCATTTTCCACTAATCACTATCCAAAAGGCTTTTCTTGTTTTGTTTTGATGCCTGCTTTCAAGTTTCTGTGACCACCACACAATAGGGAAATCAACTTGATTGCGAGTATAGCTTTTGATTCACATTAACTGCTGAGTATTAATTAACAAAATGATCAAGCAATATGTGAGCTTATCAATATTTACTAGGCTTAACAGATTGTGATATCCATCGGCTCACTTCAGGAGCAATGGCCTGCAAGATAACCTTGCTAGTCACTGCTCCATGATATCTAGTGTTCCTTGTGCAAATTTGTATAGCAGCAGCTCTTCAGTGACCAAACTGTTGGCTGTCATCACATGAAAAGCTCGGATTTCTGCTAACAAGAAAACAAAAAAGGAAAGAGTGGAGAGATATACAAATTTCTCTCTCTCTCTCTCTCTTATATTCTTTGCACATATTGGTCCAAATTTTTAACAGCTCTGATTTTCATAAAGAAATATGTATTTCTAAGAGCACCAGGTTAAATATTTGTTTCCATCCAAGTAATTATATGTCACAGGGTGGGAAGTAGAGTTTGGCTTCATAATTTCTGTTCATTTTTTAAATAGCCCTTCCCAGATAATATATTTCATTTGTAAAATATTTGCAAAGTTTTCCTTGCTAAGTATTTTTGCAGTTTCATCAACTTTGTTCAGTTTGTCATGATACAATCTAACCATTTGTTTAAGTGGCAAGCTTTTCAGTGTTAGAGAAACAAGAAAGGCCCTCTTTAAGAAAGCCACTGGCTTCATTAAATACAGCAAAAAGACTTCATTGTTTTGGGTTTCTTTGGTTTTTTTGTTGTTTTATTTTCAGTCTGTGGATATAAAAGTTTACAGACTATGAAATTGCAGGGCTTTGTGATGCAAAGCCGGAAACCAAAATTCAACATAATCAGACTTTTTTCACCTGAATGTAACCTTGCAACCAACAAAATAAAGACATCATTTAAGAAGAAACAAAACTTAAAATTTTCTAGACATGTTTGAATCTAACCAAATGAAATCACACATACATAAAAATTATCAATCATAAATAAGGATCAATTGTTGTAGTAGAATCTTTTGGATGTTTTTTTTTTTTTTTTTTTGCCTCCATGTGGAATAGCCAATGACATTCAAAAAAAAAAAAAAAAAAAAAAAAAAAAAAAAATCACCAATCAGATAAAGATGCAAAAATAATTTCCAATGCATTATCATCAAGGCAATAGAGAAAAGGCATCTGACTAAAGTATGAAGTAGGCAACACCCAAAAAGCCCAATACATGATAAGCTTCTATCATCTGCACATGAAAGTTAGCAAGGTGGAGGATTTTTTGTCTTTTTTCCACATAAAAACATTCTAAAATATACATTCACTAATTATAAAACAGAATTGTTTTTAATGAGATCCAAAATGCTAGTCTTGAATTTCTTTATTAGAAAAGAGAGAAGTTCAAACTCTTAACAAAACTTGAACACAAAATCAACTGAAAATGAACAGAAATGGCTACAAGGAGAATCAGGCTTTCAATTGATTTCCTAAGGTATTAAATCCTAGTCTAAGCAAGTGGCCAAAGTTACTACATTGATTTGAGTAACATTAAAAATATTGCCAAAATAAAAACTTTTTTTAATAAAAGTGCTGTTTGATCATGAATTCAATTATTCAACTAGATCATGGTAAAATTCTTTGACATTTTCTGTACTTAAAATTGTTTTTATTTGTGATGATGTTTTTCATATTTGCATAATAAAAATGACAAGGCTTGACATATTGACTCTTAATTTCAGGCCTCAATTTCAATCAGTGAACAACATTTTAGAAAGCCTCTAAGAGAGAGACTACTAATAACTAATTTAAATCGTAGCAAATAAATAGTCGAGAGAAAGACGTATGATACAAATGAATCATTTGTAATCATTAAAGAGACAGAATACAAACAATAACAAAATGTGAAAGAGAAAATTCTACAAAGAAATTAGCTTTGCTCAAAGTAAATTAAATTTAAGGCATTTCTGCAGAAACCTAGAGGAATCCATTTTGTGCGTAAACAAAAACTATCAGCAGCAAATATAGCATTCTTAGATTGAACCTGGTATCCATGCCCAAAGCAGTTTTCTACTGACACCTGTTCTACTTAAATAATTTTACTCTCTAGTGCTTGTCTCTTATAAGTGCCAGCACATGAATAGACAGATTCCAAGCTTTTATTTGACATGCCCCATTGAAATGTCAACTCTTCTACTACGTACAATCATTACCTCTAATCAATATATACAATTATTAGCCCAAACATTAAGACCACCTGCTTAAGTGGGTTTTACACTGTACAAGGCCTGTCACTTGAAGTAGAGGGTTACAGAGTAAGAGGCAGTTTATGCAGATAAGTGGGGAAGATAATGGCTAAACCTAGACTTGAACAGGTTAAGATTGTAGTGATCGAGGAAACATCCTCTTGGGAGTCAGTTCCACAGAGCTGTGATTTGTGGGACAAAGATGTTCAAGTGAAACTTCTCACCAATGGAATACAGAGGTAACGAGGGTGGTCAGCTACAATGTTAGTGGCTCTGGAGGGTTCTAGTCTGTGAAAGTTAGAACTTGTGAAACCAAAGAATGCATTTTGTCCAAGCACTTTCCATGGAAGTAGTGATAGAGCAGTGAGAGGCTTGCCACATCACATCTGTGAGGGAGGGGGTTGCAGGGCAAAAAATAACTTGTCACCTACAAGGACACTCAGACAATTTTAGACTATCAAGACAGGAAAGCGAGGACTGGGCAGCTCCCACCCAAATATAACAATAGTACTTCATTTTAGGCCTGATCTGGCTCTTGTAAAGGTAGAGGATAGCACAAGGAGTCAGGTACTTACTGGAGCAGTACAGGGAACCAAGCATGTATCCTGCATCTTTAGCAATGGATTGTATGTACGAGTTCCACTTGAGGTCTGGGGTGGGTTTAAGGTCCAATAATCTCTCAAGGTACGGAGTCTTCTCTATTGGTTCATCTATTCATTGTGACAGGTGGTAGTTCAGAGTCCAATCAGTTTGGTTTTAGAGGCACTGAATATAACCAGCTTGTTTTTCCCCCCCACTGAGAGCTCAGCTGCCAATCTTTGGTCATCACAAGTTTTGGAGGTGCACCCATATATTATTGTATCAGTGACACATATATTCATAAATGATCTGAGTATACTCTTAATCAGATCACTTATGCAAAGTAAAAATAGGGTTGGTCTGAGATTGATTGCTACAGTCCCAGATTACTGGCTATTAACAACTTACCTGCAGGGACATACCTGTTGAGAAGGACTTTATAACTGAGAAGACTCTTCCAGTAATTCCATAGCTAGAGAGCATGAGAAGCAATCCTTTGTGCCACATTTTGTTAAAGGCCTTCAAAATGTCTAATGCTATGGTCCTTGACGTGTATTTGTTGTCTAGAGCCTCACTGATTCTGTGAGTAATGGTAGTTAAGACATCAGCAGTGGATTGGGTCAATTGAAACCCGTATTGCTTGTCACTCAAGAGGCTGTTCTCTGCTCAACAAAACTTCTTGTTGATTATAGCCTCAAAAAGCTTGTTAACGATACTGTGGATGTTGATGGGTTTCTACTGAAGGGAGTGGGGTGATTGCCTGCATTCTTGAAAACTTTTCCACAGGCGTGGGAAGGGTTTCTTTTTTATTTAAATAACTTCACTAGGATTGGCGATAGTTCTGGGTTGATGTTCTTAAGGACAACCACTGCAACTTTGTCTGAGCCAGTGGTTCTCTGAGGGCCAAGACTTTTGATTCCTCTACAGAACTTCTACAGATTTACTCTGGGATCTGGTGCCAGGAAGTTAGCAGCTGGTGCTTTAACTACTGCAAGTTCCATGGTAGTGGTTCTGCAGAGCAGACTTGTTGGTTCATCACATCCCATAAGTGCTCAATAGGATTGAGTTAAATAGCAATATCGAGGTTCAGGTCCAGAAAGTCTGTGGTTGTAATTTTAAGAGTTAAAAATTAGTCTTACTAGTTCAAAGTCAGAAAATACTTTGGGCATAAATCAAAAGGGTAAAACATTCACATCAGAACTTTCAGTACATCACTACCTCTTCACCTACAAAGAGCTAAAAAAACAATGCTGTGGTCCAAAGTAGCATTCTTTTAATGGGGTAAGAAAGGTTGTGATAGGTAAAGACTGGTAGAGAAGCACAAACAATTCTCATATTTCAAGGGCTACTAAAGTCAACCAAATTTTCTTTTTTGAGGTAAGACTTGGTTTTATCCTTTGTTGCTACAGGGCTCAAGATGATATACTGAGGTTTTGTCATGTTTCTGAAACTATTCCCATATACAACTAGTGCAGAGTGTGGCAAGGTACAATGTCCTTTAGAAAGATGCCATTGTCATTGTAGAAGACTTATCATGAAGGAGTGTACCTGGTCTTCCATGATGTCAAGGTAGGTAATATGCAACATCATACCATCTACATGAAAGAGAGTGCTCATTGTTTCCAAGAACATTAACTAAACCATCATACTGCCTCCATTAGCTTGTTTTCTCACATCACTTCCCCAGTATGTAAATGCACACATATCCTGCCATCGACCTTATTTACGAGAAAGTTAGACTTATTGAACTCGAAAACTATCTTCTATTGATACAAAGTCACATTCCAGCACTTGTCAAAGACCATTTTGGCATGGGACATTGTTTTAACATGAGTACTCTGAATTGTAGCTCTGCAATCTCATATGTTGCAATAAATTACTTTGTTCCCATTGATTAAAACTATCTGCAATCTGTGCCACAGTAACATTACTTGGTATTTGGCAAGAAAACCTCCATTCACTTATCACATCAATAAGTTTTGGCCATCCAATGTTTCGTAAGTAGTTTGTGATTATCCGTCGTCAACCTACAGCCAAACAAGTGAGAAACATGTGAGACCCTAACCACCAACCATGATATTTTGGAAATGCTCTGACCTAGTTTTCAAGTTGTAACAATCTGGCTCTATTCAAAGTTACTTAAATGTTTTTTTTTTCATTTCTTCCTCCTAACACTACCATTCAGTACCTCATAATGAAGTAAACAAAGCTAGCTTACCTATTTATATACCTCTGACATTTGTTACCAAACAGTAGCTGCAACTTTTGGCAAATGTTTTCGTTCATCAGTGTATTTGTGTGCTTGAATAATTAAAACTTAATACAAATATAATATAAAGAACTGGTTAAAACTCTAAAATCCTTAATTTCTCAAATATTTTTAAAGTTTTTAATAATAAGCTCATTGGTAATTCCATAATTTATTTGAAAACTAAATAAATAAACTCCTGTTAAGAAATGCCACTAAATCTATTAAGGAATAAAAAATATAATCTTGCCACAGTCAGAGCTTTGTAGCCTCAATGACAAGCACATATTAGGTCAAAGAGAAAGTCTGATTAACACCTAAAAGTTGGTTAGAGAATGTAAAATGTATATCATTTCTCATGAGTGAGTGCAATAAGTCCAACTCAACATTAGTATCAACATGATTTTTTTTAAAGAAATATTTATTAAAAATCTCCTAACTTCAAATACATTCAGTTATCACAGATCAGTGTGACCTGATCAAAGATTCCAGTTCATAAATATGTGTCCATTTTTTATTTAAGAATTCATAGAAGTTTTTCATTTCTCAGTTCTCCTTTTTAAAATGCAGCTAAAATTGAATGCTGGAATGTGCAACAAATGTCTTTCCTTGAGGATTACAATATATTATGTATTCACTGATTCATATCTGTATTATAAAGAAACTATATGAACAAATCTATTTAGTTGAAATTTCATTCCATCATTTTACATTCAAATCTAACAATATTCACTTTCTGAAAAGAATATGCATGATTGAAGCTGCCCTGCAGAAAAATAATAGTTTTTACATAGAGCAGGATTTCTAATTTACACTATTTATTAATTATCAGTATAACCTGTCTTCGACCGAGTCTTTCATTACTGGGAATTTTTGCCGTTCAATTAGAACAGTTTAAGTTTAAAATCAGCCCACCTGAAAATCAATATTAGTAATAACAATTGGGTGCAACTAAGGTACATCCCTAAATAGGAGCAGGGATAACAAATTGAATGATGGGCGGCCCTGAAAAGGCTTGTTTTCGTGTTCTCAATCTTGTCTCAGCCTCATGTGCAGCAGCAGTTGAAGAAGCGTTTCTCCTCAGCCGTTGAATCCTTTGATCATCATTTTCAGCCTCGTGCACGGAAGCATTCAGGTATGCTCTTCTGGAAAGCCGATGGCTACATTGATCTTCAGACTCGGTGGCTTTGATTGAAGCATTCCAAGAGGCATTTTGAGACAGGCAAACTGAACATTCTAAAGACAATTCATTATCTCTTATACGCATGGCAGATCTGACGGCAATGTTTTTGCGACCTAGGTAAGTTCTTTTCTTTGGTGCCATGTCTTAGGCAAGTATGAATTGTCAAATGGAATTCATGGGGAAATACCAGAAGAGAATGCTGGAAAACTACAGGGATCACTAAGTTCGAATAACAGATAGTAAATAGTAAAATGCTGCAGAGAGGAAGTAGTGGAGAGCCATTGTTGCCAACAATTTGGACTCAAAACTGGCACTGAAGAATTATCTATCAAATAAAGAAGAAATTCATTGAAATAGGATGAAAACTGTGGAAATGCGTAAACAACATCCGATCACACACACACACATTTGAGAATTATAGATAGAGCATGAATTCAAAGTCATGACTTCAGACAAATCATTGAACAAAAAAAAAAAAAAAAAAAAAAAATCAAGAAATCTTTGAGAAACTTTTGTGGTAATTTTCATGAAAATCTATTTGTGAAACAAACAATTAGGCAGTCAAAATTGGCTACCAAATGTTCAACATGTAATATTTCAAATATAAAAAATATTATTGCCATTTCTGGGTTGTAAAAACAGGTTGATTTTAAAAATTTTCCAAATTCATCTAATTATTGGATTTTAATAAATTTTTTAGTATTTATTTAAAAGAATATATATTTTTTGAAGTAGACAATTCAAAATTTTAGGAAAAAAAAAGTAAAAAAACTTTTTCATGTGATTGCACTCCCCTCCCACTTTCTTAATTTGATGATTTTCAATTGTGCAACAAGACAGATCACATGGAAGTTTACACTTTTGAAAGATAAGTCCTTGAAAAATAAATACTGAAAAAAAAAAAAATTGAAAATTAAAAACAAAAAAATGCAAACTTAGAACCCCCCCAAAAGTCACTATGGATGACTTAGTTTTAAATTTTTCAAAAATAAAAATAAGATATGGCCATTTTAACATTTTTTTTTTTACTTTTATGTTTTTAATTTAAATTCTTGGGTTTTTGTCTGTAATAAAAATAATTTTCTTTAGTGATGTTTTGTAATTTTATATAATATCAATTTAATAATGTGATGTTTTTAAAAATCTCTATTCCTACACAAGGTGTATCACTATAGGATTTTAATTTTTAAGACTTGATGTACTTTAATAAATAAATATACAAAAATATTGGGAAATATTCTCTGCAACTATTCTTGAAAGAATTCTTTTTAAAATATTACACAACTGTTAATATTATTATTAACTATTGTTCTGAAGACTTGTCATCATTTTTGCATAAGCTACATTGTAGGACACACACTGATTGAAAGATCAAAATAAACATATATCTTCTACTTCCTACAGAAATTGTAGAAGAATTATCCAATATTTTACAAGTTCATCTGTATACAGGGATATACAGGGTGCGATGGGTAAATTGTCACCATTTTATATTTTTAATTTCACATAAGCATGTTGTTCGTTTTTTCATTTTTTTCAAATGCACATTACATCATAGCTCAATTCCCTCTGCCAGAAATTTAGAAACAGTATGCTGTACTGCTTGGCATATTCCCACCGGAAGGGCTCTACTACAAAAATTTCAGAGTGTTTGGATGTCAATCTGAGGACAGTCCAGAAGATTCAGAAACAGTTGGATGTGTCTAATGGTGTCTAATGTCTAATCTGGCCACCTAACTCTCCACACTACAACCCCATTGATTATTATGTGTGGGGGCACAGTTGAGTGAGAGACCAATAAAACTTCTTGTTACACCAAATATGAGCTGAAGGCAAGGATTATGGCAGCATTCAACAAATTAAACAAGGAGACAATCCAGAAGAGTTACAGGAGATTCTAAAGTCATCTGGAGGCTGTGGTTGAAGTCAATGGTGATTTATTGAAATATTTACTCTTTTTGTGTAATTTTGGTAAATATTGTTCAAATGAGATATCAATGTTATTTTTATTTTTGTGTAATTTAGATGACAATTTATCCATTGCACCCTGTATACATGGTACCTAGGGAATTGCAATGTGCATTTTGAAGAAAAAAAAATCTTAAATTTTGCTAATAATTCCAAAATGCTTTATTCTACAGAAAATGAAGATTTTGAGGACTACACAATTTCAAAATATTACCTTGGAGTAGATTATTTAAATAAAGATTTTTTTTTAGATTAAACTGATCTACTTCATTAATAATAATTTACTTGTGAGTAAGCTATGAAATTTTTTTTAATAAAATAGTTTATTCCTAAACTTTTCACTGTGAAAATTTTATTTCTTTGAATATCAATTATTGTCACCAAAAATTCAACAACATTTACTATTTATTAGTCTCAAAAACCCCCAAATAGTAAATGTATTTTTTACATTCGTTATAATCAATATTTATACTCTTTATACACTTGACAGAATTAATTTTAAAAAATAATGATTGTTCTGTTTAAAAAAATAATCTTGATGATAAAAAAAAAAAAGAAAAGAAAAATAATTAGTTTACAAAAGATAAAATATTAAATATTCCCATCATAACAAAATAAAATCCGAATTAATCATTGGATTCTATTTAAGAGCACTCAGAATTTGCAGCCCTGAATATTTACACAAAGAGAAATATTTTGAAAATACTTTCAACACCCTTCAATACCCTATTTCATATTCAATGTGAAACAAAAGACTCATAAAATATTCCAAAGTAGAACAGATGTCCTTCTTGACAATGAATCAAAAAATATATTCTACCCACTAATGCTCACAACTACAACTGAAAAGAATTTATCTAAACTTTGTCTTTATTATAGGATATTCTGCTTATGTCACCTGTACCTTTTTCTCTTTCTAGTACTACACCACAAGTGTCATCTACAGAAATACTACTCTCCCTTAGCAAGCAATGCAGCTGCTTATATAGTACACAGCAGGTGTTGATACATTTGCATAGGCGTGATGTCTATTTCATCAAATCACAGTCGATGCACATGCACACATCTAAGCCATGAACCAAATTTCCTGTTACAGCTGCAGAAATTTGAAAACACCCCATACTAAGTAAGTCATGCTCTGTGTTACTACAATCCCCACTGATCTCCTGATCACATAGCTTCTGTCTTATGCTCCTCCGTAGTGGAACTGAAGATGTTTGTGCATTTAATGCAGGAGAACCATCTGCCGAGGTGATTCAGATGGGGAAATCTCTTTATCCGGGTCTTGCAGGTCATCATCATCATCAGCATCATCCATCATGTTGTGTGGAATCAGTGTGTTCCATTACGCTTCCTTGTTTTGATGATTTGCTGTCTTCACCTTCCACCATGCTTTCACATTCTGAGGACTCACCGTTATGGTCCAGCTCCTTGATAGGGTGAAGGTCCCTAATATGGTGCAGCATCCCATTGACCAGAACTGAGCCTAGACCGTGGTGTCCAGTCACCACCCCCTTTCCAAATTTAGACATACAGATAGTGCATACCCACACTAAATCTCCAATTTTATAGGTTACATTCTTCTCACATGCCAGTGGAGTTGCAATATCTAATCCTTTTACCTGCACTTGGTAGATATAGATTCCATTTACCGGGGCTGTGGAGGCTGATTTATCGTCATTCGGCGTTATATTGTAGAGATACACTGATTCCTCCACAGAACGCTTTCTGGTGGCAATAGTGCAATGGCATCTTTCCATTATGCCATTCCCTGCTGCGAAGTATGCACATCAAAAGCACAGCCATCTGAAAATTTTCTGAATGTGCTCCCACGGAATGCTGCATCATTATCAGCAAGTAGTTCAGTTGGTGTTCCTTGTTTGAAGAATATTGACTCCAGCTTCTGGATGACGATGGCAGAGTCCTGACGAAACAGTGGGTGCCAGATGGAGAACCAAGTAGGGCCACAATCGATGAGTGTCAAGTAGTGTCTGCTGCCAAAGTGGGTGACGTTCACTCCTATTCAGTACCAAGTATCTATTACATCCAGCTGTTCAGTCTTCCACTGTATCAGAGCGACATCTATAGACTGACATACCTCACATTATCCCACCAATTTCTTAACTACAACCTTGGATATTGCAGGATTGAGCCGCCTCACAAAATACAAGGTCACTTTGTGCTAGGATACCCGCTTTCATGATAGATACTTATTATCTGAGCAGAATCATCAACAGCTGCAATCCATACTGGCTGTGTAGGCTCTGCTTCCTTTCATATTGAACTGAGCCATCGCTGTGGTACTCTGGTGAGATGATCAGCCCGGTTTGCACTAGACAAGACCAAGGCCACTTCGATAGTTAGGCTGTATTCTTTGGCAAGCCCATCCAAAGTGCTGAGCCAATGTCTTATTTGCATCTCTGTGGCTGCTTTGGCGTGCAGTTTTGCCCTCCCAGTCAGAGTGTCTGAGATCCACCAGTGCACACATGCTGAATTGGTTAACAAGTGCAGCACAGTTGCTTTCCATTGTAGTGCTAGATTAATGCCTCTCAACACCACGTCCAGCTTAGCAAGATTTATATGCTGCGAATCTCCATCTGGACGCAGGTAATACTCATCTTCAATGACGTCCCTGTCAACTTCCAACACTACCCCAGTAGCCAGAGAGCTTGCATCAACCTACACCTTTATTTCCTTGACTGTGCTTGCAGGGTCCTCCTGACGTGCTCTAGTAACTGTTTTGGCGAGTATGCATTTTAGTAGGCTATTGCAGGTCCTGTCATCCCAACTTTTGCTTGTCGTTTCAGAAATGCAGTCACTGGTCTGAGCCACCCATACACTGAAAAGTGACCAGTGAGTTTCCTGCATACAGAAAATGCACTTCAACGAGTAATGGTGGCTGGAATTGGTGGAATCTCACTCTCTCGTCTCCACTGAAGTATACCATGCTCCCCGCAGACATACAATCCCAATACTTCGGCCCCATTCTTCTGCTTTCTCAGGGTCCTTGCACAAGAGTCTGAAATTGGTAAAGTGCTTCTGAATTTGTTTCATTGAGATTCGGCTTTCATCGACATAAATATTATTGATGTTTGCTGACGTGGCATGTTTAATTGACTCATTCTGAGCCAGTACCACATTGATTATCGACCGCATTATAACGGGTGCTATATTTAGTCCAAAACCCAGCCGCGTAAAGCAGTACTTACACCTCCTCAGAAGTAAAGTCTGAAATGGCCACAATGCCTTGTGGATATGCATACACAGATAAGCTTTTCTTAAATCCAGAAGTGATACATTATTTCCCTACTGCCACCATTTTCTTAATTTGTGTGCACAAACATCAGCATTTGTGGTGAACGTGTCAATATATTTATTCAGCTCTCAGTAGTCCTTAACAGTGCAAACCTTTCCCTTGTTTTCTTGGACCACAGCCATCAGTGGAATTAAGCCCTTAGCCAGTCTGAGCTCCTTCTCAGGATATGGTATTATCCAACCATATTTGCAGCTCATGTTGCATCAATGTGGACATGGGATATTCAGCCATTGTGTTATGCAGCACTATTGGGGCTTGATCTCCCATCCACTTTCACATTCACCGCCTGGTCAAATTCAGCACCAAAGTCCTGTTCATCAATGGTTATCGTCGCACATAGGAATTGTTCGCTGCAACAGAACTCTACTGCACCTGATGGAGTGATTTGTACCCCTCCCATCTCTTTTATAGTCTTCATCCCAATCAGCAGGTCATATCCCAGTGACCTCTCGTGAGTCACCAGGACATCAACTTTGACAGGATTACTACCATTCAGGATCACGTTGATGACCCCAATACTTCAGGTGTTAGTTTCTCTATTGATGGTCATTACATGCACAAGCCTCCTCATTGCTGGCTAAATGATTGGGAGCAACCAGAGTCAATGAGCACTGCGCGTGACCTCCCATCAATACTGCAATTATTGATAGTGCCAAGTTTTTATCTACTCCAGAGAAGAAACTGGCACTATCGTCTATTCCCTTGTCTCATTTCCCAGACAGATAGATTTTCTGTTGTCACAATGTGGAAAAGGAAAGAATACAGATAAATTTGGCTACATTGAAAAAATATTCTTTCAAACTACCAGCATCTCTCGTTTCATGTACATGTGTAAATGTGGTAATTGTCATACTATTTTTCAAAATACTTTTTGTTGATATATAAAATTATACAAAATTATATATCGTTATATATATATATATATAAGATTTAAGTAAGAGCAGATATTTTTATATATATAGTGCCCAATATTAAAAATATTAAAATAATATTAAAAATATAGTATTAATGATATTATATGAAAAGATTACTTAACTTTTAAATAGAGGGAATCAGTTTTAAATGATATTTTAAATTACCATTTAAAACCAAACTCTTGAAGAACAGAAACTTTACGGAGAAACTTCGAAGTTGGGGTAAAATTGATATTTAAAAGTGATCTTTTATATATATACACACACACACACACAAATGCAGACCTTATAGTAATTAGTTATCTCTAGCCCACTGTTTCAAACTGAAATGGCAAAAAATTAGAGCCAACACACTGGATTGTTTTCTCCTCTCCCCCTTGTAGATTTAATCAGATGATGTGTTTGACAGTAGGTAAAAGTGCTAGTGTAGCTGTAGTAATCATGGGATGCAGACAGAATGTAACACACTATTTAATCACAGAATGATTGTTGATGCAAGAAAGATAGGCTGCTCTATTTCCAAGATAATAACTACTCAAAGTTTTGTCTTGGGCAGCAGTAGTAAAACTATACATGAAATATGTAAATTTCAAACAGACATCAATGGCAAATAAAAGTGTGGATGTCCATGAGTGATACAAAAATTGAACTATTGGTGGCTAACAATTAGCAAAGCTATCCAAGGAAGGTAAACACAGTTCCAATTCAATGATGGTGCCACTCAACCCATCAGTCAAGACACTGTACAGCATTCACTTTATTTGATAGTGTTGTGTAGTCATCGACCAGCAAGAGAACCATTATTGACAGTACAACATCATTTACTGCATCTTACTTGGTGGAGATGATATAACCATTTGATTATGGAAGATTCACATCCTGTTGCATGGTTAGGTGAGTCAAATTTCCAACTCTTTTGAGCAGACTGTCAAGTTCATACATGGAACTTGAGGCTATAGATCCAAACTGACTTGCAAACTGGTGGGGAGTCTGTCATGGAATCAAGTGTATTCTTTTGAAGTTTTCAAGGATAACGACAAAAACTGGAAACCATCTTGATAGATGGGATATGCACATATTTTGTTACAAATCATTTGCACACTTTTATGTTCAACATGTTTTCCAGAAAGATAACACAATTCCTCCCCCACCAATGCATGGTGATATGAAACTGGTTATAGAAATATTTGACTTGTTTTCCAAATGGTCTCCATGCTAACCAGATTTAAATCCTGTTGAGTATTGTATGGGGCATGTTGCAGCCACACCCACTAAACACAGCTCTTTGTGCTTTGACAGATATCCCAATGCAATGACTTCAGTGAATGTAACAATTATTCAGGTAAATGGAAGATCTATATGTTATTAGGGAGCTGTCTCTTAATTTTTTTAATATTTCAGTTTAAATCTGATATTTTACTCCTATTAAAAGAACCCCCAAAGTGTTTAGCTTTCACAAAGTCACCAAAAACACCATTTTGTTTGATGTTAAATAAATATACTACAATTAGGAAGGCTTATTTCTGCACACATACATGACAAGTAAATTGCGATTGCCAAAACCTGAATACAATTACTACAGTCCATTGGGAATTGCAACTGCCAGTTGAAATGGAAACAAAAATCACTAAGTTAATCAATGGTTTTGAAGTAGAGGCTTTTTTAGTGAGTACACTAAACATTATTAAAACTGTATTTATAGTAACTTAAACATCTTAAAGAAATTAATTCATTCTTATAGTGAATGGCCCAATTTAGTTTGACCAAAATTAAATAAATTCTTTAGTTGTTGCTCTATTTCATTTTCTAATTGGAAGATTTTGTAAAAACATTTCAAGTTATTTTAAAAAGGTGGCCCATGTTATGAAGACAACTTTCAAAAAACTATTAGCAAAATCTATCAGAAAAAAAGTTGGTTAAATACCACAGGTAAACATCACTGATGAATTTGGTTATGAAAAATTAGGCTTTAACATACCAAAAAAATTGGGCTTTAACATACTGAAAAAGTAAATAAATAAAAGATAATGAGTTATAAAGAAAATCAAATTGTGCTAATTCACAGATCATAAATTTCTTCAATTAGATTTGTATAAAATGGTTTGAGTTTTTGTGGTGTAATACTGACCTACATCTAGATAACAATTTATTTTTACATATTTACTAACCATAATGAAATGGTAATATATATAATTATTGCCATTTTACATTAGCTATGAACAGTTGAAGAACACAACTAGGAGAACTTTTCATTTTTTCCTGCCATTTGAAATTAAAATGGGAATTCTATGTTCAAGATGTTAATCAGACTTTGAGAATTATTCTATTCTCAAAGAAAAAAAATCCTATTTTCGAATTCCTTATTGAAGAGTTATTTTTTCTTCTGTCATTTGTAGGAAGTACCACATCAAGTCATCCATCTCTCTAAATTTTCCTTGATTTGTTTTTCATCAGATGTAGCTATCATTAAAATTAGAAAATGTTGAAGGTCTCACTCCCAGTAATTTCTAAATTGTCACATTTTAGGAATTGCCTTGTTGGCATATCATGAAACAAAATCCAACATTTTGAAAATCTTTCTTTCTATAATATTTCAAGATCTAGACAAACTCTAGTCCCCAAAATTGGTAGCGGGAAGTTATTGAAGGTGAGGGTCTTAAGGTAGCTGATCTCCATGATAGCTGGAACATTAAAGTCAAAAATATGCACAAATGTACTATCCACACTTGTAAACTTGTTAGAAATGGTTGACATTGATTGTGGAATGAAAAAGTGACTGCTTTCATTGGCCAGATGGAGAGGATACATGTCTCCTCTTATGTCTTCTTTCAACCCCCAAAACATCTGCTAGACATTTTTAGCAAATCTCAGATACTGACTGAAAAAGTATTGTCAGCATTTGATAAATGTGGAAAAAATTGATCTACCATTTCTTGTATATTCTTTTTGCACAGTTAACCATAAAGAAATTTTTATCTCATCCCATTTTACTTACATACAAGAATCGGACACAGTGTAAAGTACACCTTGACCATTTATTAGGCGTACAAGCAAAAATAACATTCAGCTGAAAAATCCAAATTTGTGGGATAGATTAATTTGGAAACTAAGAAAGAAGTAAACTTTATTTTGGAGACAGAAAAGTTTTATTATGTATAAACAAAAGTATCCAACCATGTGATTTCTTTTTTGACTGTTGCCGTGGTAAGTGAAAAATGCTAGAAATCATCTATAATTCCTAATGCATTGGTTTTGAGGTTTTTTAAATAGTATTTTTGGATTCTTCATCTTCAATAATTTTCTGCTACCAATTTTGGGGACTAGAGTTTGTCTAGATCTTGAAATATTATAGAAAGATTTTCAAAATGTTGGATTTTGCTTCATGATATGCCAACAAGGCAATTCCTAAAATGTGATAATTTAGAAATTACTTTCAACATTTTCTAATTTTAATAACTACATCTGATGAAAAACAAATCAAGGAAAATACAGGAGGATAGTTAACATTTTTCTCTTTTTTGAATGATTTATATTGAGAAAAATCCCCTTCATTTCTTTTCCAAACCAGTTTCTCCTTTTTAAGATCACTTGCTATGAGAGGATGCTGAAAAGTTCTTGTCTTGACCCATTTAAAAATAAATCACCATTTTAATCACCAAATATCAGAACACAGATTTTGGGAAATTGGTCAGGCCACAAACTTTTCAACAACTTCTTGTACATAATTTTGCCAACAAATACTGCCAAGAAAGATTTACCTCTTCTTTCAGTATGAAAATATCTTGCAACTGCATTGCATCTGATGGTGTGATTGACGAGTGAGGAATATGTTGTTGTGTAATTCCATGTAAAATTGTGAACTTGATCAGAGAAGTCCCAGACATTAGGTATGGTAATATCCACAGGTGATGGAGTGGTATTCTTTGCACTAGATGTTTGTTTGCCAGTAGAGGTATCCAATGATCTGGAATCAGAAGAAATCGTAATTCCACTACCAAGAGGCTTTGAAACAGATTTTATCCACATATTCCTTAATGATGTGTTGAGGAGTGGTACAGAGACAGGAGATGTAAACATGGGATGAACTGATTGTAAAGATGACAAATTCAAGTCTTTCATTTTTGAAAAATGCCCATTATATATAACTGGACCTAAGTGAAGACCTGAAAGTAGAGAAATGTCCAAGTTTATCACATTGTCCCTTTTTATAAAGTGGGGGATATGGCAAAAATGTTGCAAAGCTTTAGAATTAATTGGAGCAAAGAGAGAATTGCTTGTAGTTTGTTTTAAGGAATAATAACTTTCGATCAGCAAAATCAGCAAAGCACAGTGACTGAACTTTGTCAACTGAGGCAAATGTATTGAAGCATTATGACGGAAATCTTGCCTATAATACTTGACTATCAAATATTGACAATCAAAAATATAATGTTATATCTTCTTGAATTTCTACCTACCACCATAATCAGCAGTAGGACAGTCATACTTGTGCAAATTCTTTGATGGTCAACCCACAAGTTTTTCTTTTGACCATTTAAATGACGCATGTAAAACTCTGTCTGACTGGCTTAAAAAAGAAAAATATCAAGTAAGGCCAACACTTGACACATACCAGACTGTTTCAATCAATCACTATCCACTGAATGACGACATTTTTTTTCTCCGTCATAGTTTTGCTAACTATAGAAGCTTCTATGAGAGACTGGTGAAAATGTTGCCTCAGAGACAAATTCTAGTTTACATGTTTGTACAATGGAGAAAAGAGGACCATTTATTTTGAAACAAAAAGAGGGTAGTATACATTAAAGGCCTTTTAAAACACGTCATGATGTATCTATGCAAATGAATTTATTAATATACACATATTTCATAGAAATATATGTGAGCTGCGATATGAAAATGATATAAGAGTGGATTTTTTTTTTTTATCAAAAATCACAAGACATGTTGGAAATGTTTTAAAAAACTTAACTGAATCGAAGTATGAAACCTATGGTGATTAATGGCACATATTATTGGACTAAATATGAATCTATAATACAATCTGAAATTATGCAAGGTATAGTGAGTGGTGAAAAAACACAGGTCCTAAGTCAAAAATAAAACAAAAATATAAACCAATAGATCTAATTTGGCGACTTTTTAAATATATATTAATCTGTGTACATAAATACATTTTTGAATAGTAACTTGTATTAACTTGAATATTAACAAAAGAACTATAAAATACGAATATGTTGATTGGTGAGAAAAAAAAAAAAAAAACCTTGTTTAGTATCTTTTTTAATCTGAATGAAAATAGCTTCTGATGGTTACATCTAATTTCATATGAAATAATAAGTTTAATCAGGTGCAAGAAAGATAATCTAAAAATAATCCTCTATTTCTATTTATAAAATAGTTTGAAAAAATAAAACATTTTAAAAATCTGGAAATAAAAATAAAATGCAAAATAATGTCTGGAAATTAACTGTTTTCTGTGAGATATTCTTTGTCAACTTTCAAATAAATCTTGATGGAAATGAAATAATTCATAGAAAATTAACATGTTCTTCTCAGAAATTATGATGACAACATCCATCATGATTGTCTTAACAAATGTTAATCCTATTATTAAAAAATAACAGCAACAAAAGAAAATAAAACTTGAAAATGAATTGGGATTTTTTCTTTTTTTGGCCTGCAGTGAGAGTTTAGAATTATGATTTTAAATGGCTTGATATAGTTTTCATTCACAACTCACTGTACTCATTACAAGAGGGGGGTCTCTCATTAAACATTCCATGCTACTCTGTCCCTAAATATAAGTTGATAAAAGAGGTGTACATTTTAAAACATCACTGGACAATAACTGCCTTATTTGATAGTTGCTGCTTCTCTTAAAGGATTCTCTTTTCTTAAAATCCTTCCTTGCTTACTACTTTACATGATGAAAAGAGAAAATGTATGAGTGACAGACAATTTCTGAAAGCCACCTCATGTGCTTTTACCAAATGAAAGTTGCCAGCCTCAAGAAGGTGAAAGAAAAAGTGGAAAGAGAAAGATAAAAGGGAAAAAGAATAAATAATTTTCAGAAATTACTCGATCAGGTAGCTACGTGCAGTTGAATAATCTTACTGGCCATATTAACTGCTTACCACTCATAATTTGGCAGACATTCTTCCCAGTCTGATAAGTCAATGTATAAATATTTAGGGATTTTATAACTAAACTAAAATCAATTTATTATGCTAAACATTTATTCACTCATGGGCATTACATTTTATATATATATATATATATATATATATATAAATATATATATACATACACAAAAAAAAAAAACAAAGTATAAATAGTATAAGGTTACATTCATAAAATTGCAGCCCGACATGTAGTTATCAGTTGAATTTTGGGCTGAAATTTTCACTGTATGATGTTTAATCAACATGACTAATATTCACCATTGGATTAAGAAGGAATGAGATTATGTTAAAAAAGAAACATTTGCTATATAAAATAAATGTTTTTTTTCATCATCATGCTGCACTTATTGATTATATATATATATATATATATATATATATATATATATATATATATATATACACACACACACACACAGACAGACTTAAACATAAATAAACACTATAGAGTTTCTATTTGGAACAATCCTGAGCAATAAATATAATAAAATAAATGCAATCCAACTTTCCTGTGTGCTTGGATAGTCTTTATACCATTATGACATTTTCTAAAGAAATGATACTTTGGTTTTATCATTAAAAGCAGACTATTCTTTTCCTTAACTAACCAAACTTTGTTATTCTTTCTTTATCTCAAGACTGCTGCATTTATTTTTGCTCTCATTAACAATTAGTTATTGGATTGTAATAATAAAATGACAACAATTACTTGATGCAATCTCACTTTTATGACTTGTCTGTTTTGACTTGTCCGTATGCTTAAAATACCTTTTATGAATAAGTTAATATCTGCACACATAAAACTCTTTTTCATGCTGTCACAAGATAATACAGGAATCTAAAAAAAAGATTATTTAGAATAGAATTATAAAAATATTGTTGCAGGTATCCCTCAATTATATTTGCATGTGTGGCTGTGAAACAATTGTTTTGTTTTTTTTAATAGAAGCTACAATAATTTCTTTTGATTATTCTGATTTTCCTTCATTAATAATAATAATATTCTGAATGGCTTTTGGAAGTCTATGCATGCATGCATGTAAAATAAATAATGCAATTATTTATCATGCATGAACAAATGTTTAGAGAAAAAAATGTCTATTTTATCAAATCTGTATAAACGAATGAGTTTTTTGTGGGGTTGGACGAGGAGTAGAAATGATATTGAACTGAGGAAAGTACAGCAACGTAACAGATTTATGGTTGGAGGCATAAAGCAGAAATAAATCAAATAAAAGTGTTTAATTAAAAACTGGCATTTCTTGTCTACTACATTTAACATTTAGTCAGATTTTTAAAAAGCACAAAAAAAGGTTTTAATGAAAATACTGTTAAAAAAAATGAAACAATACAATTTTTTAATAATCCCAATCAAAGAATAAAGAATGATATTTGTTTAAAATAAGGGAAAGTATTAAGAAAACAAAAATTCTTTAAACTGGAGAAACTTACAAAATCATGAAGACATTAAGTATAAGGTAAAAAGTAAAAAACAGCTTTAACAATTTTACTGTGATGCCAAATAAAAGATAAATTTTGATTGACAAATCGAGAGCAATAGAAATTTAATATGAATTGAAATAAAGAGAAAGTCAGAAAAATTCATAATTCTTGATACAAACGAGTTTGATTTGTAAGAGAAAGGAAAGAAAAATAAATGAAAATAATGTAAAGATAATTAATAATGTAAGATTTTCTTTATCAAATATGAATATAGTTGTGTGTTTGGTTAAAAAAGGGAAAAAAAAAATGATGGGATGAAATAGAACTTAAAGAAAGGTTCATTCTCATCAGAATTAATGGAAAGTGACAAAATAAAAGGAAAAGAGAGAAAATAACGAAAGTATTATTCTGACGTGCAATAAGAAAAACATCCTGACTCACTGGTGTGTGTAATCTTGCTGTAAGGTGGTAGTTTCTGGGTAAAGGGCTCCCTCATCCCTGATGGAACATAGAACTTGTGTATGATACGGTCGAACCAATTGCCTCTCTGGGACATTGGCTTTGACGGCTGACTTGCATTGTTCCATCTGTCTGTCTGTCTACGCATGTCATCCGTCATAATTGCAACAACAACACTGAAACAACACAGGCAGTTACAGAGCAACACTAGCAAAGCCAACTTCATACTACCCTTCAGCCTGGAACTTGTTGACCCCATAAAGTTGCTAATTACCCTACTAACAACACAAACCCTTGCCATTTGCAGTCAATGGGGATACTTCAACTCACAATAAACTGCATTCTTTCTTTCGACTTTTACACCATTTGCTTAATGTCTTTTCCTTCTCCGCTCTTTGAATCGCCTTTTTTTTTTCCTCCCCCTGAAGAATTTTTCTTATTCTTTCTTCCTTTTTACTTAAAATTATTCCTCTATTTCTTCTGGATTGTCACACCTCTCTTTCCTTACAAATGCGCACATGTGTGAAAGTGCGCATCTCACGCTGTTTGTGTGTATGTGCATGTCTGGCTGTGTGAGTACTGGCACGGGTGGACATACGTGCGTGTTATATGGCTGTGCATTCACTGCTACCTTTGACAAGTGTCCCAAGTGAAAAAGTTAATGGTTCTTCAACAAGGACAGTCTAAGGTTACATTCACCACAGACAAATACAACAGCATTGATAATAATAATAATAAAAATAAACATAAAAATACAAAAGAGTTGACATAGCTTCTACGCAGAGACCTACACAAGCACAAAATACAATAACATAAAACAACAAGTCTCACAAACTTTTGATTTATGTGGGAGACGGACAAGAAAATGAGCTTGTGTATAGGGTCACAATACTAATAGGCTGAACAGTTTAATTCAAGTGGCAATCTGAAAACTGTATTTCTTTAAAATAACTTTTTTCTCAATCAGAAGAATGGAAGTTGGGACTCAGGAGAAAAACAGGAAGAAATAATCTGAAAAGCCATTACCTACATAAAGTGAAGCTGGTAGGGTGTCTAGACAGGTAAACATGCAAACACATACAAGAGGGAGAGGAATGGGAGTGATGAAAAGTTCTCAGGCCAACCAAGAAAGGATTAAAAATAAATTCTGATTTTTGGTCATTTGGCTTGGGAAGAGAATTTTTCATCCTAACCACTAATATATATGAAACCTGCACACAAATATACATGAATGTACACATTTATAGGTGTGCATAAATATATACATATCACCTGAGAGAGGCACTCATTATACATAGTTAATAAATAAGCGTCTAGTGAGGATGACACTGACATAGTTGTTACACATAACAATTGACATTGGCATCAAAATAAGACCACATACATGCATGCACACACATGCACACATACATGCATGCACACACATACACACAGACAGAGGTCAGTGTTGAACAGTCCTGAATAAAACAGATTAATACAGGTGAGTAACAACAGATTTCTACTCAATAAATTTTAAACACAGTTTTATTGTTACTAGGCTTATTGCATGTCAAATAAGGCAAGTGATATAGATGCAAGGCATTTGAATAGACATTATATATACAAACTGTATATGTGGCTCATGATTTCATGGTTTTACATGGCTGTGCTTTTCAGGTGAAAAAATTGTACATCATAAACCATTTGCATGCATGAATGCTAAATTTGAATTTTTTTCCCCTTCAGCTAAAGACTGTTCTCTTATATAAGTAAAAATAAACTTGTAAATACTTTCAGTTCTCTTTTTCTCTATATCTTCATTACTACAAATGAACTTCAACCAATTGTATATTTGTTGAAATATAAACAACATCTCCAGAATTATAAGAAAATTATAGTCCCTGATAGTTAAGGCCAAATAAATATTACCTGATGGAAGAGTTTCATATTCACAAGAGATATGGAGTAATTTGGGGAGGGTAAATTCATATGCCATCAAATGGGGCTTCCTTAGACCCTCTTTCTTTCCAATCATCAATAACTTGGGTTTTGCAATATGGCCAGTCTCAAAATTTGAGCTGCATTCTATCAAATCTAGCAACAGAAATAATGGCTTTCTCTTTGTCATCAACAAAACTACAAACTAAGAAACTAGTTAAACTAATCACTACTATAATTTTTCTTCTAGAAACTTTTTCTGGAAAATATATTTGATGTAATCAACTCCTTGAATATTCAACAAAAGGAACAACCTTCACACTCTACCTGATTAATTCAGGCTGGGCCCCTCAATATAAACACTTCTTCAAGGTTTTTTTTTTTTTTTTTTTGAATGATTAATACTCTTATTTCTTATTGTGTCTGATTCTAGAGAAAAACAAAAAACATGTCAAGCATCAATAAATATCAATTATAAATAAGGCAAAAACTCAAGACTAGATCTAGCAATGAACAAAAGATCATATTTGTAGGTTTGCCCTGCAAATATGACTTGTTCATCTAAATTCATGTCATACACAGATGACACAAAATTCATTTTGGAAACATTCAGCAGAATTCCTTATAATCCACTGGCTTAGCCTTCACCACACATACTCTACTGAGCATGTGTGGGATATGTTGCAGACTTCACTAAGATCCTTGCAGCTACATCCTACCCTGGAATATGACTGGATAGATATATATATCCATGCAACAACTCCAGCATCTCAGAATCCATGTAACATTGTGTAGCCACTGTTATTCAGGTAAAGTGTAGAGCTACAAGTTATTAGAAAGCTCCATTTTAGTTGCGAATGAGAGAAAAAACAAGTAACATAAGCGCTGATCAATTATGACTGGTTAGTGAGTTTGATCCTCACTGGGTGCCCCATACTTTTGGCCTTGTGCCACATCTAAGTTATGCTTAGAAAACCACCACCATAAGGGTTGATGAGAACCATTTTTTGAATGGAACAGAGTGGTTTTCTTTTCAATCATGAACACCACGTGGTCCACTCGTTAATCATTGAAGCTCAAAAGACAACATTACAGGAATTTGTTTCTGCCACCATCAGATCTCCACAGTTGCAGAAAGTCTTCAATTCTCATTGTTCATTTTCTAGCCTACTTGAGTATTTACAAAGACGAAGTTTCAAAAAATGTTTTTTTGAAACACTAAAATTGAAAAGTGCCTCTTATATAATTGTTTTTAAATTTCACTTTAGAACCCTTCTAAAAGATTACATTCACATCTCTATCTTTTCCCTTGTGTCAAAACTGATGTCAAACTCTATTTCATGCATTATGAGGCATATCATTTTTTTTCTATATAAAGTATCATCAAGATGGTAACAGCTTTATGCTATTTAAGTCAATTCCTAATATTATTATAATATTATATTATATTATGTAACTTAATTTTGCAACAAGAGAAAACACTGCAACCATCAACAATGCACATAAGTAGTATTCAAGTTGAAATGAACCCAAGAAACATATAAGCATTTTTGGAAACAAATCTTACAGTATTATACTGAAAAGGAAATTCATACACAGATGTCCTCAAGGACACATGGCACAGTGGATAAAAGTGTTAGTTAGATCTAGTGACAGGACCCAAAGAGTTAAGGTGGTAGAGATCTTGGAGAAGGGAATTAACAGGAGGTAACTGATAACTGACATCCATTAGACATGACATATGGAACTAGAACAGTCTATCCCAGTGAGTGAAATAAAGGATTCAGTTCGACATTCCAACCAGCTGAAGAAGGCCGGAATATACAATGGCTGAAACGTTGTGATAAATATGGCAACAAAGATGAGGATGATAGTCCAAACAATGCAAACAGGAAGTTTTCTACAAGCAAATATTTTAAGTTATAGAAGATAAAAACTTCAGCAAAACAGTAATTTGAAAACAAGAAAATTCTGCTCACCCTATCTCCTATATATATATGATGCTTCAAATGTATTATTGTATTAATGAAAGGTATTTAAATGTCTTACATGACAATAATGGAAATTATTACTTTACTGTTAATGGAAAAATGTCAAGGTGTTATAACAAATTTCATATTAACTGATAACACTTTTTTTCCTTGAAAATAATAATCATCTTCGTCAGTGTTTTAAATATTGAATAATTATTTCAGACGAGTTTTCCAAGTTATTTTAAAATGTTTAATTTGGAGATGTTGATCTTGCTTGTTTGTTGATCATGTAGGCATTATTTTTTAAATATTCTTAATTATGATATTTATTTATCCTCTTGTTAACCTTACTGAGTTTTTATTAATAATTTTTTAAAACTGTTCACTAATTAAAGAGAGACTACAATGGGAAAGCTACACATGGCATTTATCTAATGGAAAACCAGCCTCATATCTGATTTTAAGAAATAAAATTGTCAAATTCAGATGGACTGTAGGCTCTATAGTTGATTTGGAAGGAAACATATTAAAACAGAAAGTAAGTAACTGTTTTTTTATGAATGTAACTTGTAAATGCCAACAGATTTCCCATCACCCAACTTCTACTTCTAGTCATGCAGGTTTTATCTTGCAGTTTTCACATAGATTTTCACTTGAAAACAAAACCCCATTTGAAATGTACTCATTACGTCATCAAGCGAGATTTATTTGGGTCTAATTGGTATTCCAACTGTTATTTACAACTAACAGTCAACCAGAAAATTTCACAATGCCTACAAGACGGATTCTCTACATTTTATTAAGACCATCTCATTGCTAGTTTAAACGGCGATTGGAAACCATGTATTTTACTGTAGTTATTATTTTAAAAAGTAAATGGGGTATTTTTTCCATATAGCCATTGAAATTTATCATCTCTAAGGATGAGATTAACTCAAGTGACAGACAAAATGGCCATCATCTGAAATGAATCATTTTTCCCCCTCATTTTCAGTGAATTGATTACAGCTACAAACCATAATTCTTGGCAGATTGGAGGGGAAAGAAGAGAAAGAGAGAGAGAGAGAGGATAAAGAAGCTTTCACATTTCACTGGAAATTTGAGCAGAGATTTGTTCAACCTGTTATTCACTGTGAGCAACAAATCTTAACTATAGATGACCAATATGGTAACAGAGTAGAGAAAGAACTAACTTCATGCAAATAACAAAATGTGTGTTTATGATCTATGAAGCCCTTGTAAGTTAGGATTAATAATCTGTCATGATTCAAGAAATCTTCATAACATATATTGAGATTACAAATTGAAATACTTGTGACCATAACATTTCAAATGCTATCAAAGTTAGAAAAGAGATGTTTCTTTTTTCAAAAATTGTTTAACTGTATTATAAATATGTTATACTAGGTTAGTTCTCTTTACAAGAGAAAGGACACTGTGATACTAAGTGTATTGACCAAATTTGTCAACTTACAATAAAAAAATGATTCTCACCAAGATTATTCAACTGTTTGCACAGATAAAATCTGTAGTGATATGCAAATTAGTATAATTTGCATATGAGCAGGTAGCTCATATTGATAAACTGACACCAACTAGAACAGAGGTCGAACGCTTACTTAGCATTATACACGACACAACAATGGCGTCGCCGACAGGATACTCTCTGGTCCTTGAAGACCCAGAATACGTAGATACGTGGATTCGTTGCTTTGCTGCTAATGCAAGATGTAAAAAGTTGAAAGACAACAAAAACAGAGGAGGGGAAAATGAAATCACCGACTTGTTTATGGCTACCGCTGGTTGTGAAGCGATTATGAAGGTTGCTACAATGGTTTACCCTCGAGAACTAGAAGAAATGACTTTCGAAGAAATAAGTCAGGTTATTAAGGGAAACATGAGGCCAAAGAAAAGACTGGTGATTGCAGAAAGGACCAAGTTTATGGCAATGAAGCAGGAAGTGGATGAACCGATAATAAAATATTTACACCGGTTAAGAAGTGCGAGTAAATACTGTGAATTCGAAAAACTAGGAACAGGAGAGCAGACAACGGAAGAAGAATTAATCCAACTAAGATTAATTGAAGGTATGCATAATTCAGCACATAGATATAAGTTAATGGAACAGTTACAACTTACAAACATGCCTTTTAATATGTGTATAGAATTTATACAAGAGCAGGAATTAATACATACCTACAACCAAAATAAAAATAAATCCTACGAAGAAATAATGGCTGAAACATATACGGTACAAACAAAAAGAAAAAATTGTGCGTACTGTGGAAAAATTCATGTAATGAAAAAAGAAAAATGCCCAGCCTTTGGAAAAACATGTTCAAAGTGTTTAAAAAAAAATCACTTCAAAGAAGTATGTAAAACGAAAAATGTGGAAAGAGTAGAGGATGAAAATAGACAGATTTTTAATGTAAAAAAGGATAATATACAAAATACTGGATCTAAGAACGGAGATACAAAAATAAAAGTGAAAATCAACGACTGTATTGTCGAAATGCAAATCGACACAGGTAGTGAGGTCACGATAATACACAGAAATTTGTGGGAAAAAATGGGAAAATCGTTTTTAAAAAAAACCAACGTACAATTACGTCAGTTTGATGGCTCGATTATAGCAATTATGGGTTACTTTGAAGGTTCAATAGAACTAAAAGAAAAATATGAAATAATACCCATTATAGTTACAAATTGCCGAAAAACGCACAGACTACTGGGGAATGACGTGTTAAAAATAAATTCAACAAAGTTGATTAATGAGATAGAAATGGAAAAAACAGGAAAATTAAAAAATTATGAAGCTAGCCTGAAATTAAAAGAAAATGTTTCCCCCTTCTACTATGAAGCGAGAAAAATACCAGTGCATTTATTACCGTTGGTAATAGCTAAATTGCGAAAGCTAATAAAGGAAGACTTATTAGAACCTACCCCTCCAGGAGGAAGTAAATGGGCATCACCCATTGTGGTATTGAAAAAAAAAGATGGTGACCTGAGAATTTGTGGAGATTATAAAATAGGGGTGAACCATAAAGTTTGTGCTGACTCGTACCCTATTCCGAATGTGGAAGTAGCTTTACATAAACTTGCTGGAATGAAAGTATTTTCGAAGATAGACCTAAAATCAGCATACCACCAAATACCGATAAATGAAAATTTTAAAGAAGTGACGACCATAAACACACCTATAGGCCTGTTAAGGTGGAAAAGAATGCCGTATGGCATAAAAACGGCAAGTGCAATTTTTCAAAAAGCTATTGAAAAAGTAATAGGAAATGTTGAAAATACCATCTGTTATTAAGACGATATATGTGTTGGAGATTTAAATGAAGATGATTTAAAGAAAAAAACTGAAAATATACTGAACCGGCTAAGAGACGCTGGTATGACAATAAATACAAAAAAGTGTGTAACCAACAGTAATGAAATATCATTTTTGGGTTACTCAATATCAAAGGAAGGGATCTCTCCAGATAAAGTACTAATAGAGAAAATTCTAAAAGTTGCTACACCGAAAAATAAAAAAAAGAGTTGGAGTCCTTCTTAGGTTTGGTAAATTTTTATAGAAAATATGTACCAAAATATAATGAGTTGACAGAACCATTTACTAAGTTAAGAAAAAAAAAATGTGGAATTCATTTGGTTAGAACACCAACAGAAAGCCTTTGAAAACTTAAAACAGATTCTGGCAAAAAAGCCAATAGTACAAATTTTTGACCCTAAGAAGGACATAACTCTAACTACAGACACTAGTGATCAGTCCATATCTGGTATTTTGTCACAAGATGGGCATCCCATAATGTACTTATCGAGGAGATTAACAACAACTGAACACAATTATTCGAATATAGAAAGGGGGGGCACTAGCCATAGTGTGGACAACGGATAGAGCAAGACAGTTCTTGATGGGGAAAAAAATTCTTGTTGAAAATGATCACAGACCACTGGAATTTATTTTCAACCCAAGAAGAGAGCTACCGAAAGTGACAACGTCCAGAATATTACGTTGGGCGATTAGACTGATGGCGTTCGACTTTGACATTGAATATGTTAAAGGGAATACGATACCGCACATTGATGCCTTATCTAGATTGAGGTTTTATAGAGAGGAGAAGGACAAAAACGACGAGGAATTTGAAGACACATTCTTGCACCTTGTAGAAACCGATGTAATATCTGTAGATAAAATGGCTACTGAAACTACAAATGACCCAGTGTTAAATAGAATAATGTCGAGGATAAAACAGAATCGCTGGGAAAATTGTTCAATGGCTGAAAGACCATTCAAAGAAATCAGACATAAAATGACTATAGAAAACGGGATAATATGTAATGGAGACTTGGTAGTTCCCCCAGAAACACAGAGGAGACAGGTTATAAAAAGTGTACAC